>VXAZ01001525.1:586307-611423 GCA_013399875.1 Gymnorhina tibicen
CGCTCCGCGGCCGCAGGAGCTCGGGAAGAGGCAGCGGGAAAGGCGCCGGGAGCGGCCCTGGGACTGCCCCGCCCCGGGGCCCGGCCCGGCGGACTGCAGCGCTGCCGCACGCCCTCGGGGCATCCCGGCCTGCATGTGGACCAGGTTGGATTTTCTCCTTGCCAGACTCACCAGCTCACTGTGATTTAACTGAACTTCTGCAAAGTACAGAAACAATAACTCGTAGTCAGATTACAAGGTTACACATTTAGGTTCTTACTTCCATACTGTGTATTCAGCCCACTCCTACTCTTTGCAGTAACTGGATGTTTAAAAAATAGAGTTCTTATCAATTTTTAATTAGGGTTAATGGTTCATTTTGTCATATGGGTCCCTCAGCATCTCTCGAAGTTCCCTCTAAATACAGACTGATGTCCTGGCTCTCAGCCCCTTTTTAAAATCCCATTACTCCAACAGACAGAGCAGGTCTCTTTGAAGTCGTGACCCAGTTCTCACATGGAGTCTGACTGGGTTATCTAGAAGAGGAATTTGTATTTCACACAGCGTGGGATTTAACTCAGCAAAGATTTACTCAGAACTCTTTAATCCAACGTCCCACTTCAGTGAAAATAGTCAGATGCCAAAAGTGAGGTATATAAAGCAGGGGAGCAAGCTTTTCCAAAAGGCTTGGTAATAGGAAACTGTAATACCCCAGCCACTAAAATATTATTCCCCACACTAGTGATGAATGGCTCTTGGCAAGCTATCACCTCCTCTGGACTTTCCTCCTCCTCCTCCCATCACACGTATTTTCATTTTGCATTCTACTGCTGCTCCTCTACCTTTATCCAGCTTATATTTAGCTCCTGTTAAGTCGGAAGGGAGAAAGCGGTCTGTAAAAAACAAGTGCAAGCTCTTGAACCTGTACACATAATGAAGGTAATTTAACAACGTTAATTAATTCAGTATTAACAGGCGCTGCTTCAGAGCCCAGACAGGGCGTCCCCTGCCTCCAGGGCAGCTCTCTGCCCCTTGAAGCCCAAGTCACCCTCAGCCTGTGCAGGGAAGCAAACTAAAACCAAACACCAGCACCAAGCTCGAGTTGAATCTGAAACCCTTTGTTGTTTCCACCTGGTGTGGGAACTTATTCTGCAATATCTCATCGGGGACAATATTTCTTCTTCTCTGACACCACCGGGGAACAGTGTATTGACATTATCTAATGGAACATTTTAATCCTACATGGCAGTAACGTGTAGATGGCAGTTTTAGTAATAAATTAAAAGCTTTTTTTTCTCCTCTGAAGAACTGGATGCAATTTCTGTTCTGTTGATTGCATAGCACATATATGTTTTAAAATTAATATATCCCAAGCTACTTTCAAAAAAATCAGTCCCAACTAGCAATAAAAGAGAGGCTCTGGCCTTGCAAAGGTGGTTTAATGTCTCGAAATCTGCGCTAAATATCCACTTTAGATTTGTGTCTGCTGATAATTATTTCCAGTACTTCCTTGCTTAATGAACTTAAATGCATCACTGCCATTATAATGTCACTATGGGCATTTTAGTTCAAATGTTTTCAATTTATCGTGTACTTGTAACCCACTGACTTCCAGAGATGGGTGGAAACAATTTCAACACTAACTTTGTCATTTGGTGCCTGGAGAGGTTTTTTCTCTGTGCAACCATTAAAGCTATCCACTGTAACAAATGCTTCAAACACTTGGAAAAAATCCTTACACAGTCTGTGGTCTAGAACAGAAACTAATGTCTTCCTTCTTGAATCATACTGGGATAGATACAACAACTTCCTGATCAGAAAGATGCTTCAAGTTCAATTTTTATTTCTATTTTTTTAAAAAATGCTATTTGATAGGGTATGACGTTAAGTTAAAAGTAACATTTTACAGCACATTCTATATTAATCTTGAGTAATCTAGACTCTTGTGCAGCATTTCGCAAAACCGAACAATTTCTAAGGTGACTTTGACCCATCACAAGATGATGCATGTGAGCTGGGTGGGTTCCTGGTGTCCTGCCTGTGCGTTACTGTGGGTGATTCCATCCCAGAGTTCTTGCCTGTCCCCATCAGGCCATGGGAGAGGGAAAGCAGAGCTGGCTGAGAGGCTTCTCCCGGTTCTGCAATTCCAGGGCCATCCCTGGAGCTCACACTGCCCTGCCCCAGCTTCCTCAGCTGGCCTTTTTCCAGCTGTGGATTGCATCACTTGGCTCTGGTTCCCTCCCTGAGATCCCCCAGTGCACACTGGCCACGGAAGGGGCAGTGTATTTATTGCACCAGTTCTGGGCCGTCCCCGAACAGACCAGGGATTATCCACAAGTATTTCCTTGCAAAGATATTTCAGCATTGTGGGGGTGCAGTGGGGAGATTTCCCCTAAAAGCTCAGTTTTAGTTCAGACCTCTGCTTGTGAAAAGTCCACGAGAATTTCAGTCTGGTCATGGGTCAGGCTGGATTTTCTCCTTGCCAGACTCACCAGCTCACTGTGATTTAACTGACCTTCTGCAAAGTACAGAAACAGTAACTTGTAGTCAGACTACAAGGTTATAAATTTAGAGTCTTACTTATTTGGAGTCTTACTTCTATACTTTATATTCATCCCATTTCCACTCTTTGCAGTAACTGGATGTTTTAAAAATTTAGTTCTTATAAATTTTTTCATTAGGGATAATGGCACATTTTGCCATATGGGTTCCTCAGCTTCCCTCGAAGTTCCCTCTAAATACAGACTGATGTCCTGGCTCTTGGTGGCACTAAGGAGACCTGGCACCAGTGAGAGTGTAGCCCTCAATTAAAAAAAAAAGGTGGGGTAATTAAAATAACAGATACTTTTGTATTGAGTTAAAACCAGTGTTGTTGTTAACCTAAAACTGCTTCAAAATATCAGCAGCTAGTAATGTAAAAATTAAATGGTAAATGGACCTCAGTATGAAAAAGTACATTTTTATTGTGATTCTTTTAATGTGGGAGTTCTTATCTATGATTTATTAGAGTAAATAAAACACATTCAAGAGGATATTTTTAAGCTAATGAAAGGAGCTGCTCCTTTCTTTGCTGTATTCCTGGTACAGCAGTATTTTTCAGAGCCTGAAGATGCACCATGAAAAGTAATGTGGTAAATGGTATGAATATTGGAAGAAGGCTGAGGGAGCAGAAACGGAGACTTATAGCATGTTTTCAAATTAATGACAGTCTTTAGTTAAGCAAATTACAGTTCTTGTTATCAGCCTTTCAGAAGAAGTCTCTATGAACTGAAGTAAAAAGCCATGGTAGAAAGTGTTTTTCTTCTTTCACCAACAATGATTTCATCCTAATAATATTGTTAACCTGATTCATGTATTTAAGCAGAAAGAAAAGACTTCACTTAGTGTTGGAATTTATCAATCATACAATTCTAGATGAGCTCCAGTGTTATTTCCATGGATTGGATAACAAAGAGCTTAAAAATACCTTTTCCAGTTAGAACAAGCAATTGAGTACCTTCACAACAATAGTGAAAGAACTCATGGAAAGATTAATCATAAATAAAATGTTATTGCTTCTAGATCACATCTTTTCTTTATTGTTGTGATTTGTCATACAGATATCAAATGTGTCAATTCTTTATTAAGGGTTAGTTTTGTAGTTTGAGGCTTCCAACTGGTGTGAAATGATCTGCAGAACTGGAACATTGGACTGGATGATTGAAGGAGGACTTGGTTAGCAGCAGCACTACTGCAGAGAATTCCGACCCGTCTCTGAAATTCAGAAGAGCTGAAAGTATTCTGTACTTTGCATTCCCACCTTGTCCTTCTCCTTCACTCTCTCTCATGTCTTTTAATCACTTCTGGTTTGTCCTGCTGCTGCTAGGTTGGGTGCTGTGCCAAAATCCATACTGTACTGTGCCCAAATCCTGCTCTCTTTTGCTCATCACCTACATTAGCAGTTGCTAATTGCAGTAGGATCAGGACATTGATGACTTTGGGAAATGAGGGCACTCTGAGCCTCAGAGTCAGTTCTGATGTAGCAGGAGGGTTTTTTCAGTCCATACTTTCATGCCTTGAGTACTTTTAAAACAAACAGAACCTCCGTCTTATTAAACTGTTTTGTTTGGTTTTGTTGGGTTTTTTCCCTTCCCCCCTGCCCCCTTTGTTATACACCATGATCTCATCTGAGAATATTTTGTTAACACAAAGTGGAATTACTAAACTTTCTGATTTAGGTTTTGCTTAAACATGAGCTGCCCCTGGTGATGTTTATACAGATTATGTGGTTACACAATGGTACAGGGCTCCTTAACTGATTTCAAAAGACCCTACACACAGAAAATATATGTGTGGAGTTTTTTGGAGGGGGATGGAACCTCTAATTCAATTGGTATAGAAAAAGCAGTTTCCTGCACATGAAATTCTGGATACAGAGCCACATTAGCAAAAGGAAAATAATCATATAAAAGCTAAATTAAGATGGTGACATGTAATGTACCTACATTTAAGGTCAGAGTTACCATGATGTTCTGGTTCCAGATTCAGTCAAAGCAGTGCAAAGTTTATCTTTAAAAATAGCACTGTCATTGTATAAACCAAACAGCAGAGTTGTTTTATAAACCTGTAGAAGATGGTAATCCATGTTATTCCCAGGTGACCTGTGCCTGTTTGCCCTGCAGATGGTTTTCCATATTGTCCATATCAAAAACGTTGATCAGTGCTGGCACTGAGCCCCTGGATGATCAGTGACAAGGGCTCTCTATGGAGCAATGCAAGAGAAAATGCTGAAAAAGTGAGGAAGCAACAATGTGGAACTTTGGAGACACAGCACACATGGTTAACAATGTGGTAACTTGGAATTTTTTCCAAGTGTGTACTTAATTTCCACTGAAGACTTTATTCTGCATTTTGTAAAATTCTGTTATTGTCCACCTACTATTATGGAATTCTGCAGAGATTTGGAATTGTGGAGAGGAGTGATAACTCCTGTTACAAGTCATGCTCTCACTCATGCTTTAGATATTGATTATTATTAGTAGTAGTAGTAGTAATAATTATAACAACAGTACCCTGCAGTAGTTATTCTGGCAGTGCTGAACTATAAACATGGAGGTAAATATCTTTTTAACAAGTCAGGATAATTCCCTTAGTCTCAAACCTCAGATACAGTTGATAGAGGAGAATGAGTCAGTGGGAAGGATCTGCTTTTACATATCCTTCTCTGAGAAGAAGCACAGGGAGGAACATGGCAGTGCTGGATATTTGGGCTAATTTCAGTTTTGAAGATAGTAGGCTTTTTGATGAGAGATTTGGAATGTATTTTACCAATACTCACATGGATACAAAAATACATGGTATGCAGTCTTTATATCTCTTTCAACCATCTGATTTATTGTCTGTTCATTATGTCCTGTTTGTCAAGCAGCTGGACACTTCCTCAGAGTTTTTTATAGAGCCTAGGATTTTCAGGGATGGTACTTCTTGAAGTTCAGCATCCTAAAAAATGCGAGGAAAAGGTTTCCCCAGCTCACTGCCTTACTGGAAATGCTATTTCCTATTAGAAACCCCACTTCCTATTAGAAATCCCATCCAGTTACAGTCTGTTGCCCCAAAGTCATATGGGGAGTTCACAGGGCTTGATTGGGTTGTCCACACAGGAAGAATGTGGCATATCATATGAAAACAAAGATGCAAAAGGAACATTTAGGTATGAATTAATTCAATTGCCTCCAGAGCTAAGGTTGTTCTTATATTTCAAAGCTGCAAAAATTAGCTGAATTTCTTTGTTTTCCTTTCTTCTACATGGTCATTCAGCTCCCCTCTTTTCTTTCCTTTCCCTAATTAGAGAAGTTGGGATTTTCAGAAATGCCAAGGAGATTCAGAAGTATAAGTGCCAGTCCACAGTTTTCTAAGTATTTCAGTTAATTTAAATTCACTGATGTTATAATTACTATATTCACTGAGATGCAGTTGCAGACACTAATGGTTTTTAAAAAAAAGTGTTCTGTTCAGACACTGAATTTTGTTTCCTCTGATGTCAGTGGGAATGGGAATGGATTTAAGTTTTGCCATTTCCATTAAGCAAAATCAAAAATCCAATAGGCAATTTCCTGCCATAAAAAGATCTGAGAGAACAGATGGAGGAAAAATAATCTAATTGAGATGCATTTTCTTTTTTACTAGCTTGCTCTATTTCATTTTTAAGAGCATACCTAAAATGTCTTCTTCCACAAAGAGAGCTTTTTCATTAAGTCTTAAAATAAGTGACAAGCAAAAAGCTTTTTTTACAAATCCAGACTGCTTGTGGTGATACCAGGCATTTCTAATAACTGATTAATACCACAGAAACTCAAACAAAAAGGATGAAGCACTCTGTTGAGGATAACCCAGTGAAGCTTTCACCAGCAGCAGGCTCTTCTGACTCATTCTTTCTATTGCAATAGAAAATGCAGTTGCTGCAGAGGAATGAAGGGTCTCATTCATTTCTAGGAGACAGGGAAAAGGAAAGACCAGAGACCAAGTTTTCCTCCCACGGCTCAATTACAGAAGGGGTTACTCCTTCTCTCTCTCATTCTGTCCTTCCCAATCTCTGATAGTTGTAGTGGGACATGTTAAAATCTCCAGTCATTGATTTTGTTGATGATGGATTGACTTAGCGTTACAGATACATTTTCAGAAGGTGTTGAGTTATAACAACTAAGTCTAACACTTAAAATGAAGTGGAGCTTTGGAGAGAAGGAAGGGAAAGCAGTTTATCCGTTAGGCTACTTGGTTTCCTCAGAAGTCTTTGTAACCCTTCAAAATCCTTCATAAACATTTTGAGAGCTTTCAGGAGGATTTATTTTATTTTCTCTTAGTATGTTTATTCAGGTTTCTTGTCTTTTCCATGTAAGATGAATCCCAGAGACAGCATAAAAGGACATTATAAAGTGCCCCACTTCAGAAGTGGCCACCACCATCCGGCTGTGGTAGCTGGAAGCTAAATAGAAATGGAGGGATGTTCTTTCAGAATAAGGATATGATACAGAAAGTTGGTCTCTTCCTCTGGCTTTAGAGGCGTATTAGTCCATCCATTTCAGATATCGGATTTTTTTATTTATGCTGGAAGCATCTGTTTTTCATCCAAACAGCCAAGGAAGAGAAGCAGAGATTCTCAGAAAATGCTTCATATGACTCAAATTAGGCAATAATTAAACTATTAGATTAGATGTTCCAAACTGTTTGTGGAAGATAGGGATCCTACCTTTCTCACGTGGGCCCTTCAGTTTAAGAAGCTCCAGACTGACAGTCTTAAAGTTGGGCAATATCCCTCAGCTATGCAGAAGAGGAACATATCGCTGAGGATATGGTAAAATCAGGTCTGGAAACACTGCTGGCAGGGAGTCTGAACCCACCTGAGCTGGGCTGAAAACTCATTGTATCTTCTGACACACTCAGAGAAGATCTTGCACATTGGAGGAAGAATCTGTAGTCAGAAGTGCTGCATTTTCCTGGCTGCCCAGAAGATTTATGTTGATGACCTTATGATATGTGTCTGATTTCCTATTCCATGCTCAAAAACTGCGTGACTCTAAGAACTTCAGGCTCTGTTCATGAGTGTGAATCACATCCACTGAAACGTAAAGGGTAGGGCAGCACATGTAAATGCAATTTGGAAATAAAGATACAAGGACTGGCTAAAGAGAGGTGAAACAGCCCCAGCTACCCTGACAGTCCATTCATAACCCCTATCTAGCAAATTAGAAGAGTATTTTGGGACAGTCCTCAGCCAGAAGAGTCCTCCTAGAGGGAATAATTTCTCCAGTATAATTTAGATAAAACTCTGGGGCCCTTACCTACTCTAGAACTAGGAGCTAAAATAATAACTCACCTTCCACCCACCGACTGTACCAATTCAGAACGATGAGCCAAAAACTGTGAACTAGGTTACACAGCAACAGAATAAGGCCCAGACATCCCAGATGTTACTGAAGTAGGTGCAATGACAAAATAATATGAGATAATTTAAGTAGAGAACAGACATGGAATAGCACTAGATGAGAAGACTCCTAAAGTACTGATGATATTAATTTATGGATTATCTAATGCTGTGAACAGCTATCAGTCCATAACTATGTACACAGTGGTAAACTGCTCCTGTAGAGCAAACTGCCCTTGGTTTGTGTGTGTGTGTGTGCAGTAAAGGAGATATTCAGAGGAGCCCAAGAATATCTCAAAAGATCCCCGAAAGCCTGTATTTCCCTAAAGTTCTATATGATCTTTCACAAAACATTAATTATATGTTCTCCTACGCAAGAGTAGACTCAGAGACAGTGGCCAGGTCTTCACTTTTCTGAGCCTGCTCATCAAAAGGCATAACTGTATCACGGAAAAGCATCAGATCTGGCCTTTTGCAGAGTGAAGAAATTACACAGTGAACAGTGAAAAAACCCATTTTGTTGCCACCCAGACAGATGGTGAGTAAAGGAAACTCTCCAGTCGAATAGCAGATACCATGCAATCACCTTTTAATGTATAAAGAAGCACCGATGGGTTGTGGGAGTTTAGGAAATGTAATTTCTATTTTTTCGCTTTTTTAATGCTTGGCTTGGGCAGAAAGAGGTTTTTGCAAGAACCTCCATAGAGCACTTGGTGTAACTCTGTTTTAAGATGTTGACCATTTTTCTGACACCCTGAAGGCACCACGGCGTGACACAGCATTAAGCGTTGTTTTGGAGTGATTTCTGTAAAAATTCCTCAGTTTCACCCGTGTTGTGCCGAGCCCGCCAAGCCAGCAGGTGTGGCTGTGGAGCCTTTCGAAATCCACGGATTTCTTCCATCAGTCCCGAGGCTGCGGAGCAATGTCAGCGCTGTACTCCCTTCTAGGGAGGAGATTCCAACAAGCTGCGTGGGATTTCTCCCTGGGAAATCCCAGGGGAACTGTAAACACGAGTGTGTTTGTCCACGTCTTTTACACAGACATAGCGTCGCGATTTTTGCTGCAAAGGAAAACGATTGGTTGTGTCCTTTGCTGACAAGCTCCATTTCTAATGTACACAATTGCCATTATCCTTGGAACTACTCATGAGGGATTTGGCTCTCTGAGTTGTTAAATAGCAGATTTACTTTAGATGCTGGCATATGGTTTAAGAGAAAATATTATTCAATATAACTTAAAACATCACCTTTTGCGATCAGATTCTTACCAGAACTGAGAGCCAACTTCTTACAAGAAACAAAATCAAATTCTCCTTCAAAGCACAGACTAACAACAGAGATGTAGAACTGCTGAAAGATGAGAAATGCTGATTTTAATGCCTGTCAGAATGGTGCAGGATTTGAGAAGGTGAGAACTGCTCTTCTTAAAATATTTATGGCTGCATAAAATTGTTATTGTAATTACGACCCACTGGTGGTTTTAAACACCAGCATGAGAAACATCTTCACTTGTTAAAAGACCTTCCAGGTAGGGATATGAGACACCCTTTAGGGGGCTGTGCATTGTTATGGAATATTTCTCTTGCAGACAATCCTCTGCTGTTTTATGCCAGATATGTTAAGAAAATGCTGGACTGAGTGTTCCAGCTGATGTTTTGTCATAGTTTCCAAAAATAAATGAAAGTAAATGAAGGTTGTACGAAAGCAGTTGTGATTGTGGAGTCAGCAGTTGCTGAGCTGACTTAACTTGGAATAACAGCCACTGAAAAAAACAATAAAACTTGGCTCACAGAAATTTCCTGAACTGGAACAGTCAACAGGATTATTTTTAGTTCAGGTTTTAATGTTATATCATTTAAAGGGAAAACAGTTGCCAGACGAAAAACATTCCTTATATTTTGAACAAAAGGTATTTTTTTACATGCTAATCTTTAAACAACAAATTTTTCCAGGGTGTTGTTTCTCAACTACCTCTCCTTCTGAAGTTTCCCAGTCCCAGCATCATTAACAAAAATAAAGCTAATGTGAATGAGATGGGACATTTTAGCCAAAAGCAGGTTTTGGTGTAGTTTTGTAGTGAGGTGAGTCATGCTTGAGTTAGGGGTCCAGCATTGCCCAGAAAGCCTCTTCACTCCTAAACACTGATTATGAGCTTTAGTTTGGTGAGTAGGGTGACAGGCATGAGTGATCAAAAATATTTATTTAATATTTTTTGTTGTTAAATAGCTAATATTTAAATACGAACAGTGAAATTACCTATTTAGCCTCCATAGTCTAATTTTGTATCTGTTTATTCTGTACAATTAGGAGGCAGATTTAGCTTTGGCTTTAGCCTTTTATCCCAACAACTAAACACATTTCATTTGCAAGTGTTCTGAAACTATATTTCAAAATTGTTTCAAAACAAATATTTGGTACAGCTTGATCAATGTTTCTCTTGGCAGCAGCTCTGCCTGCTGCAGCCCAAAGTCACGTTGTTTCTCTCCAGTCCCACATCTTTCCCTAAGCCGTGCTGGTGTAATTGCATGTGGGCTTGTGCAGTGAACCCGGTCAAGGACCAGATCTGGATTAAAATAACCTGACCAAAGATGGGTATTTTGAGCTTGGATCTTTTTCCTGTAAGAAATCTCAGAGAGATGCTGTGGCACCACTGAGACTATGGCCTGGGGAGGGACACAGTGAAAAGAGGGGCAGCTTCACCCACGACATGGAACCACAGCCTTGGCTTTTCAAACTGAAAGCCCCGACAGTGACTTTGGCCCATTCAGTATCTAAAGAAAAAAAGAAAAAAAAAGTAATTGCATAGCTATGATACTGAAGTCTTGTTTTAATTCTGTTTCTCCAGTGTCCATGCCTAAAATAACTGACTGTACCATGAATTAATGGCATGCTACAGGGATTAGTACACACAGAAAACACGTGAGGAATTGGCACAATGATGTAAGAGTAGGGAAAGCATGCAAACATGCATTTCTGGGAGGAAGATCTACTTGGAGAACATAAACTGCAAACAAACAAAAAAGCTAACAGAAAATTAATAGGTATTTTATAGTTATCTTCATGTTTTCTGTTACCAGCCCTGAGTGATGGCAGATCTGCAGCAAGAGGAGCAGTTACACATTAACAGTCGAGTCACCACAGCATGATCCAAGATTGTAACTGAGCATAAATTACCAGTAGAGGCAGTAAAAGAAACGGGAACTAGGAAAATACTTAGTGGAGATGAGTTAAACTGCGGTTCCACATGTTTAACTGAAACTGGAAGGCGTTTGGTTGTACTGCCAATGTGTTATTGAGGCTGTGTGTGTTGTGGGGGCTCTCTTGCCCATCCTGTATTTTTGAGAGAAAGCAATTTCTGCCTGACCATTACATTATCTGGTATTACAAGGTGTCTGTAAAGTATTTAAAGAATCTTGCTGAGCAGAAAAGCTCATGCAATAAGGAAACTGAAAGAGATAATGAGTTGTGACATCTAGAAGTCTTTGTTTTTCCTTTGCATCCACAGGAATTAGGATGCAAATTCCAGTTCCTACTGCAATCAATTTTCCTATTTATTGTCACATATTTAAAATTTTTCCTTAGCTTTTCCCTGTTGCATTTTCCAGGTGGTCACTGATGTTGCTAGGGAAAAAAAGTACAAGCAACCTAAGTTGGATAGTAGGACATAATAAAATGCTATGAAAATTCTGGAATGCTAAAAAAATAAACAGTGTTAAAAAATAAAGAGGCCTGTTGTTACATTTAAGTTTAAAACAAATATTTATTTTATTTTGTGGCTTTAAAACACAACAACTACTTAAATTCAGCCGTTATAATATAAAATTTTGAAATATGAACAGTTTTGCATGTTTCATGGCAACTAAAAGTCACACCATCAAAATTAGGGCAATTTCGGTGCATCTTAATTTCTTCCTTTTAGTCTTGCATTGTTGATTAAACTTAAGCACTAGGATAGTGCTGCCCTTTCCTTTTTTCTCCCTGGCCTGTGATTTGCTGCCAGCTGTTACTACTTGTAAGGTGTATATCCTGCACGTGGCTCGAATTTACCAACACCAGGCTAGTACAGCCCCATGCCCTGTGCTCAGATACTGGGAGAATTAGAGGAGATTACATCCCGATTTAGATGCTAGGCTATTTTTAAACCCTCTTCCTCTCCTAATGCATTTTCCTGTATAATCCTATCTAAAAATTTATCTTGAGGACTTGGGGTAAGTAGGGAACTGGGGGCTTAATGTCACCAAATCCAGAAAAAGCTTCCATGGCCTTGGGGTTAGAGTTAGAGCTCAGAAAAACAGATTTCATTCACTGGATCTCAGCTCAGAAGAAGGAAGAACTTACCTTAGAGATCCCAGAAGGAAAAACAGTATCTATGAGGCTTTAAAAAAAAAAGTGAAAGGGAGGCTGAGTTAGCAAAATCCTCCAAGAATAAATAATAAAATATTTTCCACTTTAAATGACCAGCTGGATCTGATGCCAGTCTAACTGTCTGGATCATATTCCTTCCTTGTTGTGCTGCGGGCTGAGATGGTTTGGGGTAAATAATCTCATTGCTGAACACTGATTCCTCACCTGTGAAGTGGTATTGACTTTACAAAGCCCACTGAGAACTACTGATGGAAAATGCTATTCTAGAGTTGGTAATAAAATCTAATGTTTTCACACAAAATACCAGTATCTGAATTATTTTAGAAATGTGCTCAGTGTGTTCAGATATAAGCAACTATCAGGTTTTAGAATGGTGGTCAGAGAAGACCAGATAATCTGTTAATCTCTGCTGTTAAATGCTTTGGCCCTGGGAAATTAGAAATTCTTTCCTGTATGCTGTATTCCTCCCACCACCTTGCAGAGTTAGCAAATAGGACACCATGAAAAGAGGAAATCCTAACACAAGCAAGAACCTCCTTGCTGGAAGAAAACTGGGGGGGCTAAAAGGTGCTTTTGTGAGTACAGTGGAAATAAGTACCCAATGCAGGAATATCTGTTGCACTCAGTGATTCTGTGAGGGCACGTCCGGATCACAGAGTCACCCATGGGCTGTGCAAGAGGCTTTAGCACAGTCACACCAACCATGCAGCTCTGGGAGTTCTGCTCTTTGCCACAAGTTTCTGCCTATTTGGGTTTAATTATTTTCTGCAGAGGAGCTGATATTAAAATTATTAAGCATTGCATAAAGGGGTAAATGTTTAAGAAACACATCGCAGTTGCTTGACTGCAGAAGTGTATTTTCCAAGTGAAAAACCTGATTTTCAGTGAATGTGTCAGGCAAAGTGCACCTTACCTTACCTGCACCAAGCATCATTTTGGAGGGTTTCTAATAGATTTCCATTCTAGTTGGTTTGGGGTGTTACAGACAGATCCAATGGAGAAAAAGCTGCACCAGCTGTTGGAAAGAAAGTAGTTATTTTCCTCATGTAAGTATTTTGGACTCATTGGTTAATTTTGTCCTTTGTTCTGTTGCATAGGGAGCTTACGCAGACTGTGATGAGACAAAATTACATCAGATATACATCCTCTCAAAATTCAGAGATCGTATCTTCCCTGGAGTCCCTTGAATACAACTGCTAATTACCTCATGGAATGTGTTCTGCTGCGGTTTGAAGAGCACGTCATGCCAAAGGAGAGACTGCTCACTAAAACCGTATGTTTGCTTAAATGGTGTGAAGGTTTCTCCAAACCAGAAGTCCTTTTGAAGGGGAGGAAGGATAAGGTTATAGTTAAAGTAGGGACGTGAGAAAGAGTCAGAGCAGGAGCCATTCCTCAACTGAGAGCTACAGGAGAAGTATAGGGTAGACAAAGGAGAGCAGGGAAAAGGGAGCAACATATCTCATGCATTGGTAGGCGAAGATTTGAGCACCACATATCAGGTTCCCTGGCAAAACCTGCTGCCGTTAAAGCAATGCTCTGCTTTGTTCTGAGGGAGGTGGGATGTGTTGTGTTCTTAAACCATTAACCATCCTGTTTTTCATTTCCTTACACCAGGCAGAGAAGCTTCAGTATGTTCAGTAGTTGAATGCTGAAAATTTGAAAACCTGAGATCTCAGTGGCAGATAAATATGTGCAGTTAATATATGTATTATTCTTTCATGGCCTAGAAGCAAATGTAGCATTACTGAAGACAGAAACAATTTGGTTGATATCACTGGAGTTGAATACACTTAAGCCAGAATGAAACATAAATGCTCATATAATCCCCTGTGACCTCTCAATTATTCCCATGCAGCCTAACAGTGACTTCACAGATCACACTGATGGGAAGTATAATTTAAACTTTTTGTGCTATGTGTGCTCATCCCTTTAACTTCCTTACTCAATTGTCACCGAGGCAAGTTAATCTGTAGGATATTTTAGTTGGCGTTAAGGGTTACAGCAGAGACACTTGGGCCCACTGTGAGCCTTTGTGTTCTTTCTAGTACTATTTTCCCTGATGATATCATCCCTATCCTAGTGACTGATTATCAGAGGAGTAGCCTTTGTATGCAGGAGACAATGTATTGATTGCTAGCCATGGTGAGCTGTGTGGGAGATGGGTATTATGTATCTACAGCTGGAGCTTGCTGAGTAAAGATTCACTAGCACAAGACATTTGCGGTAGCTTTCCACAGATAAAAAACATTTCAGTAATAAAATAGAGGATTCCCAAAGCATAGCTTACACAAGTTTCACTCAAATATTTACAGTTAAGTATAAATATTTTATGAGATTTAGGGAAATCTAGCAGTGTCCACTGCTGCATATAAAACTCATTCATCTACTTTTGGATTTTATTTTTCTGTCTTAACCATAGAAATTAAAACCCCTGTCTCAACAGAAATAAGAAAGTTTGCTTTCTGAACTTTTCAAATTGGTTGTTATCTCCTGAGAAGCATCTTAATTCCTGGAACTGGCAAGACAATCACTGCTTTTACCAGTATCAATGTTTGGTTTGTATTGTCTGCCTTAAATCTACCTCGGAAATAATTTCAAACCCAACCCCTCTTGTTACACCATTCTTAATACTAGACCAGCTGGCTTGTGCTTCTTGGTATCTACTCTTCTTTTAAACACATGCAGACAGATTACATTGTCCCCCTTTGCTGCCACATAAAATCCACAGGTGAACAGCCAAAAAAAGGTTCAGTGCAGGGTGGCATGTGAAATATACTGGCATGAAGAAACACCCTTTTCTAGCTGGGTTGGTCATATGATTGGTATTTGGCAGAGAGTCAGAGCATGACTCAGTGAAATCTTTTCAACAGTGAAGCTGCTCATATAGTAAACATTCCCAAGCACTAGACTGTAGTTTTATTTCACTCAAGTAAAATCCCATTATATTAAATTATAATGTGGAGATGTTCTCTACATTAAATTAATGGATGCAGCTCTTCAAGTTCTCTTCATCTATTCTACCCTTTAATTACAAAACCAAAAAAGCACAACTCACAATCCCATGATAAAAAAGGGAAGTAGAAGGGATTTGGATGCACAGGGACTACCAGCATCTGCTACATACATGGTCTCACTTCACAATAAACTGTACTTTGCTGGTAGCACCCCTACTTTAAAAATACATATTAGCAGTTTCAGGTGGATACATTTAGTCACTCCCTCACCTAGAAATCTTATTGTCCAGTGCTGTGGTTCTGACATCATCTTACACAGAACTGCTTTTCAGCGTAAGTGAAATTATCTTTGTGTCTGCAAGCCATTGAACACTGCAGAATCTCTTGAGACAAGTGAAAAGCCATGTTACACATACCCTCTGTCACTATGTTTTTCAGAGGCTACCCTCTCCACAAGGAATGTATATATGCGCATATATATTTCTTCTGGATTATATGTAGAAAGCACTAACATTTAAAACAGATGAACAAAACGCAAGTATTTGCATTCAGTGACACTGCCCAGAAGCTTTTTCACAGACATAATAGTGAGTTTGTTTTCTTAGTAGTTATGACTTTTCTCTTTAAGATACCTTATACTTTGAAGAAAGTGTATTTCAGTTTAGAAAATCTGCTCATATAACTAGCAAAATTAATCATAGCTGTAACACTTCACAGAAGAGAAAGTGGGAGTTGAAATGGCCTTGAAGATCTTTAAACAGATACAAGAGACATAACCTCCTGTCTCCTGATCTGTTCACCAGCCCATGGTGCCTCCTGCTATACTAGTTTCCTAACACAAAGTGAGAACAAGAGTTATTTTCTTCAACACAGAGGTGCATTATATAGTCACATAAAACCAGAAGAACTTGTTTTGGAAGAAGTCAGCCCTATCTCAAGGCTACTGTAATGTACACACCTTTATTGTGGAAATTCTTTCACATGGTATATTATCTACGCATGAGTAATTCTTGGTAGATTTTGGTACATTTCCTGACTGTCTTCAGTTGGACACTGTCAAAAAAATAGAGCTGTAGGAGCTATGCCAGTGAAGATTTTCTGTCTATTAGAAGAAAAATATCAACGATTTTCTGCTGTAATAGACAACATTTGTTAAGGGAAGTGTAACTATAATCAGGACAGAGAGGGCAATTTATGAAAAGTTACATCGACGGGCTTCATGTAGGAACAGCTCCATCACAAGAATGGTCCATTTAACCCTTGTGCTGTTAAGAATAACTTGTACTGTATCTGATGTCTGGAAGGTGATGTTTCTGAAATAAATGTTCTTCTGAGGAGGTTCAGATGGATTTTTTTAAGATTATTTTTGATAGTAAAATTTGAATCAAAATTAAACTTGCTGGGCAGTGCCCCACAGCATGAGCCCAGTGATTCTGTGCCTCCCTTGTCAAGTTGGAAACTCCCTCTCATTCTGCATGGCTGAAATCAACCACTGCTGTGACAGACCCTGCATTGCCTCTCACTCATTCAGTCCCGATACAGATGCATTCATTGTTGAACTGAAAAATTATAACTGCTCAAGTTAAAGACAGTTTCCTGAAGCCAGTTCTTCTCTCTGATAATACACCTGATAACATTATTTAACTATGGAGTGATTATTCATCCAGTGAAAACAACAGTCATAACTTCATTGATATTTTCAGTTTGTAATCTGAGGAGGAAAACCACACTGGTTAAGGGTACAAATTAACATTATGCTTGTGCTAGATATGTACACCTGAGAGTAAATCTCTGCGTGCCCCAGCAGCAGGGTTAGTACTGGTTCCTGCCTTTGTGCACAGAGGGACTGAGCTTCGGATGTCCTTAGGGCCAGGGAGGGACTCAGATGGTTATTCAGCTCAAGTTCAGTGTGCACTTGGGCAGCCCAGCGCAAACCCAGCTTTTAACC
Organism: Gymnorhina tibicen; assembly: GCA_013399875.1. Classification (NCBI taxonomy): domain Eukaryota; kingdom Metazoa; phylum Chordata; class Aves; order Passeriformes; family Artamidae; genus Gymnorhina; species Gymnorhina tibicen. Next base: position 603,453 of record VXAZ01001525.1, read on the forward strand.
TGAGAACTTTTAGGATTTGCTGGTTTGGGCTTCCAACAGCCAGGTGTGAGTAGGACCCGCATGACAGACATGCAGTACAATACACTGGCAATGGGGCTAACAGGGGGAATGTTACTTTGCCAGTTAAAGTGCTCAGCAGTTACCACTGAGGCTATAATACATCTCTAAGGATGTCAGGTGCTCCCTCAGTAAGTTCCCAGTTCCAGCTGAAATGCCAAGAATTTTGGCATTACCGTCTACCAGTGAGATTAATGTGTCACTCTTCATGGCCATTTCTCATTCTTTTGTCAAATCTGAGATTTTTATTAGTTAAATTTATAACAGTGTATTTTTTATTTTTCATTATATTTATCTTATGCAGAACTCCAGGGAGAAAAAACAGTTTTAAATTACATTTTCAGAGCTCATGAGGTATTGCAGATCATTTGGCTAGATCCAATTCAGCAAGGCTGAAAAGGGGCAAGAAAGGAAGTTATGGACAGGAAAAGGGATAGAGGAGAAGAACAGTAATCAGGAAGAATAAATGCTAGCTTTGATGTGAAAAGGATGTTGATCAAGGAGGGAGGTCACAGCATGCAATGAAATACAAGATGAAAATATAAAATTTATTATTCAAACAGAAGGAATCAGGGTTTGTTGTTACTGTGATCACAGGGAGAGCAGGAAAGCTTGTTACAGCTGAAGTGAGATATCTAATACTCTCAGGATTGATCACTACCTCTTCCCAACATTTTTCATCCTTCCCAAGTTGCATGTATTTGATGGATATGATGAAGAAAGGTGAGGAAAGGTGACACAGCTCATGGCTGGAGGGATAAATGGTCTTAGCTACTAAAAATTGGAGACAGTACTTTGTGAATGAACACACTGTTACTAATGGGACTAATGAGAAAGCTCAGGTTTATCAAGTTGAGGAAGTTCAGGTTTGTCAAGTGCAGTTCTATCCACCTGGGGTTATTCTCTTTCTAAGTAATTTACCATTGTTATTACATTTTGCATGTTTATATATCTACTATTATTACACTCACAAAATATTTGGACTGTCATTGAGTTGGAATGACCAGCAGTTTCTGCTTAGGCAATTTAAGATTACCATGGATGCTCGGGACTGACAACACAGGACTTTGTAATTCCAAAGCTCAGGCAGTCCACACATTTTGATGTTAATTAATATCTTTGTTTTGATTGATATTAAAATGGCCCATCAAAAAAAGAAGAGACAGTTAGACAGCTCTATCTAGACTCTGTATAACCCAGCTACAGTACTACAAGTAATTTCAGGTTGCTACAGCATGTTCTTCCACTCCACACTTAAAATAAACTTTTTGGTAAGAACACTGTTATGTAAAGCTGCAAATGAGATTTGGAACAATAACAATTATCCAACTTGCCACCTATTTTTAATACCTAAGATGGAAGGCACTGAAATTCTGAATGAGAATATTCAAAGAGCAAAGCATAGCAATGAACCCACCTATTACAATTAGATCTGATTCAGTATTAGGTTAAAAATAAGGTCAGGTTCTTATTTGTAACTAGCTGTTAGTAATAATACACTTGTTAACCACAGTGAAGCAAAATCAGGATCTGAGAATAAGTGTGCCTGTGCAGTGAACTTCTCCTTTGTCCTTTAGCACATATACAAAGAGATTTCAGAAGAAAAATTTCCTCCCCAGGCTCTCTCTTCAGAGGAAGCATTTAAGCAGCAGCCAGCACTGTTTGGAACTGGGCTTGAGAGCTGATGCTGAGCTGGAGGGCAAGGCAGCAGTTTAGACATGCCATCCTTAGCAGATTATGTGGACCTGTTTTGTCACACAAGACACCTGTGACATCTCCAAACCAACATGGATATCATATTAACATGCTCTAGAAATCATGAGTACTCCCCAGCTGTGTTTAGGCTTCCGTCACTGCTAGATAGTGGCAGCATTATGAAAGAAACATACCTTTACTGTGCAGGAAAGTGAGGGAGCAATAACTCAATTTTTCTTGCTGCAATTCTTTTTTGCAACCTTTCTGTAGCTTAACTGCTTGGCCCAGCTCAAGGTCATTATGACAGTAAGTGTAATGTAATATTGATTACATTAATCAACTGATGAGTAAATATCTGAAAAAAAACCCAACAGCTATAATATGGTGAGAATCTCCTTCATGCACTCAAGTAAACAGGTACAGAATGGCTTCAACAGTCAGATGTTGCCCGGCTGAAGTGTAACAGAATCTCCAGGACCAGACAAGAGGTACAGAATAAAGGTAAGAATGGTTGAAGTGCACAGTGAACTACTTTGCAAGGGCACAGTTAAAGAGTAGAAATGTTATGATAATCCTAAACAAAACATCACCTGGATTTATAGACATTTAATAGTATAGCAGTCTCATTCCAAGGAAAATGATCCTCATTACAGCCCTGAAGCCTCCCCAGTTACATTAGCCAGTTGCCTTCTTCTGGATTAATTACTGCATTTTGGCATAAGTCTATGGACCAAGATGAGGAGAGAAAATACATGCTGCGAGATTTTAGCCATAATTTGGATGTTGCATTGTGTTTGAGATTTCACAGAAGTGAGCAGTTCAGCCCCTTGCTAAGATGTTGCAGCTTAAAAAACCCCATGTCTTACAAGTCCTACATTTTTCATATTCCTAAAGCCAACCATCTGAAGCCAGAAGCAGTGGTTTCTCCATTGGGTGTTGGCAAAAAAAGCAAAGATATATATCTATCCCATATCTAACACAGGAAATATTATGTAGGAATTGTCCATACAAGGCATGGGGAATGTGCCAGGTTTGTGCCACTTACAAAAAACTGTGGTGAGTAAGAAGGTAAGAAATGCAAACAAAACCACTACAAATACCCAGTTGGGATCATATTATCTCCATGACAACTGCTTGTATGTATTAATAATTTGTTGTATACTTAAACATAGCTTATGGAAAGGACTGAATAATAGGAGTTTTTCCAAACAAAGCACTTGTAACACAAGCTGTGCTGATCAGAGCATCACACCAGCAATCAGCAAGCTTACAGCCTCGAAGCATGAGCTTAGCAGGATATTTCACAGATGCTTATGTTATCTGTTTAAAAGGAAGGAATTTAAGGATGGGCCCAAGTATCTATTGATCTGGGGTCTCTACTATTGACTCTCAATGCTTCTGTCATGTTTGGAAAGTGAGTTAATTTCAGTATCTGTTTCCTCTTCGGGCTGAAATCATGTATGTGTCCATCTGGAGATAAAGTGATAGTATTTGTCCTGGCAGAGTTGGTGTTTGTCAAGTGCTCTAGAGATTAAAAGTGGTAGATGGTAGGTAGGAGGGATGTGGCCCTGTGCTCAGATGCACAAGGATGTACCCACTGCCCCAGTGCTCCTACCCAGCCAGGCTGGACACAGAGCATTCAGTACCACACTCATGGGGAGAGAGCAGGACATAAAATATTTGCAAAATATTAAGGCCCTAACATTTGAGAATTAGCACTCTGTTCCTAGCTTTTTAAAGATTCTTGACTATGAAATATCTGTAACCATAGTGATTTGAAAATGTGATTTTCATGGTTACTCTGTAATTTCTTCTTTCAGTAAGACACTGCATTTCCTGCTTTATCTACAACACGAGGGTGAATGAACTAGCAGATTTCAGTCATATATGTTTTGTGATATACAAGGTGATTAATAATGAGATTCCATCTTTTCCAGAAGCCATTCAGTTAAAGTGAGTGGGCCTCTGTTGATGGTGGTATTACTGATGTCACTGATTTTGTCATGTACTATATGGACTCTGAAATTAGTCAAATATACAGAAATGGTATTTGTTTGTGGTGCTGTAACAAATATCTGATGTAAATGTGTTCTGTTTTTCTTTCGGTCTTTTGCAATGGTTCTACTTAAGATGACAGCTTTATCTGACTTAATAGGACTATTAAGACACAAACCATATATTTTATCCAGTAGTGGCCAATATCTGAATATGCAAGAGATTACATGACGTATACTTCTGACTTTATACGATCAGAAGTCCCTTTCCTCATAGAGGCAGTTGACTTCCACACTAATGTTCCAGTGTCTATATTCTTTGCTTGCAGAAATACACATATTAATCAAAGTTGGCAGCCCTACATCTAAAGGTGGCAGCTCACTGTTACACTATTGTATAGCCTTTTAATTGTATAGTATGCTCTTTATATTGTATTGCATAGCCCTCTAATTCTGCATTTAGTATTAAAACACCATAGCAACAGACATTTTGGACATGCATTGACAGATAATTTAGAATCACTAAAATATTAAGAGAGAGTCAAGTGTGAAGAAAACTAATTTATGTGTTCCTTACTCTACAATGCTAAGTTGACAATGCGTTGTGTAGTTGGACGGTGCGATATAAATCTGCATAAATCTGCATTTAAACACTGATGTCTCATAGTACAATGGAAATGTTGGTATTACTGATAAGATTATTGCAGTTGCTAACACCCTCATCCATGAGTTTGAGATTAATTTAAGACTAGTACAGAATTAGTTGCCACTATAGGCTGACAGCTAAATAACCTACAGCTGGATGTGTGTAAACATAAGTGCAGTCAGCCTGATCAGTTCACCTCTCTCCAGAATGCCACACATGTGACACACATGGGTCTCTGACTCAGGTGTCAGCACAGCAGTGTGGCCTCCGTACCCCTGACTCACCAGGGCAGCCACACCCAGACAGCTCCTTAGGTACAAACCACACACACGCCTGGCATATATTCACATACTAAATACAATTTATTAATGCCATCTCACAGGTCACAGTTTAATCTTACTGTGTATCTGAAGCCCTGACAAACCCCCGACTTATGCAGCACAGTATGTATCCTTTCATTATTACATTCTCCTTTGAAGGATCAGATAAATATCTAAGAAGAGAAAAGCAATTGTGATTCTCTAAACTATTGATTGTCATTCTCAAGTCAGAGGGAGGAAGGAGACCTGATTTCTGATCCACACATAGACAATTCAAAACAGTATGAGGATAAAAACAGAGCTAATGCTTGGGATAGAGATGGAAATCAAACCTTTCCCCGATGTGGGAGTCCAGAGTGCGGGGAATATTTCTCTGCCTGTTTTAAGGAGTTTTACCCCCCTGGACAGCACTGTTTTTGACCTTCGTCCATGGAGAAAGCTGCCAACTCTCTGGGAAGAACTTGAACGCACTGCGGTGTGAACTAGGTGATAGAATATTATGTAAGGTTACACAGGGTGAAAATATAAAGGTGTTGGGTTTGTTAAAGTAGCAAATAGGTAAAAAGCAAAAAACTCCAAAATGGAGGATTGTTGTTGTTTTATAACCTCCTTCTTGTTCTTCATACTACTCCATTTAATGCGGCAAAATTGCTTAAAGTGATTGGATAGAAAATTCCACAGTTCCTGTGGATGTTTTAAAAACATTTGTTGAATATTGATAGAAAAGTGAAAATATCTGTCGTTTCAAACACTGATTGGATTGTTTAGCTTTAAAAACGCTGTGTTATCTTGATTTCGGCGGCATTCTGCGCATTTTCCTTAGCGTGCACGTCCCTCTGCTGTACTTCTAACTTTTCTGATAAGACTTAATAAACTATCTGAGAGCAGAGAAGGCTGAATGTCCATTAATTAACAAGAATCCAGGGAAGGACTCAGAAGTCCTCCCCCAGCAGGGGAGGAATAATTTAAGGCACAGCAAGATCAACAGGTGGAATTCAAAACAGAATCCCACACCCTTCTCTGTGAGTGTCCAGATAAATGAATCCTGAATTTCCTTTGCTGAGTCCTGAATTCTCCTGTAGTGAGTGGCATGGCTTCAACTTTCAGTGGCAAGCAGAGAGTGCTGAATCACCTACCCCTTCCCAAGTGGAGTTTGTCTGAAAAAGTCTTTTCAAACAACAAGTGTTCCTTTCCTTACCACTATGCTCCTGAAAACCAACAGTGGAGTTGGGAACCATCACAATTGCTCTCAAGACAGCAGTGATTGTTAATCTGTGAGGAGTCCAGTCTGATCCACACTAGCAGGAAGAAACTATTAACTTGGCTTGTTTGCCTATGAAACTGCAACTGAACTCCTGCCATGTTTTATCACGTAGGTGCGAGGAAAGCGCACCTTGTGTGGATGGTTTGCAGTGTGATCCTCAAACATCTAACTATGCCAGAAAGTCAACAGTTATTAAAGAAAATGAACTTTAGCTTGGCAAATTACACAAGACTTGATGTTATTGCTTCATATTCTTTGCATGTATTTGCTCAAGACTGTTTTGGGAAGATGTGCTACAGAGTGAATTCTTGAAACCCATCACTTTTCAATGAATGGTACTTTTCCTTCTACAACTTCAAGCACAAAACTAAGGTCATCTGAAGATGGGAACCTGTGTAAGAACAGCAAAAATATTTCAGAAGATAAACAAAACCTGAGTCAGGTAATTCAAACCAACTGATGTGTAGCAGGAGACTATGACACCAAGAAACCGAGACTGACCCACGAAAGCAAACATTCCTTACCCCTTGCTCACTATGGAATTCTTAATTTGCTTCAATAGTAGGCAAAGAGTTTAATTAAAGTCAGACTTTGTATTAGGCAAGACAATTAACAGAAATCAATTAGGAAAAGTCATTGTACCCTCTTGAAATCAACAAATCAACATTTTATTAACACTTTGGCTTATTTAAATGAAAAATTTTTTTTTTTACTGATCATTTCATGCCTTTTGTAAGTTAAGGGAAATCTTTCTCTATAATTTCAGATGCAGATTGTGTACACTAAGGTAGCTGAGGTCACCACTAGTTTCCTGCAAAAATACCACCTTCCTTTAAGTTTCCTGAAAGGTCCACCACTACTTTCCTTAACTGAACACTTACACTGCACTTCATGCATTACTTCTGCCTAAAAAGGTCATAATGAACTCTAGACTTTCAAGAACTCTTTCAGTATAAATTGTTTTAAAGAATGCAGCACGGTCTTTTTAACGTAAGCACTACCTGGTGGTACAATTAAGATGGTATTTCATGCCCATGATTTAGAACTGAAAAGTTTTATTTCAAAGTACCCAACACCAGCAAGCGCCCTCCACTTCTCTCTTCTCCGACGGACACGGTAACCGGGCTCAGGACTTCAGAATCACAGAACTGTTCGGGTTGGAAGGGACCTCTGGAGATCACCCAGTCCAACCCCCCTGCCAGGGCCGTGTCACCTGGAGCAGGTGACACAGGAACGTGACCAGGAGGGTTTTGAAAGTCTCCAGAGAGGAAGACTCCACGCCCTCCCTGCGCAGCCCGTTCCAGTGCTCTGCCATCCTCAATGTAAAGTTCTTTCTCGTGTGGAGGCGGAACTTTTTGTGTTTTAGTTTACGGCGAGTGCTCCTCGTCCTGTCACTGCAAAGACCCTGACACCAGGGTCAGGAAGCCTCGGAGATACCTATATGCATTAATTGCAGGGAGAACCACAAACACTGCGGAGCCGCACAAAGCCCTCAGATACACCGCCTCCCGACCCCGCAGTAGGCGCTTGGCAGGCGGGGACCCTGCCCCGCATGTGCCCCGCGAGGAGCCGGCGCTCAGCACCCGGGCACAGGACGGGCCGGCACCGCCATGCCGGCGACCCCTCACGGCGGTGCTCTGCCTCCCGCCTCAGGGCTGCGGCCGGGCGGGGCTGCGCCGCACCGCGCCCCTCAGGCGGAACTTCCATGGGAAGAGAACCAGCCCCCGGGGGGCCAGGACCAGAACCGGGGACAAGGACCGGCACGGAGCACACCCACCCCTCAATCCCCGGGCGGGCGCGAGGTCACTACCCTCACCCGCCCCCTCCCCTCAGAGCGCACTCGCGGCCCCGCCCGGACGCCGCGCACGCGCCGTCAGCTCCCGCGGCGTCCCCCTCCCCGCGGTGGGGCCGGGGCGGTGACGTCAGCAGCGGCGGCCATTACACGGTGCGGAGTGAGGAGCGGCAGCGCTGCCGCAGCTGTAGCGCCCCGGGCCG
>VXAZ01001525.1:611691-979573 GCA_013399875.1 Gymnorhina tibicen
AGAGACCCCCCGAGAGACCCCCCCCCGGTGAAAATGTTAAACCAGTCCCCAAAAGCCTGAGTTATTACAATGAAAATAAAAGCTTTTGGTAAGCGGTTGGAAATTACACGCGGTAAAGAGCTTCTGTTTTGATTTATTTTTTTGTATTTTTCATGATATGAATAAGTACAGACACGTTTATAACTAATTGAAGGGTAAATTTCCCGTGGGGTTTTGCTTTCCCTCAATAAGGTTCTGGGTTTCACGAAATTCACAGAATAAACATTCGAGATCCTATATAGCTGTATATTTTTGTGGTGATGGTTTGAAAATGTTGAGACGTGGATGTTACAGAGCAATGTGTTGATTGAGACATTTGTAGCTTAAAAAGGTTGTAAAGCCAGCCCAGGATAGATTGCGTTTTGGAAGTTCAGGAAAAATTTGTTCTGGTAGCATCCAGAGGCATTTTCCAGTTGAATTCTAATTTTGGTTGTAACTTAATAGCTGAGGGTTGTTGTTGTTGGTTTTTTATGTTTTTTAATTACTGAAGGTTTTATGTATTCTTGTATTTCTAGACTGAAAGATGGAATATTTATGAATTGTTTGGGAACTGGATATTAATGAATACATGAAGTTATTGATGTACTGGCTTCTAAAGAAGCCCATGTACTTGCCACAGAAAGTACTTTGACTATTTTAAAATTGGAATCATGCCTTCGAATACTACATCAGGTTGTTTTGGAAGGAAATTGTTTCGAGAGAACTGTCTATGAACTTGCAGTGCTTTTGGCCAGACTGGCTCTTGCTCTAATACAGATTTTAGTTCACTTGTATTCCAGCAACTGAATATTGTTTCCATTTGATCCAGGCTGTGTATTTTAAACGGTGTTGCAAGCAAGTGGCAATGTCACCGCCTGGCTATTTCCATGTGGGTCTCCAAGGACAGTAGTCCAGCTTCTTCCTTGTATTGCTTTGTGTGAGAGGCCAAGTGTTTAACTTGCCGTTGTTTATAAACTGATGGGTACTGAGTCCTGAATCCCACAGTACTGGGTGCATATGGCCTCATTTTCTGGGGCTATATGGTAACTTGCAGGACCATGAGGGATGTACTAAAAGCCGGGGATTTTGGTTCAGTGAGGAGCAAACATACCACTAGAAATTCCTTACAGGAGATACAGTAGTCCCAGTCATCAGTGTTGCACAAGATGACGTTTTCATTTTTTTCCAGTGAAGAATGGAAATGAGCTGTATTTATGGATAAATGTGTAATGCCCATCACCAAGATAATGGTAAAGGAAAAAAGAAAAGAAAACTTTGTGTGTGACTACTGTGTGTTGAGATGAGAGACCACGAGAATGTGAGAGCAAAATCTACCTGAACAATGTCACTTAGAAGCAGCCTTCATGTTGGCTGAGTTGGGTGGCTGTGAGCTCTGGGCAGGGTGACAGTTCCCTCTGTGTGCTGGGTGTGTGGTCAGCACTGTGCAGAGTTCAGCCACGGGGCTGGTGATGTTAGGGAAAGTTGATCTGTTGCTGATAACTACAGGTGGATTTACTTGGACTTTCTGCTAGGAGTAGTTAAGTTTCTTCATGGTTGCTGATGCAAGGAATTGGTAGTAGGCCTTGAAGTCTGAGTTTTCCATCTTCTCATCTCTGCTGTGTTCATGGAAGTGGGGTGTGAGCTGAGTTCTGCACCTTCCTGCTGAGGGACAGCACTTGCTTTAATGTGTTCCGATGCTCCCAGCACTAACTCTCAGAAACCTCACTGGGTTGTGCTTTGTTTGGACTGTTTAAGTAGTTTTGTGGATGAGATCACACCAAAAGGCTGTTTTTGCAAGAATGGCTTAAGGACAGTGTCAAGTACAGCTATTGTTCCAAAGGACAGATAAAGACCCTACTAGGTATAAACTGTTGTTCTTCACCACACTGAATTGTAGCTAGGGCTAGTTAAAATAAACAATTAAAAAAATTTGTGGGCTTTTTCCTGATAGCACTGTTTGATTGGATGATCTCCCTGACAAGTATTTCTCGATCTGCTGGGGCTTTGTGTGTGCAGACTGGTGCCTCTCTAATAAGAACAAGCCTAACGGCTCTCTTGCTTTTCGGTATTGATACCTGAAGGACATAACAGCTTTTTACAAACATGATAATTGTGTGGCCGTTTGTCCATCCCAGTTACTTTCTGGATGTATCTTTCACTGAGCCTGGTTACCTGGGTGATGGTGGTGGTGGGAACTGGGCAGAAACATCTTCGAAGTCTAGAAGTAATTTGTTACCATGAATAATACATTACACTTTCACAGATGATTTGAAATAATCAACCTCTGAGTGGCAGTTAAATTATTCTAGGCTTAGTACGTGCTGTGTGTTTAATGTTACATCAGTCGAGTGACCGATTGTGTGTGCTTTGCTTCAGCATTTGAGAAGTGCAAGTTCTAAAGAAATGGTCAAAATATACTCAGTCCAGTTACTGTTACATGTCAGCAGTGTTTGTCCTGTTAGTGCTGAATTGTTTATTGGCGGAGGAGAAAGGAAGTCCTTTATTGCCAGGTGAGAGTTTTTCCACTGGCCATTTTGAATTGGTTTAGAGTTTCTTTTCCATACATTGTGGGGGTAGAGGGAAATGGTCTTGTCTGTGTATGAATGCCCTTTATCACAGGAGCTGGGGTGTGGTACATTGCTCAGGAAGATGGGACGATAGTCTAAAATTGCACAAAAGAATGAGGTGAATTTTTGGATAGAGTTTGCTTTGGTTATGGCAGAATGTATCTAGTGTAGGTGGAAGCAGAAGTGTCAGAGTCACTCCCTCAAAAACACTACTCCATAATTTACTGAGTTTGAGTGTGGCATCCAGTTTCTGGAGAGAGAGAAGACTATTTGGTCATATATACTGTGTAGAGTGTTCAGGGTTCTTGAACAGCTGGTAAAATACCTTTGAATGGACAGTGCTGCTAGCCGAAATATTTTAAACTAAGTGAAGGTTAGATACTGGTAAAGGCATTCAAGAAACCTTGATTCAAGCTTTGACTCCTGCAGTTTTTGATCTGTAACAATGATATTGGTTACATTTGCTTTTTGATTTATCACCAGTGCTAATTTTCATAGTTGTAAATATGTTTCTGGCCCATATTGTTCTCTGGTATGTACCTTGTTCATGGTGTATTTTTATAATTTTTTTCCTGTTGCAGAATTTTCACTTTGTTTAACACCTGATCTTCCAAGTTAGGTCTTCTCTAACCAAACATGCTTATACCCACTGCAGCTGTGTGAGTTGCTCAAACTCATTTAGGTTAAGTGACTTAAGTCTGAGAGGACAAGTATGTTACTAATGAAACTTTCTTTTGGGTCAAAAAAAGCCTCTGCAATCAAGGTTCAGTTCCTCTAATGCATAGAACTTACATGTTTTGTGGATCTCACTCCTGTATTTTCAGCTGAATTGTCTGCCCACCTTCTTTTTCAGACAGAGGCACATGTTCCCTTTTATTTCTCTGCTGTTCAGGAGTTACCTTTCTTAGCTGATTATTTTTGGCCAGAAGTGAATGTTTTAAACTGTTTCCAGCTGCATGTGCAAAAGCTTTTCCATTAGCTTTTGCATTCCCATATCCATCATGTATAACTAACTAGTCTTCAGACTAAGATGATTGTGAAGATTAGTGTTCCTGTCTGAACTTGCTGTAAATCAGCCAAGAAACCTGCCCCAACAGAATTCCCAGGTAGTGAGAGTATAGTATACCCTGTGTGGTGGGCTGTGTATTGGGCAGGTTCTGTGTCCCTCCACCCCTGGCCCTGGCAGAAGAGGAATGTGCAGCACTGCAGTTCTGCCTTGCCACTGCACTGGCTTCTGGATTCTGTAGCAAGGGAACTCTGCTGCCAGTGGTGGGAGGGCCCCTCAGTAGCTGTTCAAGGGGCTCTGGCAGACCAGAGGGTGGTTTAGGGCTGCTTTGTTGAACATACCCAGGGATCAAGTCATTGATGGGACCATGTAGTTACACATTGTCTCTAAAGAGTTACAAGTGTAGTGTACAAAGCCTTTTGTAACATTTAAATAACTGTGGTTTAGATTATTCTGGAACACTTAAAAAAAAAATAAAAAGTCTTTTCATACCCAGTGTTCTGATTTGTTGTGGTGGGTTGTTTTTTTTGTTTGTTTGGTTTGGTTTTTTGTTACGGTTGATAATGTAAAATGGAAATTACCTCTTTCCACAGAAGGCATTTGAAGTGTCAACCTCGCCAGCCTTCTCACCTAGTCCAGATTTACATAGAACATCTTGATGTGCATATGAAAATTTAGTCTTGAATGTGCCACTGATTGTAGCATCAGCAGCCTTCTGGTTTTTTTCGGTTTTTTTTTTCAGTTCTAGTAAATTCTGTAAAAATTGAGTTGTGCTGGCAATGAGATGTTTGGTTTTGGCTTTTTGCTTTTTAATTGCAACATTACTTGTGATCAAGTAGGAGTGAAAGATGCTTCTGTTGTTTTGGGCATAGCTTAAGCTAACAGCAGTAAGCACTGCTAAGTCAGAGCAAGTTCCTACTTGAGTTCTGTCAGTTTAAGGCTGAAGACATGGATGAGGCTGCAAGACTGATGTCCTCTTCCAAATCTCCCTGTACTGAGCCTGTTGCCTCCTCAGATGTGATGACAGTGCTGCTCTGTGATCACTTCTGAGCCATTTTCAGTTACTCACCTGGGTTGCCTTGCCCAGCACAAAACCCAAACCTGTCCAGCTGTGTCTGGCAGGAGTTCACAAGGCCTCGTACAACAGATCTGTGTGAGGGAAATCAGAGGAGCAGGGATTGAATTTTTACCCTTGCTTAGGGACCCTTAAACACTACACCTGTATTCAGTAATGCTGTTGTTAGTTCTTTTTCTTCAGGTAGTATATATTAAGCTGGAAAAAGTTTATTCCTGACTAAAGAATGACTACTGGAGCTCAGTTACTCAGTAGCCAAGGTCGCCAGTATTTCTGCTGAATATTTTGAACATGCCTTCCAATACAGGTGTTTCTTGCTTGCTGGTTGGTTCTAAACTCGAGTTTTGACATGCCATCCTCCAACTGGTATCCTGACCTGTAGCATGACTGCCAAGTTGTATTAGAGTTACTGGAACAAAAGGGTTGAGCAGTTTGAGTTCATTGCTTGAAGCTGGACTTGTGGCTATCAGGCACAACTAGTTTGGGAATAGGTTTAGCCTATTTCTTTTTTTAACAACTTGAATGATTCAAAAAAAATACAGCTTGTTCTACAGACAGAACTGAAAAACATCCCTGTAAGTGGTCAGCTGCCTTCATTGCTGTCATTGCTGTGTTTCTTGGAACTCCCACAAGGCAAGGAAGGCATAAAGGTTTGTGAGTTACTTGGCTTCTTATGGTTTTTTTAAAAGTTTTCCCTAGACTATTTTTCTTCAATTTAAAATTAAAGATACTAAGATCTTTTTTATGAAGCAAAATAATGACATCGAGTTCTTTCAGAAGATCCTGTTCCTATCCCCACTGCTCCTCAACTACTGAGGGATGAATACCCTTTCCCCTTCTTGCAGATTTGCCTCTGAGGGAAAGAACACACATCAGTTACTCTGAGTATGTAAGACTGCTACTGATCTTTTCAAATGGAAATGTTGAGGGGACTATCAAGGTTTGAATGGTGTCAGTCCTTACTTTTGTAATACAAGGGAAGAGAGGGTTATTCGGCAGAAGTTTGCTGCTTGCATGCTTTCTTGTAGATCTTCTAGGATTTACAGGAGATAAAGGAAAGTGGTTGTCTCATTTAATCTTACAGCAGTCCTGGCATTGAGATTGCTCTTTTGGTTGGCTAAGATTGTGTATTTAAACTGGTCTCTTTTCTCACTGAACAGAGGAGATTAGAAATGAAGGTGTAGGTGCTAGTCACAAATCCAGAGAGAAAGCAGATGCATCTTCTGTCCCGGCAAAAGAATATTTTGCTGCTCAGACTTCTATGTGGATGGAAATCCTGGTTTTACTTATTTTGGAATACTAAATAATTAAACGTCAGTGGGGAGTTTTGTATTTTAATTTTGTTCCTACTTATACATTCACATTGAACTCCTTAGTGGATTGTGAAGTTCAGCATAAATCAGTTTCCCATTTGTGTCATGTGTAATCTGACTGCCATGCCTCCTTCACAGAAGAGTGTTATTAGAGGCTTCATTTATCTAATTTTGTTTAAAATGTCAGACAGTGAATGAAAACACCTTTTGCTCTAAAAAATGAGCCCATCTCTTGTCTGAACCTGCTTTCTGTCCTCCCCATCTAAGGGGTGGGAGAAACCATTAAATTGAAAAGCATTGACTCTGCAGAAGAATTGCTGAGTGTAATGGATGACTTTGCTTGGAACTGGAATCTCTTCCAGGTCGTGATGTTTGGACAGCTAAAACCAGTATTCATCCCAATTAGCTGATCATTGTGCCTTTAGTCACATCCTGTGCACCATGGTGACAGGAAATTAGGGGTGTGGTTGAAGTCTTCAACCTCATCAAAATATCTTTATGGTAACTACAAATAACTATTTCTTGGTTACAGTGGATGCTTCTCATTACACACTTTACTAGACAGCATGGTGGGCTGCAGGTGTGAATTCTGGTCTGCCAAGAATGACACGTTACCATCTGCAACCATGACTTTGGAGCTGTGTTGTCTAATTAAAATAATGGTTGTATTTCCTTAAGTGGATTAGTGGTAATCTTTTGATGAGTGCTTCATAGTGCTACTTCAAGCAGTGATTTACAATTCTACACAGACACAGTGATGTTTACTGTTTGGTTTGGGTCTTGTTATTTTCTTTTATGTGCCCCAGAATTTTTCAGGGTAGATAATTGGGCTGAGTTGTCAGAACTCGTGCTAGAATGTAGGGACCTAAGAAGGGGTTGGCGTAATTAAGAAATATCTGGTATATTCTGGAAGCACAGAGGAATTTGGGTACAGATTAATTCAGAGGATTTTGCAGAAATGGACCACTGGAAATTATTTCTGTGAGACAAGGTTGATGATGTATGCTGCTCATGAGGGAAACTTGCTTATCCTCAGCACAGTGTGAGTTGAGGACGTAAAATGGATGGATTATGGCTTTTATGGCACTTGACTCTTGAACCTTAATTTGTGGCATCTAGGATAAAAATATATGGAGAGAGCAAGGGAAATGAGAGATATGTCTGCATGCATACAATCCCTGCACCTCATTAAATAAGGATCTGAAAATCATATGGTAGTAACTTTAATAGTCATCTTTCAAAATTCTCATCCATGGCAGTTCATACACTTGGATCTTGTACTGTCTTAAAACAGTGAAGCTGATCTTTCTGTTTTAAGAACAGCGTTTTGCAGAGATGTGCTTTGTAAACAGGAGGCACCAAAGCAGCTTGGTACTGTTCTGCTGGGCCTTTAGATGATGTGTAGCAGGCCAGGAATGGTTTAATTCTTAAGTACTAGGCTGTGTTTTTATGCAGTGCTACTCATTATAATAAAGTGGAAATTGGTTGTTTTCTTGTGTGTTTAAACCAATATTGGTTTTATTCTTGTTGAGTTTTGGGATTGTACAAGTTTTCTCTTCACAGTGAAATGACTGAGTAAGCCAGTATTAAGTCAGAATGAATTTCAGTCACTATGACTAAGCTGAAATGTATTTGATACGTGCACATTGTTTGAACTTTGAGATTGTTCTGAGTAAAATATGTAACTTTCCACCTCAGCAGTAGTGTTTATGACAGCATTGCACTTGGTGGTTCTTACACTCTTCTTGTGTAACTGTGTCTCACAGCTGTGTGTTTTTTCTGTATTAGACTTTATTGGTAACTGGCTGTAAGATCAGCATTTATCAACTTGAAGTAATGTTTTCTTTGCAATCTTATTCTGTATCTTTTTGCACTTTATTTTGAAATCTGAGAGTGTACTGCTGAAAAAATAATTAAACTGATTCAGAGGCAAGGTTTTACAACTGTAATATAGTAGATATAGACATGTAATATAGATAACAAGTTTTTGCTTAAGTACCCTGCACCACAGAAGTTTGACTTGGTGGTGGTATTCTACTATGTAAAAAAGATTAAGTGTGGAGGTGTAGAGATGTTCAGGGCTGTCTTAATGGTAAGAATTATTAAGAACTGAAAAAAGGCAGAGATACAAAAGAATTAATAAGTGCTCAAGAGAATCTGTTTCTGAATTTTGTAGTTGTTTATCCTGATGATAGGCAGTGAAGCCTGGATATTTCAAAATGTCAATGTCAAAATACTGCAGTGTTGCACTATTAACCTTTGTGGCAATAGGTCACTGGGTTTTTGAAGTTCAAAGGGTGGTGTGTGTGTGTGTGTGTCTTTCCTAGTTCTCCTTTGTCGGATGGTTGGATCAAGGAGTTTCCTGCCTTCTACTGAAGGATGCTGAAGAGAGCGCTACTGCTTGCTCTCTGTGAGGAAGTGTAGGAGAGCTGCTGGTGGGAAGTCCATTTGTTGGAGGGGAGGATGGGTAGGGGGAGAAGGGAGTTGTGTGATGTGAGTAAGCAGCACCATCACGGATCTTGCTAAAAGAATCAATAAAAAGAGGGAGTGGAACCAGGTGAAGTTGCACAGGGCTGTGTGTGATCCAGTACAAGGTCAGGGGCACAGGTGTACTGCAGGGGTAGTATTAGTGATTGCTTACCATAGTGAAATTATAGTATTAAATGTACTGTTGTCTTAGCAACTTGTGTTTGTATTGTGTTAGAGTATATTAAAAGTCCTTTTTTTTTTTGCTTTACCATTTTATAGGTTAAAAGGTATGCATCATTTAATGTGGAAGTTGGGATATAGTAGACTGTTTGTTGGTGGCTTGTTTTCAGGATGTTATTTTTTCTATCTTCAGTTCTACTGAAGCTCTTGTAGAGCCAAGTAGAGTGTTTAAGCATCTGAGGTTGTGCCACTTTGAATGCTGTGGGACATAAGACTGTAAATGAACTAAGCAGTTCATAACACAGTGTTGCATGAAGTTGGTTTTAGAACATGGAAATGTTGGAATCCCTGCACCAGCATTCCTCCACTGAAGGATTTAAACAGAGGTTGCTGTTTTGCAAGTTGACCTGGAACAGTCTTCTTCCATCAGAGTAGCTGTCTGACTTCTCTACATGTTTGGTCATGTGCATATCTGAGTGATTTAATATTTCAGAAACTGAGGAAGCAACAACTCAGTTGCTGAGAACTCTGCCATTCTCAGCACAAACGCTGCATACCTTTGATGAAAAATAAATGCTGCATTCTTTGTGCAGTGCTTCAAGTGTGTTAAGAAAATCCAGTGGTAGAAACATTCTAATTAAAGAGCAGGTTTTTTTATATCGAAGTGCTGTAAGCATCTGTGACGTTCTCTGTCTAAAGGAGAATTAAGCTGGCTAATGCTTCTGAATGTAAGAGAGTATTAGAAGAGGCTAAGGCTGTTAAAACACCTTCAAAACATCCGGTGAGTGTCACTGCATTAAAATTAACTCAAGTCAGGTTATCTTAAAATAAATCTGCACTTTTAGCATCAACCACAAGCCAGGAATGACCTATCTTTAGTACTGGGCACAGCACAAGTGGAAACTGTTATATGAGACTGACTTTTGATGTAAATATGTCTGCAGAGTGACATCTAAAGCTTTGTGTTGTGCAGGGTGCTTAACCACACTGCATTTTTGCATTTCTTTGCAGTGTTGAATGAAACATTGCATTTCATGAATTTTCCATCATTAAACTTACACGTTGCTTCTGTTTGAAGTGGTGACGTGGTAGTCAGGCAGGATGATGTGTGGGGACAGTGAGACCACTTTTGGGTGGGAGTGTCAGCCACTGTCTTGTAGACAACTTGGATTATAGAATAGAATACAGTTTTTATATATTCTTTTGCAATTGAGGTAATGAGGTAAAAAAGGATCCTTTTTGAATAGGAGCATTGACTGTTGAAAAACAGGGAAATCTTTGTAGATGGTAACTAGTAAACTCACTACTATTTATATTTCTAATACCTTCTTGATTTAGCAAATCATTGTGGCATGTGTCTGGTGACTTTTCTGAGAACAAACTGTAACAACTGTCTGGCATTATTTCAAAATTACCTTTCTGGTGCTATATTTAGCCTGTGCTTCTTCATACAAATTACCTTTGTCTGCAACTTTTATATATACACAAATTTTTTGAAAAAAATTGTGATGAGAAAGATCTAACCCAGCTTTGGTTTATAAAGACATAACTTGATTAGTCTGTGTTTAATCACAAAACTTGTTGAGAGAGCTTGCACAGGTAATGACCTGCTCTGTAATTGCTGGTACCAGTGGATGTTTGTTCTCATTCTGCTTCATGCAGGACTCCGACTCCCTGCCCTTGCAGGTGGGTTGAAGATGTTTGTACAGATGGGTGCCAAGGTGTTGGTAGTATTTTGACTGTTTGAGTTTGTGCTTTTGGAGGTAAGATGTTGGCAGGATTTTTAGATTTAATTTTTCAAAATACTTTAAAACTTCTTAAGTTTCAGTAGTGACAATCATTGTTTTATGCTTCACAGAACCATTTTTGTAGAAAGTCTGAAGTTTTACTAAAGATACTGTCCTCAAGGAGGAAAAAAAGCCACTCAACTACTAATTACTAATATGGGACTTCATAAGGCAAAATGCTGTTTTAAGTAAAGATAAACTTTTACCTCAAGTGCTTCAGAGAAGGAAGGGACAAGAACTCCTAAAGAGAGCAGGTAGCAGAGTTGGAAGCGGTAGAGTGTGCTTTGAATAAAACGGCTGTTCATAGGCAAACTCACAGTTTGTGCTGTTTTGTTTTATAGGCTAAAGAAATTTTGACAAAAGAATCCAATGTACAAGAAGTGCGATGTCCAGTCACAGTCTGTGGAGATGTCCATGGACAATTTCACGACCTCATGGAACTTTTCAGAATTGGAGGCAAATCACCAGACACAAACTATTTGTTTATGGGGGACTATGTTGACAGAGGATATTATTCAGTTGAAACAGTCACATTGCTTGTAGCTCTTAAGGTAACTTTTCTTCTCAGCTGTACAGTTTTGTATAAAATATATCATTACTATCCTGACTACACTTAATATCTATTATGATTTTCACTGCATTGGTATTAGAGGTACCAAAACTGACTTCTTGGCTTAGTTTTCTAAATCACTTCTTAAAAAAAATTAATGTTTAGGTGCAAGCCTGAGCTTTATCTAAAATGAGTGTTGAGTTTATTTGTTACTTGAAATCTTTACGAATTTGCTTGGAGAGATCAGCTTAACACACAGGTGTAGTGAAGTCCACTAGTAATAATAAATACAACTTGTAATTAATCTCCAAAGTATTTGGCAGCTGAAGATTTGAATAAATTATTCCTTTTTTTTACCTCAAAGGTTATAATTGAATTTTCAGAAGGGTTTTCATTGCTTTATTGACATGTGGCAGGGATTGAAAAGTGCAAATTCTGTTCTGGGGAAGAGTTACTCATTGGTGCTCTAAAATAAACTGTTCTGTTTAGGTCCGTTACCGTGAACGTATCACAATTCTTCGAGGAAACCATGAAAGCAGGCAAATCACACAAGTTTATGGTTTCTATGATGAATGTTTAAGGAAATACGGAAATGCAAATGTTTGGAAATACTTTACAGACCTTTTTGATTACCTGCCTCTAACTGCCTTGGTGGATGGCCAGGTATGTTGACATTTGACAAAGGTGAATGTTTTTTGTTGTAAAGAGAGCTCTTAATGCTGCATTCTGTCAGCTCTCATCTTTAAAGGAATCTCATGCAGATTTTCTCCTAATAATTTATTCTAAACTGTTCTAACTGCACTGATTAATGCAAATAAACTTCATGTATGTTAACTCTTGCAGATTTTCTGTCTACATGGTGGCCTCTCTCCATCTATAGATACACTGGATCACATCAGAGCACTCGATCGCTTGCAGGAAGTTCCCCATGAGGTACTGAAAAATAATTCTCTAAGACAATGAGACTGATGATTCAGCATGTATTGGGGGGTTGAGTTCACAGGCTGAAAATGACATTCAGATCAACTTAGCAATATTAAAAGTGCCTGTCTTCCTGTTCTGGATTTGTTAAAGGAAAAATGAGGGGTATCTCCTTGCTTAAAGAAACATATTAAGTCTCAAAGAGTTGTGCAGGGGTGGTGTGTGTGCAAGTTTTTTGTGGTTTGGTTTGGGTTTTTTACACTTCACCTCTGAAACATCATCTACATCTCTTCCAGGGTCCAATGTGTGACTTGCTATGGTCAGATCCAGACGATCGTGGTGGCTGGGGAATTTCTCCTCGAGGTGCAGGTTACACATTTGGACAGGATATTTCAGAAACCTTTAACCATGCTAATGGCCTTACGTTGGTTTCAAGAGCTCATCAGTTGGTAATGGAGGTGAGCAGGACAGCTTGTGTGTTCAAACTTTGGATTTTGTCCTTGGACCGTTTATTCCATGCTCTGTATGCCAGAGATGTGCATCTGCTGCTGTGACAGCTGATGATCCAGCTGAGAGTCTTCCAGAAACTTGACCTTGACAGTATTTATGTGCTACTAAAGGAGTTTGACAGTGGAGTAAACTTTATTTTGGCCTTGTTTTCCTGAAAATTTACAGTAATATCCCAAACCAGGCTTTGGTACTAGATGTGGTATTGCATTTCTGTGTAGATAAAAAGGTTTTTAAATGTGTTCCTTGAAAAAAAGGTGTATTTTTTCTTTTTAGCTTGGATGTATGCTTTTGTTCTTGGCCTCTAGTCATTTGTAGCAGTTCAGATTTTTAAGTGTATGTCTGGATTCTGGTTTTGGTGATCATAGTTGAGGGTTCAGAGTAGATTGTGTACTTCAGAATTGCTGTTTTAACTATTTAATGCTAATGCAATGGAGAAATCTTGCTAGGTGGGTTTTTTTGTTTTGTTTTTTTTTAATATCTAGCTCATATTTACTAGTAGGAAGCAACCTATGAAGGCCAAAATTCCTTTTTACTCTTTTTCTCTCCAGAAGGAAAAAAAGATACAGCCTTAAGCTTATTTAAAATAACCCTACAAATGCCACTTAGGGCCGTGGGCATTAAGAGGTTGGTTTCTAGTCAGGCGGTTACATGGGGTACGTGAACTTGGTTGTCATAACTATTTTTTCTTTCCTCTCCAGGGGTACAACTGGTGCCATGATCGGAATGTAGTAACAATTTTCAGTGCTCCAAACTATTGTTACCGTTGTGGCAACCAGGCTGCAATTATGGAACTTGATGATACTCTAAAATACTCCTTGTAAGTATGTTTAAAAATGAGAATTATGTTGCCCATGATTTTAAGATACCACTTAATTGTGTTAAAGTATGGGGGTTTTTTTCCCCCTCTATGCTTTTGGGAGGTGGAGTGAGTATGGAATTGTTGGGTTAGTCACGTTTCAAGTCTTGGAGCCAAGCCTCTGGAAGAGTTGCTGTTGAGATCTTCTCTGTCAGATTAAAGTGAGACTCCTCATTTTTGTTTTGTATAACTACCTGGATTTTAATGAATTACCATGTAGGGATATGATTTGAGAGCAGGAGTAGTCTGTCACATCTAAGGTAATGCCCTCCTGTCGGTTTTGGGCAGGAGACTTTTGGAATCTTTCAATTCTTCAGATGTTGAGATGTCAGCTTTTTGAATGAGATTTCTAATTAACTACTGCAGCAGCAACTTTACTGGTAAATGAGGCAAAAGCATTGTGCAAACTGCCCTCTTTGATAATAACTGGAGACTTTAACTTTCTAAATAGATGCTAATGTTTGACCAGTTTGAGTCTTACAGCTAAAATTAATTTCTCTCCAGACCTTCATGGTAAGAGGAATTTAAAATGTGGTGGTTATAAGTACATACTAATAGGAGTGGAAAGGCTGGAACACTTGTTCTAGAATACTTAACTTGGTTGATAAAGCTTGCAATGATTCACCTGTATTAAACCACTGTAAATTCATAGCTAGAACATGTAATGTAATCTGAGTTCTTGTGTTTTCATTGATGTCTGCTCTTCAGTTTGCAGTTTGACCCCGCACCACGTAGAGGTGAACCGCATGTTACTCGTCGCACCCCAGACTACTTCCTGTAAAGAGATTTTAGACCTGTACAGTATTGCCATGAACCATATGTTGACCTAAAGAAAATGGGAAGAGCAACAGTAACTCCAAAGTGTCAGAAAATATTTAACATTCAAACTTTGTTTTCACATGGACCAAAAGATGTGCCATATTCAATACAAAGCCTCTTGTCGTCAACAACTGTGACCACTTTAGAATGAACCAGTTCATTGCATGCTGAAGCAACATTGTTGGTCAAGAAACCAGTTTCTGGCATAGCGCTTTTTGTAGTTACTTTTGCTTTCTCTGAGAGACTGCAAATAATAAGATGTAGACATTAACACCTCGTGAATACATTTAACTTTCCATTTAGCTATAGCTTTATTCAGCATGACTGTAGATAAGGGTAGCAGCAAACAATCATTGAAGCTTAAAGAACATTTTTAAAATAAGTACCAAGGCCTCATATTTGTTCTGAAACTGTTTGTTTGTTTTATTTTCAGGGAATACTGTTTAATTTAATTGCATTGATTTTTTTTTTTTTTTTTTGTCTGCACTCAGTTCCCTTTTCCACTCTGCCCTACCATATTGTCCCTTGTAATTGTCCAAGGATAGTGAATTACTTTGAACAGAACTGTTTTTTTCTGTAAAACAATGTTACTGCAGGACAGAGCTGCAGTGTTTTTCATAATAAACTTGTGAACTAAGTATGGAAAAATGTCAAAATTCTAATTGCATCTCAGGTCAACTGTGGTTTAATAAACTAACATGTAGCTGGATGGGTTTTATAAACTTGCATAGAAAATTCCACCTTAAAAAATAACTAACACTGAGGTGATATGGATTGTGCTGGAAAACTGACCTTTTGAATCCTGTCCCAGGAAGGTGCCTGGGCCTGTGTCTCACAGCTGAGAACAGCTTGCTGGTTACTCACATGTTGCTCTTTTCCTCTTGGTGCTCTACTGAAATACTCAGAAATGGAAGAATATAGGATCACTTAATTGATTGTGTGTGGCTTTATTTCAAGTGTAAATCTAAGTTTGAGTCATTTACAATGTAGGTGCTAATACTTAAAATCATTTTTCTGAAAAACTAAGAATAAAACCAGTTTTCTAAATATTAAAGGAAACAACTTGAAGTTTAGTACTATGTGTATTTGCCCAAGCTTCCATTCTGAAAAATAGTGGTATGTGGTTTATGTTGACTTCTGTTTAAATGTTTCCTTTCTACTAATGTCTTCAAAATTTGAACCCCAATTTGATGATTTGGTTCAAAACAGAAATTCAAATGTTAAGCCTTCTTAAGGCTTGTGTGTGAAACTTCTTGGGTACATCTAAATTATGTACCTGGCTGTTCATTTAATAGAAGGACTCTTAATATTCATACTGTTAAGAGACTTTTAAGTTTCTTGGGCACAAGTAGAGTCTGTAATAACATGGAGGTTTGTTTTTTTACACTGCTTGTTTCTAAGGGAATGCACAGAAATTTTGCAAATGTCCAACTCACCTGGAGGTTTAGTCCTAGATGTGCTTTTTGGGGCTTTCTTGCTTTTCTCAAAAGCTGGAGGACCACTTAATTCTTTAACTTGCAAAGAAGATGCTGCATTTCATCAAGCATTACTTCATCCCCTTTCGGAAAGGCTCAAGTGGTTGCTTCTCCTTCAGCAAAATTTGAGCTTTGTCCTGTAGGTTGGGTTCCAAATGGCTTCTGGAGAGCTCAGTCTGCTGTAGTTTGATCTCTTACAGGAAGAAGTGCATGCTAAAAATAAGTGCATCTGAAGTGGCTTTTTTTAGTATATGGGGAGCTTTTGCTTTGATCACTATTAAAAAAAATCCTTTGCTGAGAGTAGTTCACATTCCATTCCTGTTGCTTGTCTTTCTCTGTGTTTGTGTAGATGGGACTTTGTGCTTTCATTGACACCATTCCTTCAAGAGGAATGACTTTGCCCTATTTTCTGCTTTCCTTTTGCTTTAATTGGTATGACTCATCTGCTCTGGCGAGGAGCAGTCCTTTCCTTGCTTCAGTTTCTGTACACAAATCCAAGTGGTTGTTAGTAAAGTCCATGGACAATGTTGGAGTCACTCCAGTTTTTGTGCTTTCCTCTATAATTACGTTGTGACAGTCTGTGTGAAGATTCCAGTGAAAAAACCACATTGTGAAGAAAAAATTGGTTGCCCTGGTGGAGCACTAACCAGCTACAACCATGGTTCGAAGATTAAAGAGAAGAAACAAAGCTTCAGCTCTAAATAATTGGGGTTGGTTTATTGGTAGCTGATTGATTAGTTCACCTGCACAAACCTTCCTTTACTTTAGCCTGTGAGCATGGCGGCTGCAGAGAAGTGAGATGTGTTGGAGATCACTGGTGATTCCTTCATCTGTACAACGACTGCTGCATTCCATGAACTGCAAAATCGGTGTTGCTGGAAATCCCAGATTGTGGTGGTTCAGTGTTGAAGTGGGAATATCACACCCAGCTCTTAGTAGGGAGGCTGACATTGGGGTTTAGATTATCAGAAGGCAGTTGGGAATGAAATGACACTTTTCCATGAACTGCTCTTTCTCTTTTTTTATTCTTTCTCAGAACTTGAATAGAGCCAGGAGAATGTTGGTGGACGCAGTGGGGGAGGGTTTGGAGCTTTCTGTATTTCATTTCGTGTAAGTCATTGGCTGTATCAGATCAAAGGGAGGTGGTGCTACACTGGTGCAGGCCTGTCCTGAACTAAGGGCCCATTAAATCAAAAACGAGACAAAAATTGTATTATATAGATACAGCAGTGTATAGATTTGCCAGATTTTTTTACCCCCTTCACCCTCTTTACACCTTTCTTCTGCCTCTTCCCACCCTGTGCTTTGTTCCTCTGCTTATGGCCCCCTCTCCACAGATCCCTGGAGCTTGAGGCTGGCTGCTGCCCGAGTTCCTGCTCTGTTGGTGACCTAGTTGCCTCTGTAGATGGATGTTTGTTCAAGGTAACCAGTGTGTGTGACTGTCACCTGGTGCTCATTTCAGATTGTTTCTAGCCGCTGAAACTTCTGTACACACTCAGTATCCCTTCTCCAAGTGCTTGGGCCGTGTTACCTCATTTACGTCTTCTGATAATACCCTGGCAAGATACTGGATGCAGGGGAGAGTGCTGACAGAGCATACCTCCTGCCCCATGTGTCTGGGTGGTAACAGAACAAATTCTGCCCTGTGAAAAAGGTGGTGAGGGGACATCCTGCCACTGAAAGCTGTGACATTTCACCTGCCTTTATCTTGGTCTGGTTCCTGTCAAAAGCTCCTCTGGAAACAGAAAAAACTGCTGAAAGGTACCAATACCTACCAATCCATGTTCCATGGGATTTATTTTGATTTTACAGTAGTAAGCTGAAGCACTGAAAGTCCTTTTTAGAGAGCAATTGTGTTTCAAGGGCCTTGGGACAAAATCTTTGCTCTGACAATTTAAAATTCATCCTGAATCTTAAAGGTAAAGGATTTCCTCCTGTACATGACAAAACCAAACCTGTTATGCAAGTGCTGGGTTTATTTTGGGCCTTTTTTCATAGTTCAATAAACACATTCTTTTCCCCCTCTGACCTCTTAATTTCCTTAGTAATACTGGAGCACAGTTCCTGCTCTTGAAGGAGCTGTGACCTTGGGAGGGGGGCTGTAGAGCAAGTACTCTTTTTCATTCAGGAGAAATGGTCTGTAAGAAGATGCAAGTGTGATCCACAATTTTGAATTTCAAATTAAATGCTGCTCCAAATTTAGTGAGTTGAAAGTGTGCTTCCACTCTCATCACCTCCTTACACACCTGCTCACACTCATTTATCGCTGTAACTGCTGCTTCTTGTCTGGCTGCAGAGCACTCCTGGAAACTCTTAATGTGTTTTAGGAGTTGTGTAGGTTAGAGCAAATTTTGCCTGAGAAATGATTTTATATGTTCCATGTTTTTTCCAACCATATTCATGGTTTTTATGAGCTCGGATTTTTGGAGCAAAATGTCTGCAAGCAGTGATTTTTGAAGCCTTGTAGAAGGTGTTGGGTGCCTTCTGTGTGCTACAGCACATAGATAAATCATGACAGAGTATTGGTGTTCTGCACATTCTTCTGGGAGAAGGCTGGAAACACGTAAAGTTAAGTAAAAATCACACTGGACTCTGTAGAAACCTTTTCAGTACCCATGAACACACCAACAAAGCCCTGCAGAGTCAGCAGTTCATGAGTCAGCCTTCTGTGGTTTTACAAAAAGTTATTTTGGTGCCCTAATTCATTTAGCTGTATTCCTTTTGGATGGGAGTAAAGGCAGGCTGCTTTCTTGAGCAAGGGACAAGTGCTTTGGTATATGGACAGGAAAAAAAGGCTGAAATGACACTTTTGGTTTTAAATTAAGCAGTGCTGCATGTTTTAGCCTTTTAAAACCTGTGCTGCGCTTAAAAGCTTTATTCTTTAAGATGGGTTGAACTACTGATCTCTTAATTGCTCTCTGGTGAGCAGAACTGCATTGGGATGGAGACTAAAATGATTGCTGCTGGTATAAATAATGTATAAAACATTAGTTGCTAATAGTACCTGGGACTGGTGATGGAAGAGGAGCAGCATGATCAGGGTGAGCATCCTGCATGAGAACTTGCAGGAGAGTGATTTTGAGGAGAAAACTCCATTCTGCAGCTACTCATATCATTGCACAAGGTTGTATATTAAACTAAATCTTTGCTTTTGGTTGTCTTGACTTCTGTATACATCTTCCTCAGTAGATTTCCCCCAAACACATCTGGGTTTTTGGAGGTTAGGTTCTTTTAGTTTGTTTTTGTTGCTCTAGTTTGTTCGTTTTTTAATTTCAATAAATCTATAAGCTGTTTTCCAGATTATTTAAAACTGAAAGTGCTGAACTGTAAAAGATGAGTGTCCTGTTTACATTGATAATTGCCTGATGGATTGGGCTGAAAGGCTTTAGCCTGGCTCACAACTGCCTTTATTTTTCAGGAGTTTGAGTAAACAACCCCCCACATCCAGCCTAACCATAAAACTTGCTGTGAAAAACCTTCTTTGTTGTGGCCATCAGTGCAGGCGTGGGCAGTGATGGCTACTCTCTTCTGCTTCCTTATTTTATAAGGAAAACGTGGGGGGGCCTGGAGAAGCCCTGTCTGGGAGCATCCTATGGTGGGTGTTTCATTCCACGCTTGACCCACTTTACAGGCAGCTCTGCTCCTTTTCCACTGCTGTGTTTGTCCTCGGGGAAGAGGAACACAGCCGGCTGCTGCTGGAGCAGGGACAATGCCCAGAGGAGGGGGTGCCACAGCTTCCTGGGAGAGAGAAAGGCTAGTGCTGGGTTCTGTGTCTGGTAATGAGTTTATCCAGCTTTAGCTCAGCCATCTCAAAATGTTATTGGACTGTCCCTTTCCCCTCTGGAATCCCCTTTAAAATGCTTTGAATGCATTTAAAAATGCTTGACTTCTGAAACACACTATATTTATTCCCATGGACTTTGAAACCTCAAAGCAACTGCTCATTATCATCTGTGGTGTCAGAACCAGCCCAGAATCTGCTTTTTGGACTTTGAACGGCTCCAGCGTTGGAGACCAGTGCCAGGCAGCCCTGTAAAGCTAACCCAGTTCCCGTCCCCTCGTGCTTATATCAAGGATATCTACAATTTTATACGGTACCACTGAAGGTCGTTCTCAAGGCCATGTACAGAAAGTCTGCGCTTTTCATTTTCTTGGAATGCCCGGGAGCGCATCTCTCCGGGGCTGAGCTCGCTGACGGCTCCCGTCCCTCGGAGCGAGCCCCGGCGCCACCGCGTGGCACTGCCCCGCCTGCCGGGACCGGCGTGTCGTGACCCGCAGGGCCGGGAACTGCTCTGCTGTCGGTAAGGCTGACATGCGCTGGCCCTAATGTAGCTGGAGGTGGGTGACCCTCACTCTCAGCAGCCGGAGGATCCGGGCTTGGCTCCTCCAGAGTGCTCCAGATGATTTCAGGGGATGCCAGGGCAGAACTGGAACAAAAATCATTGTTTAAATATGGGGAGGTGGAGTGAGGGTGAAATTAGGAAGTAGATGATGCAAATAGGTTTGAGGTAGGTATTTCTATTTTCAGTCTTCCTCCTCTTTGTCTTCACTTTTTTAAACTATCTCGAATCCCCGCAGTTACATAAGGGGAATGGGAGTGCTGTTACAGGAAGAAATAGAAGCTGATAAAAAAAATCTCACTTGGTGTCAGCTTGACAGGATTTGGTTATTGGGTTTTGTTAGTCCATTGGTGTCTACTCTGCTCTCAGAATCCCCACCTGCCATGCTGTGTCCAGCTCTGGGACTCCAAACATCAGAAGGATGTGGACCTGCTGGTGGGAGGAGAGAGCAGGGGAGCCCGTGGAGGTGCTCCAAGGGCTGGAGCCCCTCTGCTCTGGAGCCAGGCTGGGAGAGCTGGGGGTGTTCACCCGGAGAAGAGAAGGCTCCAGGGAGACCTGAGAGCCCCTTCCCGTGCCTAAAGGGGCTACAAAAGAACTGGAGAGGGACTTGGGACAAGGGCCTGGAATGACAGGACAAGGGGGAATGGCTTTAAACTGACAGAGGGCAGGATCAGATGGGATGTCAGGAAGAAATTCTTGCCTGTGAGGGTGGTGAGGCCCTGGCACAGGCTGCCCAGAGACATTGCAGCTGCCCCATCCCTGGAAGTGTTCATGGCCAGGTTGGATGGGGCTTGGAGCAACCTGGTCTAGTCCACAGCAGAGGGTTGGAACTGGATGAGCTTTAAGGTCCCAACTCAAACCATTCTAGGATTCTCTGACTGTGTGACCTGGACTCTCACCCAGTGCTGGGCTCTGCCACCCACCATTTCGCATTGCTGGGGTACAACTTGTATGAAAAGTGACACCTTCTCAAGGATGCTGCTTTAATACAAGTTTGGATTAAATAGACATGCAATAATTAGCTTTTTATATAATTAGCTTTTTCAGACTTGTACTGAGAACAAGAATTTTCCTCTTCTGATGCTGCGCTGTTCCAAGACTGCTTTAAACAACAGTGGCCCAGGCCTTTGAGCTCGGCAGTGTCTTTCTATCATCTCTCTCACATGAATAATTCTGATGTTTTCTGGTTTTACATTGAACCAGTCAGTTCAATTCTTTTCAAACTCGTTGATGTGGCTGCTTGTTTTAAAAAATGTTCCTCATCTTTTGTATTCCTGAAAAAAGGGACGATTTTTGCAGCAAGTCTCATTCTCCCCTACATGTAGATTAGGTTCTTTTTCAGATTCCATGGTCATGCCTGGCTCTCTCCCTGACTTGCTCTCCCTGGTTCAGTGAATCCAGGATGAGTTCTGTGGATTTTTCCAACTTGTCGACGGAGCAAAGCTGAGCTCTTTCAAGCCTGATTGTCACTAGACTTTGACAATCCCACATCCCATTTGTATTGAAAAAGAATCAGTGTGTTATCTCCATAGTCTCTAAATCACCACCAGCAGCTAAAAAAAATCCTGTTTCTCTGTCAAAGTGGAATGTGAGGAGCTCTGAAGAGTGGGGGGCACAGTAATTTTTGCCTGAGAGAAACATCCAGGAAGGGAATCTGAGGCTGCAGAGCAGATGCAGGGCTGTCTCCAGGCAGCTGCTCCCTCACGTTCAGCGTGTTAAACGCTCTTCCCCTGCAGCTCAACTGACTGTGCCTGCAGTCCAGGGATGCTGTGAGTATGTAGGTCAGAGCTCTTCTGGATCTGATTAAGCATTAAATCAAGCTCAGTTGCTCCAATCTTTTCAGGTATTCGCTTTGGTGTTAAGCTGCTCCCTTCCTCCTCCACATT
Organism: Gymnorhina tibicen; assembly: GCA_013399875.1. NCBI lineage: Eukaryota > Metazoa > Chordata > Aves > Passeriformes > Artamidae > Gymnorhina > Gymnorhina tibicen. The sequence goes on from VXAZ01001525.1 coordinate 633,464, forward strand.
CTCAGTGGTAAAAGGCCCTTAATTGTAATTTACCTGTGGCTGACACATGGTGTTATTCTCTGCACTCAGGGAAACAATGCTCAGCTTTAGGATTATTTGCAGTGCAATCATTACCTATGTGCAGAACAATTGAAATTGGGCCACCCCTTTTTTAAGCAATCTTGTTCTTTGCCTCGCAGCTTTAGCCAGGGATAGGGGTTTTGTGCCATTAATACTGACTGACTCACAGGACTCGGGCTATCGCCGCCGCAGCAGCTGCTTTTTCACAACAGATAACGGGAAGCATCTGGAGTGGCTGGGGAGGTTCATTGTACGATATGTAGGGCACAGTGGGAGGTGCTGTCGTGTGATTATGGCATATCTATGACAGCCATCTGCCTCTTTTTGGGGTGTGGGGTGTTTTTGCTGTTTTAACTTTCCCAGACTTCTGATTCAACAGTAGAATTCAAAGTCCACTGAGGACAGAATTTTCTCCTTTGGAAAGCTGTAGAGAGCTCTACCAAGTACAAAGCTCATCAGTAGTATAATTTTGAATTAAATTTATCCACAACTATAATTAAGCATAGATTTTAGCTTTCTGCCTGTTCCTAGATTCCATTAGATTTGTCTTGTGTTGAGAGCAAACCCCATCCCCCCTTTGCTCAGACTGATTTGCAGTCTGTGAGCTTGTGCTTGCTGGTCACGAGCCAAATCAGAAACCTTGGTCTCTGGCAACATTGGGAAAGGGGATTTAGAATTTGTAGATATGTTTTCCACAGGTCACCTTCTCTTATTGTCTGATTCTCTAAACCAAGGAGTTTTAATATAAATAAAAAATAATAATTTAAGGAAAATAAAGGCAGTGGCTTTTAGTGTACTGAATGTGGTTCTCAGCACTGGAGTATGAGATGGAGTGATTGAGGAAGAAAGAGGTAAATGCAATGCTGGTACAATCAAAAAGTCACGTTAGATGTAGTTTGGAGGCTTCACAGTTTAAGATACATATAAATTAAAAATGAAAATTAGGTCCCATTAAATGGTGAACAAAGACCTTATGCGGTTATCAATACCAGGATCTTTAAGGAACTTCTGTTAGTGTACAAGTCTGCTACCAAGCATCACCTGGTCCCCCTGGCTGCTCGTTCAGCTATTAGGAAGAGTTCTGGGGGAGCACACATTACAAAAGTACACAGTAACCCAGGCTGGAAGGGACTGCAGAGGTGACCTGGGTCCACCTGCAAAGTCAGATCAGGTTGCTCAGAGTTGTATTCAAGTCTGCTCTGACTAACAAGCTGCTCAGCATCCTAAAGCCCATGGAACAAGCTTCCCAAGTCAGGCAGCGGTCTCCAACAGTTTTTTGGAATTTATAGAGAAGCTTGTTCTAAGTGTTATGCTCTGATGTAGAACAGCCTGGCTATCAGCTGAGCTCTAGGAGGTCCTTTCTGGCTGAGAATCTATTTGAGTCTTCCATCTTTCCAGAGAATCAGCCCCAACCAACAAGGTATTTAATATTAAATGCTTCTCTAATTGTAGTCTCACTTGTTATGTGAGAAAAATACTGGCACAGGTTGCCCAGAGAAGCTGTGGCTGCCCCACCCCTGGAAGTGTCCAAGGCCAGGCTGGATGGGGCCCTGAGCAACCTGGTCTAGTGGAAGGTGTCCCTGCCCACAGCAGGGTAGGTAGGACCAGATGAGCTTTAAGGTCCCTTCCAACCCTTAACATTCTGATTCTATGTCTACTCTCAGATGGAAGGGAAGGGAGCAAAAGAGGGAAGGGAGTAAGGAATACTTGACACTTCATTGGCTTGGCTACTGAACTGAGCAAAACAAGATTCTGAACTAAGAAAATCTGAATCCTGAGAAAATTCTTCGTGTTAGAAGATATTTTCCAGTGGGTCTGGCTGTCATTTGTTCAATAACGTGTGGGGTGCACAGCCTGAGACTCTCAGGGACCCCAAGGGAAGGGAAACCTGTGACTTATGACAGGATCATTAAGATTGGAAAACATCTCCAAGATCACCAAGTCCAACCCTTGACTGATCACCACCTTGTCAATCAGAGCAGAGCACTCAGTGCTATGTCCAGTTGTTTCTTGAACACATCCAGGGATGGTGACTCCAACACCATGCCAATGCTTGACAACCCTTTCAGGGAAGAAATTCTTGCTGATGTCCAACCTGAACCTCCCCTGGTGCTGCCTGAGGATATAAATGATGCTGGACTCTGCAGTGTGGTGCTGTTGCAGGTATCAGTGTGCTTACACTGATACCTGGCTGTGTCTGCATTGGAGTGATGTGAAAACATGCTTTTTGGTTCTTAAAACTTTTTTATTTAAGATTGGTAGTAAATTGTTGGAATCCTGTGTTGTCAATGTGGAAATATCTTGCCTATTTGAAAGCCATTTTGCCATGGATAGCTGATGCAAAACTGGGCTCAGCAGCAGAGCACGGAGCGCGTGGTGTGACAGCACAACACAGTGTTCTGGACACCTCGCAGTGACGTGAGGGGTCATACCCTGCCCTTCCTCACAAAGCACAACCCTTCTTTTTTTTTGAAGACCCAGTACCTGTCGTTTTCTAGCACACACTGGTGACCTTTCAGCTCTCACCCGTGCTGGGCACAGTGCTCAGGTGGAGCTGTGCTAACACAAAGGCCTGGGCTGTGTGTGGGTGCCCAGCTCTGCTCTGCTCCTCGGCCCAGGAGCTCTTTGCACAGCTGGTGTCTGGAGATGCTTTAAAGGGCTGAGCTGGAGCTGCCTGAAATTCCTGGCGGGATCTAGGGCAGATGTTCTATGAGCACCACTCAGAGCTAAATCCATTTACAGCTCCATGAAATGTCCCGGACGTATTTCCACTTGAGGAAGGCTGTCTACTGTTGGAACAGTTTTAAACTAGCCGGTTGTTCAACGTTGCTTTTCGGCTAAAATGTCTTCTGCCGCTGGAGCAGCCCCTGATGATGGGGTTTCACCGTGTTTACCTGCGGGAAGCCTGCACAGATACTAGCAGCCTTACCCCGCTTACCCTTGGGCCTCGGCCTTTCTCCCCGTGAAGGAAAACCCGCACCGTGGGCGTTCTGGGGCGAGCCCGGGTTACCCTGAATGACCGATTTCGCTACACGACCTGCCAGCCGGGCCCGCGGGTCGCTGGAGGGCACCGAGCCAGCCCCCGGACACCACAGGTCGCACCGGCACCCTCCGCGGTCACGGGAGCCCCGCGCTGCCCTCAGGGGGCGGCCCCGACCCCGGACCCCGCACGGCCAGGTCCGCCCTCACCGCGGCCGGGCCGGGCCGGCGGCGGCGCCTCGGGCCGCGGGGAGGGGACCTTGGCCTCCGCCTATTGTGCGGCTCCTGGCGAGGCCTCGCCGCTGCCTGAAAAACCCGCCCCCGGCCGCTCCGTCCCCTCAAACCCGTTTCGGCTCCGCTCCCCCCTCCGCACCTCACGGAAGGCGGCGCGAGTATCGGTTNCCGCCACCGCGTCCTCACGGTCCGTTCGCGGAGCCACCGCCGCCTCACGGTGAGGCCCGAGCGGGGCAGGGGGGTGGGGCGGGCGCGGGGGCAGTAGTAGGAGCTGTGTGGGGGCGACGGGCCCGGCTTGCCGTGGACGGAGGGTCGGGAGGCCGTGGGGTGATGGCGGGGGCCGCGGCGGAGCGGACGGAGAGATGAGCGCTCCTGGGCCGTGCGGGGATGGAGCTCCCGCGGGTGCGGTGTGGGGAGCCTTGCCCGCGGCGGTGCTGAGTGAAGCCCCCGAGCAGACCGAGGCTCTCCCGGGCGGCTCTGCTCGCCCTTCTCTCCTCCCCCTTCCCCCGGTGTTCCGGAAAGGCCGCGCCTCAGGTGCGAATTCGTTACCCGCCTCCTGGTTACCGGCGCTGACGCGGGAGGCGAGAGGGAAGCAGCGGGCATCCATCCGGAATGGCGCTGGGAGGCGCAGCTGTAGGTGGCTGAACTCTGCATTTCAGGCTTAGACATATAAATTATCGCTGTAATTCAGGTTTGGCTTCAGCCCGGCTCCCAGCCTGTTGTGCTGTTGTCGAATAAAGCTTTGCTTAGTCACCTAGTATTGCTGCTGCCCAGGGACTGTCACCTGCTAGTGCTGTACTGCAGCTTGCTAAAAATGACTTCCCCCCNTGATAAGACGACAGTTTAACTTCATTCTACCTGTTTCAGACCTTCAGCGATAACTAAAGGTCTTGTTCGAAGTGGGTTTGGGTGATAGGAGGGGAAATATCCTTGCAGGGGCTGCCCTGGCTAAGGCAGCATCCTTGCCTGGCCGGCTCTGCTGTGCAGCATTATGTAAGCCCAGGCACAGGGAGGCTGGCAATGGAGCTGGGTTTGTTCTGGAGTGCTCCCAGGCAGTCACAGCAAGAACAGACGCATTAAATTTAAAATGTGTGCCTACAGCACTTTTCCCCAGAGCATCGTTCAAACTGCAAACCCAGAACTCTGCTTTAATCCAGATTTTGGTTTTGTGCATGTGTAGTATATATACTTGTACCTTTGGAACAATCATGACTGTGTCCAGAACACCCATCTTAATTAGAAGTAGCACTGTCATATAGGGTTACATTGCTGTGTAAACATTAACTGGCTGTTCACTGCCAAATGGAAATTAAAGCAATGAGGACTCGGGGCTGATGTGAGCTGCTTAATAACTCGTGTTGGCCGAGCCTCCTTTGGCCTGGGTTTGCACAGGGCTGTCAGGCTCAGCCACACTACACTGATGAGCTTTCAGAAAGAGGTAATGCAAGTTTGCTGCAAGTGGTCCAACTAATTAACTGTTGATAGCTCAAGTACTACTGTGAGGAACTAGTGTGTGAAGCTTGTAAGTTTGGTGGGGGAAGGACATTTGAAAACTAATTGAAATTGAATTGAAATTCTTTGTTCCTAGAAGTGTTCAAAGTAGTTTCAGGCTGTGCAAACACATGCTTCAGTGGTCTTGAAGCAGGTAACTTGAGGACAAAAAAACCCAAAACTGTTGTAATCGTTTTCTGCTAACAAATATTTTAAGTGGTAAAGGAACTTACAACACATCCTACTAACTGGTTGAGAAGAAATTTATAAAACTTATGTGGCCAGACAGTTGTGTTTATAGTGTCCTTTGGCTGGTTCAGGTGTGGTGATAACCCCCACAGTCTGCATGTGTAGTTTCAGACAGAAATTGTAATCTCCTGGCTGCTGTGTCATGTGCTTTACTTCTGTGTTTGAGTTGTTACATATCTGGAAATACGCTTTCTTGTAAAATTTGATTGTTTCTGCTAATGACGTCTTTCAAGCCTGCTGCCTCTTTATTATAGGTCTTACTACAGTTTGTTTGAGAAATTTTGTTAAAATGCATGGTCATCTCAGATGCTAACAAAGTACTGGTCTTACTTCCTGCTTCGCAAGAGCAGTAGTGAGTGCTGAAGGCCTTCCTTGTAGGAGTTTATTGCTTTTTAATCTCTTCGGAAAACCAAACACTTTTTTGGAGGAAAGCCTTTGATCCCGAGTAACCTGGTCTGTTTAACTGTTTGGAGCAAGCTGGACTAGACTCTGTCTAGGGGAATTCCTTCCAACCTCAATGTTATGATTCTGTTCCAGAGGCTATCATTTGAAAACTGCTTTTGAGATCTGACATCATTTGAGCAGTCAGAGTAGCAGTTGTTTGGATTTGAAGGCAAGTAGTGTTTTGGAAGTGTTGAAAATTATTTCAAGAGAAAGATAGCTCTAGTGTTGTACTGAAAAAAGATACAAGCACTGTTAACTGAAACAATTTCAGCAATAAAGGTGATGCACATCTTCGAGTCAGCTGAACTTGTAACATCTGCTAAATATTGTGTGGAAATAACTGTCTATCTCTTGTAGATGCCTTCAATTAAACTGCAGAGTTCAGATGGAGAAATCTTCGAAGTTGATGTGGAAATTGCAAAACAGTCTGTGACTATAAAGACTATGCTGGAAGGTAAGAGTGTGAGACCCTGAGGAAGCCTCTTGGACAGGAATTGTGACCAGAGGAGACAAGCTGGTACTCTGCTGAAAAAGGATTCCCAGGTCTGTGGAGCAGCTTGCTGTCTCCTGCCGGAGCAGCTGGAACTCCTGCTGTTGTAGCTGAAATGGCATAGGGTAGATATGCTCTTGTAAAAAGCCCTGGTTAAGAGCACTTGCAGGGAAGCCAGTAAAATACAAGCAGCGCAGTGCCTTGCCTACAGTCTACTTCAGTTTTGTGAGAGTTAAGCAAACAGAACATTAATAATATTTAAAACTTCAATTTATTTAATTACACAAAGCAGTCTTAGAATGTAAATATCACTTGTATGGAGTGGGAGATAATAAATCAATGCAATAAAGAGCTGAAATGAAACCTGTATTGTGAGCTTGTGAATGCTGTTAAATTATTTGGGATAAATACTTAGATCTGATCTCCTGCTGACATAAATTTGAAACAAAAGAACTTGTGGCGGGGGAGGGGAAATCTGCCAGATGGCTGGGATACAGAGCAAACGGTCTAATCCCTGTAGTGCAAATCCTCATTGTTTACTGGTGGTTTTTTCTAGTTTTTGGATGTATTCACTAATTAACTTAGAAACAATTATTTCTGTAGATGTAGTTAATATTATGCTCTTGGATGTAAATCTTTGGTTGTGACACCTTATAAGAACAGTAAAAGTAAGATTGAATTATGTCAGGCATTAAACAGTTATGTTAATAAGATGCTGTTGAACATGGCTGGCAACACAAACAGGAAATGGAATGTATTAGGGTGCACAATTCTCAGTTTTCTCCTGCAGGAGCTATGTCACTGCTGGTGTGTTAATGACACTCAGCTGGAGATGGAGGGAAGTTATTCATGGGAGGTATGTCAGCTGGGCATCATAAACTTCCCTCTTTCTAACCTGGGAGAGAACCAGTCTCCTAGTACAGGTGAAATGCATTTTCAGTGTAGGTGGCTGAGCATCAGTTAATATTTTGTGTGTTGGGTGCTGCAGCTGAGAGGGGAGGAGCTGAAAAGTTGGGTTGTACTGAGCACCATGGAACCACCAATGAAATATCAGTTTTCTGCTAGTGGATGAAATTGCTGGCTCGGAGGTGATGGTGACAAGTCAAGCAGAGTTGACTAAACTTCAGATATTGCTTGAATTATTTCTGTATCTTTTAATGGCAGTGTTTCAGTTCTGAATCTTTGGAGTGATTCAAACAAACACGTAGTGTTTATTAATAGCCTACTCATAACAGTAGCCGACTTGTCTAAATACAGAAGTACATGATTTTTATCATGTACAAATTTGATGAGTGATGATGGTCATATGTTGTTAAAAATTCAGTTCCTTGGTGATGTAGAATTGGCTCATCTGTGCATGTAATGAATGAAGGTCTGCATAGTTACTCAGTTACATGACTAATTACAAGATGTCTTTGACAGCTAGGGTGTCATCCAACTGTTGGCATTTGGGTAATAAAAAAAGCACATTCTCTAATCAAAGATGGCTAATGTGGTATTTGTTCTGTGTATCAAGTTGACACTTTAATTATATTTTTCTCCTAATTTTTACTTTGATTCCTTGATCATATCAAGAGGACAAATCCAAATCTGTCTGGAGCATGTTGACAAGCTTTTAAAACAAGGAGTGTTGGAAGCATGCTTTATAAATGCTTTTTTGATGGAAGGATTTGTGCTGCTGTCTTACCATGTTAACTTCTTCAGCTGGTACAGGATTGGTACAAGTGATTCAGAGCCAGAGAGCAGCACCTCTGTGGCTGCAGTATTTCCTGCTTATGCAGAGGACAAGATGTGTCTATTTACCACACTAGATTTGAATTCTTATTTAATCATAAATGGAATGGTAACCCTCAGTTAGAACTTGTGGGTTGAAACTGTGTAAGCGGTAAAAATACACAAATGTTTGTCAGATTGTTCAGCATCCCCCCCATTCCCAGAACACTGAACTAGCAAGTGACTGCTTAGCTGATGGTTTGTAGATGCTCTCATTTGATGAGGCAGCCTTATCAGCCACTTAGCCTCAGCTTGGTATAACCTAGGATGTATAATGCAGCCATAGCTCCACAAAGCCTTCCAAAAGCTCCTGACTTCACAGTTTAGAGGTCCTTTGTTACCGATCATTCAGCCTCAGTGTTGTCAAAATAGCGAAGAACGGATGAAGCATCCCAGTTCAGTAAATGGTTTTGTCCGCCAATTGCTCAGTTGTCTTTCCATTTTTAGATTTGGGAATGGATGATGAAGGTGATGATGACCCAGTCCCTCTTCCAAATGTTAATGCAGCCATCTTAAAAAAGGTAAGATGATGAAAGTGGTTGTGCTGCATGGCAGTAAAAAAATGTGAAATTCATCTTGGAGTTGGGTATTATGAACTATTAGTTAAAAAATACTTTTCATGTGCTATAAGCTTAACCAAATCAAGGTGCATGAACACAGGCATGTGGGCTGAGGCTGGCAGGTGGGTAATGGCAGAGGACATACAGGGGTGACCTGGAAGAGCAGCTGAAGGCCAGACAGGCTTCCTAAGATGCTGAAGTGGTTCTGGGCATCTGTGCACACTGACATTTCATGGTGTTAAAACACTGATTTTAACTGGATTCTGTAAACTGAGGTGGCTGTTCATGAGATGCAAATGTTTGGAGAAAAGATTGAGACAGGCAGTGGTGAGAGTGACTGGCAGTGGCAGTCACTGTGTCTGGGTGGCAGTGACGGTGCTTAAGAGACACTGTGCGCACTTGGTGGTATTAAATTCATTAACAGACCATGGTGATTGGGTCAAGGAGGAAAAGTGTAGTAGTGTGGTGTCCAAGATTCTTTTTGCTTTCAAATAGAAAGAGTTGTGCCAAAATAAGCACCAAACTATTGTGACTGTTTTGGGGTAAACACGGGGTTAGGAATTGTTTCCTAGTGAACAGACACATAAAAAACTTGTGAAGTCTCTTGGGTTGGTGAAATGGAGCAGGATTTTGCTTGCTGTAGATCTCTGCTCCTTTTATTTGTCTGGNAAAAAAAAAAAAAAACCAAAACCCAAACCAACACTAATGGCAAACTTGTTGGCTGAACTTTGTACTGGGGTGAATGTGACCTGCTGGTAGCTATTACCACTCTGCGCTCTTCCCCTGTGTAGTGGTCTGCTTAATACAAAATGTTTCTGCAAACAGATTAAATACAGCAAAATCAGGTTTAGGTTTTCTTTGTACAGCCCATATGTGTTAGCACAGGGACTAATAACTTCATAGCACCAGCAGCTGGCTTTTAAGTAATTAACATGCTACTAACTCAGTTGGGATTCCTGAAAGCTGTTGTATTCTGGGATTGGGGATCAATCGTTCTAAAATGAAGATGTTGGGGATTTGAGCATGTTCATACAGGATTTTAATATTAATCTAGAGAAAAAGGTAAATGTCTTTGAAAATGAAGTTAAGTTTTAGTTGGAGTTTAATGGGAGAATCACTTGGATAAAACTTTAATATCAAAACTATAATTAGGTGATTCAGTGGTGCACCCATCACAAGGATGATCCACCTCCTCCTGAGGACGATGAGAACAAAGAAAAGAGAACAGATGACATCCCTGTGTGGGATCAAGAGTTTCTGAAAGTAGACCAAGGCACACTTTTTGAACTTATCCTGGTGAGTGTCCTCAAGAAGTGCAAAGGCTGTGCTTGTGAAGTGAAGATCTGCTATGCACTTGAGAAATAAAGCCTTTATGCTTCTTGAGTTACTTCTTCATTGGAAGGGGGGATGTGGGGAGGGCAGGTGGTTCTGGTAAATATTGGCTGAAATTGCTGAGGATGTTGGAATGCTTGTTAGCCTAATGCTGGCATTAATCTGTACTCATCAATTAATTTACTTGTCTAAATATCCCTGTCTTTTATTCTTGCGGCTCTCAAGTCCCATTTGAGGGCTTATTACTAATTATGGAGTTCTGGAGATCTTTCATAAAAATGAAAATCTAACCTTGACTGTGAAAATTTGTACCTTGTATGGACCTGTAAGCCAACATTACCTGCCTTGACTAATTAACAGTACTGCAACACTGAAGATCTTGGATGTTTGCAGACTTCTGAAAGCTCTTTGTAAAAGGATGAGCAGGAAGAGTGTTTTTCATGGTACAAATGACTCCCTTCTGTTTGGCAAGCAAGTTCTAGGTACTGTCCCTTGAAGGTTCTAGCTAGAAGCTTCTCAAAGCGGAAATGATCTGTTTGCATACAGTGTACAATTTCAGTGTAAGCTTAACTTTGGTAGTACATCTACAGAGGCAGAGTATTGATATGGAGGCTTTAAATCTGAAAACTCTTTTACAGGCTGCAAATTACTTGGACATCAAAGGTTTGCTGGATGTCACATGCAAGACAGTGGCAAACATGATCAAGGGGAAAACTCCAGAAGAGATTCGCAAGACATTCAATATTAAGAATGACTTCACTGAAGAGGAAGAAGCACAGGTACTTGATCTGGATTTAGTTACGATTTAGCTGGCTGTTCATGCTGAATTACTGTGTGGTGCTTCATAACTTAATTTGTGATGCAACAGACTTGTTACCAGTAAGTGTAAACTAATGCATCAACTCCTCATAATTGGGGTGCTACTAGTAGAAGACTTTTTGGTGTCTACTACACTTGCAGCCCATTACCTGAAAAGGTCAAAACAAAGTGCATTGATTTTCTAGCTCCAACATGTATAGCAGGAAAGCATGTAGGATTGTTTGTGGCAGCCTTAGTTTGCTGGTTTGGGGCTGTAGTAGAAATGCTGAAGATGTATTGCTGCATGTAGCTGGAAAGGTAAGTTCGGGTTCTCTAAGTAACAAACTCACTGATCTTAAAATGTGACCAATAAACTAACTGCAAAGTGGTAGAGTTGGGAAAAGCAGAACAAGATGCCTGGTTTCTATACAAGGCAATGAGTTGTAGACTTGGGTATCTTTTCAATGCTATGTCATGAAACAAACAACTTAGACTTAAGATAATCCATTTGGTTACTTGGTCGGAAAAGTTCAGATTTGAACAAACCTAGGCATGAAAAACCTGGCTTACATTGATGAATAGGCCAGTTTGGAAGACTGACTTTTATAATTGCAAAACCTGTGCGAAAAATTAAAGCTGCTTCAAGTTTGTCTCCCTTCAGTAAATAATCCTGAATGCTTATGGGTATTTACAGCTAAGGCTTAGAATTTCACTGCAGCATGCTAACAGTTAAACCACTCTTGCAGGTACGTAAAGAGAACCAGTGGTGTGAAGAGAAATGAAGTATTGTGCCTGACACTCGAACACTGTAAGGATTGTTCCAAATACTAGTTGCACTGCCCTGTTCATAATTGTTAATATTAGACAAATGCAGCAGCAAATGAAGTTGTGTTAGCAGGATATTGTTCCCTTTGCATGTGTAGTGTTTTTTTGAGTACAGATCTAAATCTGAGTTTTTACTAGTGTAATTGGATGTCTTTTTACTTTGCAATGAATAAAACTGAACTAAGTGTGGATTCTGTATGGGAAGTAGCACTTAAGGTTATCATTTTCATTACACTTTTAAACTTTTGAAGTCCAGTTATAGTGCTAAGGATTGACTGTGTTGTAAATAAAAACATCTATGACTTCCTCAAAGAAGAGCAAAACACTTGTATTTACAGGGTATTGATAACTTCACAAAGAAAAACAAACCAGAATGTGTCTTGGGGAACTACGTAAAAGTTACTGGATTTCTTACAAAAACATTGTGGAAAAAAATTAGTGTTACTTAAAGCTATATAATTTTCAAGATGGTTCTTGCCCTGCATTTAAAAAAAAATTAAGTATTTGACCACTTTCTTGTCCTTTTAGTCTTGCCTTATAGACTAGTGAAAATGTGATTTAGAACTAAACAAGCTCCTGACAGTTAAATTTGAATACTTCAGCCATGTCTTGAAGACCTGCCTCTAGGTGATAGCAAATAAAGTGTGTTGCTTTATGCACACGATGGTTGTTTTTTATACGTTACTGTTTAAAGTGGAATCCAGATTTGACCAAAAATGACTGACATTACCAAAGTTAATATTATTGACCTGTGCATGCCATTAGTGGCTGGTTTTTAGGCAGTTTTAAAGACCCTTGTGATGTAGCTCTTGAAAACATGGTTTCATGTGTCCACAGGAAATTTTATGCCTCTGTATGTGATACTTCAGCTTGTAGAGACTTAATTATTGCAAACAAAGCTAATGCAATATCAAGCTTAACTTCTTTGGACAAAGCCACTTGCAACTAGTTAAACAGTAACTGGTTTTCTGATTTTTTTTTTTTTTTTTTACAGTTCCCTTATAGGGAGTAGGGGATGGTTGTGTGGTAGATCTTTGAGGTGTGCTCTTAGCTTGTATTGCATTCCATTCTCTGTATAAACCTTAGAGTAGAATGAACCTTAATAAACATACTTATCTCACCTGAAATATTGGTGTTTCACTTCTGAATTAATAAAGGGCTTTTAAACTTTTGTTTGCAAATGGTTCTAGTTATTTGGAACTAGACAATTTTACTGTCACTTACTGAGTGTAGAAATAATAGCACTGAGGCAGTGGTTAATTGAAATAAAACGGATGTAAAATTTTTTTTTTTAAATGACTAAGGCAGGGTACTAGTCAGACACAGTGGGCAACTTTCAAATGAAGTTGGGTGATGGTTAAATATCCAGAGAGAGATTTTTTGATGGCTTACCAAGATTACCTAAGTTTTGGATGTAACCATTATGAAAGTATTCAGAATTTTCTCTAAAGCAGCATTCAAACCCATGCTTTAGGTACAGCTGCTCCTCCCATCTGCTTACTCAGGAGGTTGCGGGGCCTGCCTTTGTGCTGCTGTGCATTGTATGGGTGTATTAGACATTGGCAGTGGCCATAAAATACTCCACTGCTACACTTGGACATGCTGAAGCCTTTCCAGCAGCTTGTATTGCAAACAACGCACCTCAGTTTAAAAGTGCTACTAGAGGAAAATCTGATGTCATTTCTGTGGCTATGTTTGTAGTTAATATTCAGCTTATGCTGGATTCTTACAAGACATAAATCTGTGTGTGCAGTGTTCCAGAGTACAGTTGTTCCCCTCAGAGTGCTGTGGCTAATACAGAAGCCTGGTGTAATTGTGTTTGGTGGCAGCAGCCTGGGTAAATGCCTTTGGGTGCTTGTCATGAGCCCGGTGTCAGTGTTTGTCAGCAGCCACCACCTTGCACGATGCCTCATGGTGCAGTAGGGTGAGGAAGAGACAAAGACACAGTTTATCTTCCTCATTGCACTGCTCCAACTGTGCTGTGCCTGCATAACCACACCTGGGATAAAACTTGGTAATTGTAAGAGCAGATGGCCCAAAGCCTGACCTGTGGGGGTCAGATGTGCAGTGGTGGAGCCTCTGCTGAAGCCCCAGGTTGTGACACTTGGTTGTTGGCACTGAAGCACCTGTGGAGGTGTAGGGTAGGGCTGGTCTGTGTGCTCAAGGCAGTGTGTAGCTTTGGCAGATTCGTAATACTCTGAGTAGTCTTAGTTGGTAGGATTGCGTACCACTTACTTTCTCTAATTGAAATTCCCCTGTAGCACTGACTCAGACTTCAGCCAGCTTCGAATTCTGTAGCTGCCTGGCAGGGATGTCAGCAGGAAAAGACTTTGTTTTTGAATTTCTCAGTTGTCTTACCCACTCCAGTAATACTAGTGCTCAGCTGTAGAGAATGACACTGGGGAGATGCTGAGTCTTTGGGCTGTCATGGGGCTGCTGCCTGTGTTCCCTGCTTCAGCTGAACCTGCTCCTTGCTACTGTAACAGGCACTGGCTGTGTACTCTGAAATCCCAGAAAGCAGGAGAGACTGATTTCCCTCTGTTAAACTTTTTGTTGTTGTTTAACTTGTATGGTGCTTCCCTAACTTTTTTTTTTTAAAGTCAGTGCATGATCAGGGGTCAGGCTTCTCTTGGATAAAGGGATTAAGTGTGGGGGTAGGGAGAGGGAAGGCTGGGTGTCAGTAGGAATTGTAGAAAAAATATTTTCTTCTTACCCTTGGCTTACTATTTCAGTCTTGCCCATTGAAGGTTATTGGCAGTTATTATAAAAACTATTGAAATATACAAATGCTGAAGAGAAAAAAGAAAAGCAAGCAGGAATCCTCTTGAATGCTAAGAAATAGTTTTCAAATAAGAAATTTGAGAGTTTGATAGCATTATAACTTCCCATGGCCTCTTCTGAACAGCCAGTCTGGCAATTACTTTATTTATAAAGCTATAAACATACTTTGAACATAAAAGCCAAAAAAACCAAACTCAGTGAAGTAAAAAAATTACAACAATGATGGATAGTCATTGGACAAATGAAGGTACAGCTGCAAAACATTTATCCCTGCTACATACATACACTGGTTTTACTTGTTTTAATGAAGTGGTACTTCCATGACTTCTACATTCAGACTGATTTCAGGAATTCAAATATGTATTTCAGGAAGAGTTAAAACTGCTATAAAATAACTAGAAAAAAAATCTTGTTGAGATAAAAACTTAAGGGCAAAGTCTTCCTTCTATTAAAAAAGAGTATTAACATAAAAGAGCAACACTTCATATAGCAGTTCCAAAGACACTTTTTTTGGTATTAATAAGAATAACTTTGTTTTGGCATTGGTTATCAGCTGTGGGGCCGTGGAACAGAAGTCGGTCATGCTGTTTTGTCTTGGAAAGGGGCAGCCTAAAGGTATCTTTTTGTGTGTTTTGGAATAAAAATAATGACATTTTCTCAGTTACCCCAGTATAAACTGGCTGCACTATATCACAAGTGGGTATTCTGAGTTTATCCTGCAGTAGCTGGAAGCACAGGGTAAGGTCTGGCCATCAACCTGTATGTATAAAGCAGAGCACAGGCAGAACAACACTGTGGGGTGTGACTGCTCCAGCTCTGGGGCTCTGAAAATGCTTCTGTGCCACCAGGGCACAGGGAAAGGCTCCTGGAGAGAGGGGGTGTTAGGTATCACTAAGGAGCTTTTGCAGGAATCAGTTGGAATAACAGGGGTGAGAGGAGGCTGTAATGCAGATGAGCATTTTGCTGGTTGAGGCAGGGACTCACAACACTGTGGAGGGGCCAGAGGAGCCTTGAAATAAGTGGGTGAAAGTCCCAGAGAGTGAAATGAATGAGGGCTGGCCTGGGTGCCTCAGCCAGTTTAATGCAGATCAGGACTTACCCTGAAATTTCCTCTGGTGTTATTTAGACACATCTGCTTTTCCTTTTATACCTGCCTTTGCTGCTAAGTTACATCTGTCATCCAGCCATGCAATACCAGTCGTTAAGTTACACCAGCCTTACACGCAGTGTGGGGTACATCAGGCTGTGGCGGCTGGTCTGTCATATGTGGTGTTTCCAGTAGGTGACACTTGTACAGCACCTTACAGCAGAGGGTCTCAAAGTGACAAATGATGAGCTGAGACACAGCCAGTTTTTTTTGTTTGATAATCAAATTATTAAAGAGACCATGTCAGATCTGGCAAGAGTCTACTGAGTTCCTCTGTTCAGCACTGGAACATGCTGTTGGCTAAGCTTGCTAAAATAATTTAAAATGAGCAGATTACATACTGATCTAGTGCTATGTAATTAACCCTCTGAGTGCAGTCAGTACACGAGTGTACAGTTGGCATTGGATCAGATAATGCTGTTTCTCCAAGGGTTAAAATGATTCAAACTTCAAAATGACTCTTTGCAAACTTGTCAGGTTTGTGCACGTAGCTTTCTATCAGTGCTTCTGAAGTTACGTGTATACAGGAGAGGAATAAAGAAATAGGTTTAGATCTCCTAAACTAAAACCAGAAATAAAAAATCTACACTACTATAAGCAAAACTACCTAAATAAAGGGACTAAACCCAAAGCTGCTCTACAGACTAGTTAGGTTTGGCTTTTTTTTAAATTTTAAATCTTTGAGGCATAAACTTGGTTAAAAAGTTATGTTTAATCCAATGTAAAAAATTATGGTTTATGTTTTTGCGTTAAGAAAAAATATAAAAATATTTTGTACATTATAAAGGTCATCTTAAATTTCTTGTAGTTCTACAATAATATTACTACGTAATTTGTATTCAGTACTCCAGAACCCATCTATCAAATACGAAGAAAATAGTGCCCCCTCTACCTCTGTGTGGTGTCATTTTTCTCTTCAGCAGTCTGGAATATATTTCTTTCAAGTAGGAAAAAAAATCTGCACTGGACTAGAGTGTAGTCTCTGAGAAGATTGTAAACCTGAAGTAAATCCAGAATTTGGAATTATTTGGGATTTACATCAGTTCATGGAGATCATAATCCATCCACAGTGTTTTTTGTTTATCAAACTCAAAATATAAATACAATACCAGAAACTGGTAAACATTTTCAAGCTGAAAAGAATACATTAACATTTGGCATTGTCATTGGGGTGGAGGGAGAGTCTTTTAGAAAAAGCTAGAGTAAGTTTTTTTAACAAGTTCTACACTGAATCGTGAAAAACACGCTTATCTTGCCGAGGGTACGTACAGACAGATGCCTACAGCCCAGAGTAGGTTAGTGAGTGCTGCTCTGCTGCCACACTGCCCCGGGACGGGAGAGCTCACACCTCCCCCCTGTCCGCTCACAGAAAGGACGCGCTGGGCCAGCGTGGTCCTCAGCTCTGGGCTAGTGTGATCCTGGGACACTGGCCAGCCTGCTGGGGCTGCTGGCTCCCCATATGCCCTGCCCTGCTCACCACTGTGGAGGTACAGAGCTCGATCAGAGCCTACAAAACCAACAGACTGATTTCTGAGGCTTTGCACAGCCTGTCTGGTGGGATTTCTGACCATCCACATCTGCAGAGGACAATTCGTAACAGCAGGGCAGACCCTGCATCTGACCGATGCCCTGAGCAACCATCAGCCCTTCTTCCAGTGGCCGGTCCGTGCTCCTTTGCCCGGCTGGTGCTCCCTTTTCCTCTGCCGTGCTGTTCGACCGTGGAATGGGACATGTCTGCACAGAGACCTGTAAACAACATCTTCCTGTTCTCAAACAAGAAGTTCAAAAAATTCACCTCATTGGTTTAAATATTTAATTTCTCTTTTACCCGGTCAGATCAGAACACCGGCATCGCTACGTTTACTTTTCAGATATAAGGGCTTTTAAAAAATGCTCCTATTCCAGCTTTTCCAGCTCCGTGGTGTAACGGCTATGAGAGATCGGTGAGTGACTACACTTTCAAGCAGCTCCGAGGGCAGGGAGCGGAAGCCAGGGTTAGACTGACAGCACCTACCACCTACAGCAGCAAGCTGGGGATGTGGCTCTGCTCTCCGCCACACTTGGAGATAATGCAGTAAAAAAGAAACCAAAACAAAACCCCAAACAAACAAACAAAAAAGCATCACAGGGCAGGGACAAAAGGTTTGTTTACTCATCAGCACTTTAAATTTTGGCAAGTACTTATTTTTTACGTTTTTTTCTGAAATTGCTTCTCTATCTTTATCACCCCACCCCTCCAAAAAAAAGCCAACCAAGTGAGTTTTCCATCATCCTTAAGTCATGGTGTCGCCAAACTTTGCATGTTTTACAGTGAGATGGGGATTTGGCTGGGCCTCTGGTCCTCGTCCAGGGGCAACGGAACCAGGTGGGCGAGCGGAGTGCCCGTTGTGGCCAGCGGCTGGCGAGGGACTATGTCCCCGAGGAGGCGCGGCTGTAGGCGGGGGGCGCGGCGGGCGCCGAGGAGCGCCGGGCGCCGGGTCTGGAGGGGCCGGAGGCGGGCGGGAGGTGTGCGGA
The DNA here is from genome assembly GCA_013399875.1 of Gymnorhina tibicen. Taxonomy (NCBI): domain Eukaryota; kingdom Metazoa; phylum Chordata; class Aves; order Passeriformes; family Artamidae; genus Gymnorhina; species Gymnorhina tibicen. The sequence goes on from VXAZ01001525.1 coordinate 651,141, forward strand.
CACGGGGCAGGGGTCGGGCTGGTCGCGGTGCGCGGGGTCGGCGGGGGCTGCGAGCTGCTCTGACGGGAAGGCGGAGGGGATGCATCGGAGTGCGTCCGGTGGGGATGGAGGGGAGTCTATAGCACTTCCATCGGAAGAAACTGGGCTGGCACAGCGTCCTTCTCCTTGTAGGTACCGAATGCACTTCTTTTTCCTCCTGGAACAGCGGAGAGAGGCCTCTGTGAGTAACGGGAGAGTCCCGGCACCCCCGGGGATCTGCCGACCCCTTCTCCCCGCGGGGCTGGGATGGCGGCGGCGCTGCAGCGCTGCGGGAACACCGCCAGGCGGCGCCTGCGGGCCGGGAGCGGGGCCCGCGGGGAAGGGCTCGGCCGCACGGGGAGAGGAGGAGGAGGAGGAGGAGGGCATGAAACAGCAGTAAAAATCAAAATGCAGTAATAAAAATGAAAGCAGAAAAAAACTCCCAAACCCAAAATAATAATAATTATGAAAGCCATGAAATTAAAGTAATAATAAAAAGCAAAACAATAAAAATTTTAAATAATAATAAAAATAGTAACACCCTAAACAATAATAAAAAAAATCAAAATAATAATAAAAATCCAACCCGTGAGGTCAGTCCTCGCCAGCCACCACGCCAGTTGCTCGAATTCTGGGAGCCTGTGTAGGTACCTGGCTCTCACGAGTTCAGGACTAAAGCATTGCTGTGGGTCCCCTCCCCACCTGCCGCAGAGCCCACGCAGGGCCCACGGGACACTCGTGCGCTGGTGTGACAGGGCAGGTCGGCACCACTGTGCTTAGCAGTGCCAGGCTGTGCCCTGCTGGGACACTGCCCTTCACACCAGTCTCGGCTTTTCTTATCCCAAAATCTGAAGGTTCCAAGACCTCATTTCTCAGCACTTTCCTAGCATTGTGCACAGTATCATCTACTTAGAACCACAGACTGGTTTGGGTTGGAAGGAACCTTAAAGCTCATCCCGTTTCAACCTCCCTGTCGTGGGCAGGGACACCTTCCACTAGACCAGGTTGCTCCAAGTTCCATCCAACCTGGCCTTAGCTCTCAGCTCTTCTCTTCTGCTCTGAGTTGTCTCTGCATCTGAGTGTGCTTCCCATTCATTCCCACCTCCAAGGACAACTTAGTGATGCACCTGAGCAGAAAGTGCTCAGCAGCCATTCATGAAAAGGGAAGGAAATTGCCTGGGACTGGCTGGAGGGAGATGGTCTGAGGGTGTCTGCAGTCCTGCTTCAAAAGCTGGAACAGTCCTGAGGCCTTCAGAGGACTTGTTGCTCCTTGGAGGGCAGATCACCTTTAACCTGCTCACTGAGCTAAGGGAAAATCAGCCCTGACAGAGCTACCAAACACACTTCAGCCCGTGGTGTTCCTGGGCAGGAAGTGTTTGCTGTGACCTCCCCTTCGGATGTGACCTCTCCCTTGGAAACTGGAGTATAGGTACAAAATGCAATGTGGGCAGGCACTGGGGAGAAAGATTTGGCAGAAGGATATGAATGGTCCTGCAGTGGTGACAGACTCAGTTCCATGCTTCCATTCTGTGCAGTGTGATAGAACTCATCAGCTGGGGATGGCTGACCCAAAGGAGTTTTTACAGGACAGTACCCATCGGGGCCAGCTCTCCTCCCCCAGCCCTGCTCTTCTAGGAAGAAATCTGCTGGGAGCAGAAAGGTCCTGAAGGCAGCAGCACCTGAGAGCAGGGACCAGCCTCCCTTCATCCTTCCTGGAAGAAACACTCAGGTTCCCCACTTGTTTGGATGTTATGATTTGGGGTCTCAAAAATACAAGTCACACATCATTCTTGCTGTAACTGGGTTTGGCCATGATTCCTTCACATCCTGTGACAATTCTGTTCAATATTTTTCCAGAGTTCCAGGTGTCACCTTGTACATCCAGATTGTTTTAGCTACCCCTGGCTGTCCAGTCAGTCCCTCACACTATCTTGTCTTCACTCTTTGTTGAGCTGGTTTTCCTTCTCTCCATGTGACAGATCCCTCATGTCACCTGCTTTGGGTCCTTGAGCACCTCAGTATAGATCCTCAAACAAAAGAGCTCTCAAGAGGTCACCTTAGTAGTATCGAGGGGATAATTCCTCTGCTGGAGACTTTACAGCTAAAACAGGTAAAAGAACATCTCCCACCCGGCTCCCTGCCTCGGCTGTCTCATTTGAGGAAAACTGGAGAAAAAAATGGAGAACTTGCTAATGCGGGCACACACCTTTCTTTGATCTTCCTAATGAAAAACCAGACAGTGTGAGAATGTGTATTAACTAGTCCAGTATTAAACATGACTTGCACTGGAAGTGAACAAGAGCAGTGCCATTACTCTGTCAGTGGCATTGTTAGCCATAGTGACCCAATTAATGCGATAGGAAACACGACAGCTCAGCTGAACTGAGTATTTAACTCGAGGGTATTTTCCATGGTAGAAATTCCCCAGAGACAAGCCTGAGGAGGAGCTTGTGTTTCCCACAGACATCTTGGGAGTAGCTGCAGGATAGAGTTTCAATGACCTGTTTAAGATTACAAGAATGTGTAACATTCTTGATTCATTCGATTTAAAGTAACAGGGGGGAAAAAAGCAGATGTGACACTACAGACTGCTGATAATGGCCCAGTCCATGGGCTATGCTGAGGTGGGTGTTACACAGTTAAAGGGGTTTATCCCTCTCTCTTTAAGGGAATTTATCCGTCTCCCTTTGGGAACTACGGCACCCTGGAGTATTTGTCCAGGGTATGGAGGAGGAGTGTGAAAGCTCTAGAGCAGGAACACCCAGTCTTAACCAGTTAACCTCTCCTGTGGAGTGGAAATCCTCCTGTGGAAGTTGTTCTCCACAGGTGAGCACAGCACGTAGGACAGGAGCCCCTGAGTGGCAGCAGTGCGTTAGTACGGGAATTGCAGAGCAGCTCTGGCTGACCAGGGCTTGGTTACACAGGGTACACGAGAAGAGCATGCCAAGGTGTCCGGGCACTCCAGCAGCCTGTGTTAATCGGGAGCCGTGCAGAGGAGAAGCTGAGTTCAGAGCTGGAATGGAGGCAGAGGGAAGGTGGAAGAAGTGCCCATGTAAGAACGGGGCACTCAGCCTGGCAGCACAGCTGCAAGGGGCATGGGGGGCTCCAGCAACCCCCTCTGGACAGCCAAGTCTTAATGAGACACTAAGGGAGCTCTGTCTGGATTCTTAATCAATTAAAAAATGGTGTTTGATGACACTACCCAGGGAATAAAGGCAGAGCAGGGAGCTCTGCTGCTGTTGCACGTTGATGTGCAGGACGGGAGCTCATGTGGGCCTCAGCCACAGTGACTGGAGCTTGGGGTGCAGCAAGGTCTGGGCCAGATTTAGGTTGATTAAATTATTTTAGTCACTTCAAGCTGAAGTGAGCACATCAAGCAGTACTTTACTTCCACCTTTTTCCTCAATGGATTGGTGTAAAATCGCAAATTGCAGACCTCTGTCCAAGCTGGAGTCTCTCTGTGCTCCGGCGCCCAGATCCAAAAGCTCCCAGGAGCTTTTTCTGCCTGGCTGCCTTTGCAGCCCCTCTGAGCCAGACAGCACTTGCTTGATGCACCGAACTTTACTGTTGCCTGGCCAAATCCATCTCTGGAAGCCTGAGGGGCACAGCACTGCTCTGTTTTGCTGCTTGAGGCTGTCCCACCCCACCCATGGTGGGTTCTGCAAAATTTAAGGCTCAAGAAGAGCTGGATCTTGGAATACATGGTTAGCCCAGTATAAATGGGAAAAAGAACCCATTAAATCCTCACTGCTGGCCCTAGGGTGCCACTAATGTGACTGGAAAACACTAATGGGGGAAAAAAAGCCTCATGTCAGGGTCACAGATGCCTCCATCCTGGAAATAAGCTTTTAAGACCAGGGAAGTCTATCAGCTGAGGAATATGTCCAGCTCTAAACCAACACTGCCCCAGGAAGGATAAAAACCCCAGAGTACAGCCTGTCCCTTGCAGCTCAGAAAACTCCTGAGGATGCCCAGAGCACACCCCATCCCTGCCTGGATGGAGCAACCCCCACTGGCACTGGGATGGCTGCGAGAGGACACTTGGAGCTGAACCCACTCTCCCAAGAACACCCAGCAGCGAGGAGATGCCGATACACACCTGCACGGGCCGCACCAGTCCGTTTGTTGGTTGAGGCCAAAGCGAGCTCTGCATTTCTTAGGAGAGGCAGGATCTGAACACAGAAGCATGCGCGGTGGAGAATGTGCAAGGCAGAGGCACAAAGAGGAGGAGGAGCACGAGGAAGAAAAGAGGCAACATCATTTTAGCCACTTTAACACACGACTAACAGACTACAATCCCATTATTTTCTGCTGCAGAATGGCGCTGGCACCACCTGGAAAAACGTGATCATTAGGTGAATATCAGTGATCACTGCTGGCAGCTGGAGGTGATTTGGGAAACAGTTTTGAGAAACGTGGGCAGTTACGGGGAAATTCACAGCTCTTCAAATTTCTTAAGTCTGGAAAAGCTGCCAAATCCCAGAGGCGATGCCTGACTCCTGTGTCTGCATCCTTACCTGCTCCCTGCCTTTCCAGCAGCGACTACGCGCGCTGCCAGCGAGCTTGGATTGTGCACGGAGAAAAGAGGAGGAAACGTTGCAGAAGCAGGCTGAAAGCAGAGTTAGCACGAAGGAGACCTAGGCCCAGGGTATTCCACTCTGCCCTCCATCATAACCCTTCCAGTTTTAATGGAAAAGCTGCTCTCCATGGCCTTTCCTAAAATGTTGCTCTTTTACTGTATAATTACGGGACTCATTAGGGTGAAGCCCTGTTTGCTTTCAGGCACATCATGTTTTTTCCTAGTGTTGTAAATGAGATTTGAACAGCACATTTCTGTGCTGGATTCAGCCTCCCTCTTTCAACCACCATCAATGTCTCGTTGTGTACAGCCACTAGTTGGTTTTCAATCTGTAAGAGGTGAAATGATAATTTTTGTATCACACAGACAAGACATATATATGGATATATAAAAATATATAATGCACTCTACATAAAGGCCTAAAAGCTTGTATTCGTCTTATAAGACTCGGCACTGAAAGACATCAGCACTGTTAATTAAACTGTAGGTATTACTGGGACACATCTCTTGATAATGATTCCCTTTATAATGAATACTTATTGGTACAGTTAATATTACTCCTTCAGAATACTTCAGAAATCAGCATGTGAAGAGCCTTGGATGATGGGAATGTGTCCGTGACCAGATGAAATCTGTTGAAAGGGCCTTTCCTAATCAGCAGGGTGGTACAGGGATGCAGGTACTGGGGTTTAGTTTGACTTTGCTTCAACTCTCCATTACTTTGACATGACAACCAAACTTGGGGTAGTCCCATGAATGATCTTCAGTCCTGCCACTGCATTTCATCTCACACACAACGTGGATGCATTTGAGAGGAGTTTTCTTTAGTTAATAACATCTGTAGGTCTGACGGGGACATTCACCCTGGATGTTTTCAATAGATTAAGTTTAGTGATACTTCATATGAAGTTATTATACACTTGCCAAAATCTCATCTTTTCGGTTTTCACACACTACTCATGTTCTAAATCAAACATGTCTATTAAAAAGTCACAGAAAGGTTAATTTACCATGTCTTAAAAAAATAATGAATGTGTATTTCTCTAGTTAAGCTCAGGAGTGTAAAAGAAAACATGGTAAAATACAGCAACTGCTTTGCATTCTCCCATCTGAACCGGAAAGCAGGGACAGCTGCCAGGCTGCATGCACTTACCTGAGTTGGAATCTTGCTGCTTTTCCCGTGTTCGTCTCTTCTTTTTCCCCTAGGAAATCAAAGGAAAGGCCGTTACCTGTGCTCCAGAAAACCGAGGGTGTTGTGCAGGGTTTTTGGGGCTGGACTGGGTGCTGGGGATGGCTGCTGCCTCCCAGGTGACCAGATCTGGTAAGAGCCATGGTGCTGCTGGCTCAGACCATTCCAGGAGGAGATGAACTGGAAAAGGCTGCAAAGGAACTACTCAGGTTTATCTATGAGGACGTCCCCTTCCTTTCTCCTCTTCCCACTCCAGAGCTCCTAAGAAGAAACCCAGGAGGAACTCTCAAAGTGAAAGCCAAATGTGTTTTTGCACACTTGCTATGGTTTCTGCACAGCACAAATTTGTTCTGGGCTTGTGCCTTTTCTCAGAGATTACCCCTCATTTCCAATACCCCCGGATCCAGCACTACAGGTGTTTTGGCTTAGCACTTTGCATGAGATCTGTGCATATTTAGAAACTGCAATAAACTCAAGAGGCAATGGCAGCCATGTCCCCACTCCTACCCCCATGTCTGCTCCATCTTCTTCACAAGACAATGCTCCATGCTCTGGTTTATGAGTCCAGGACCATGCTGCAAACACAGCTAAGACCCGGATTTATGCTGCAGGCTGTGTCAGAAGGTGTGAGAGAAAATGCTAGTGGATGTAAACCAGCTGTAATAAAGCCAGGGCCTGTGCCTGCACTGCTCAGCACCTCTGCCAACTCCTGCCAGAACTCCTCAGCCCACTCTGATGCACCTCACCTGAGGATCCCACCCATTATTGCTTTAATTAATGAATTGATAATTTAATTAATAAGTTTAATGAGATTAATAGAATTAAATAAGATTTGCTGCATGCAATGGAGAGAGTATGATCAATAGCTGATGCTCCTGTCATATTCTTATTCCTCCTCCTTATGTTTCTAAAAAGCACTTGGTCCATTTTAGAACCTTCCCTATTTCCAAAACATGCTTTAATGTGGTGCCGTATAACCAAACAGAAATTGGTCCTTGATATTCCCTCATTCCCAATGGGAAATGAAGTTTTAGGAAATCCCCAGAAATTTATTTTTAAATAATACTAATATATTTCAGTGCTTTTGCAGTTCTGGACCCATCTCTCATTCTTCTTTCACTAATTAAAAAGTCCTATTTTATCCCCAAACTGCCTCTCTGATTCACAAGATGCAGCACCTCCCCTCATCCGCTAATGAGCTAATTAACGAGGGCACAGCAGCGCAGGAGCGAATCTGGCTGTGTGGAGCAGGCAGCTCCCAGGGCTGCCTTTGACCCGTGACTTCATATATGACTTCTTGTGGTTTGAGTGAAGGTGGAAAGCTCTGAGCTGTGGTAAGCTTTTTCTACAGTGGGGGAGCAACTGCATTTCCTGCCTGATATCCGCATCACGTGCTGCAGAAGTGACCTACATTCCTCCTCCTTCTCCTCCTCCTCATCCCTGCTCAACTCTGGAGAGAAAAGCATCTCTTCCAACAACCACAACACCCAAACCAGCTTGTTTACAGTGCTGGGAGGACCAATATGCACCTTTGGAGCCCACCATCTATATTCTGGAGCAAGGAACCAGCCCTTGGTTCCCCAAGGAACCAGATGAAGATGATACAGGACTGGGATTGCCATGGAGGATGTGCTTGGTCTGGGAGGAAGATGGTGTCATGCTCTCAGCAATGCTGCTGCCCTCCAGATGTTAATGCCCTCCAGATGTGTGCCCATCAAAATGTGGGCTGGGGGCTTCCCATCACCTCTGCTTTTTCTGCATCATCTCTGCCCTCTGTGTTTGGGGGGAGTTTGGGGTGGTTTGTGTCTGTTTACAGGTGTTTTCTTTCTTGGTGGAGTTTGGTCACTCTGGAAGGAGGGCTGGAGTCAGTGTGGGGTGGATGGGCACTCACTGTGCAGCTCCCAGGGTTAAGAAAGTGTCTGTGAGGGAAATGATGGAGATTAAGATCAAAAGGACAGAGCCCATAAGTGGATGGACAGATATCTGAAGACTTTTGGGTGCTTTGCTTCAGTTCTCTAATGAGCTTGTTAGGCATGTAATAGCAAAACAGTCATGAAAGTCACAAGAAAAGAGCCCCTACAAAAAGAGCCACTACTTTAAATCACAGCATCATAGAATGATTTGGGTTGAAAGGGACCTTAAACACATCCTGTTCCAACCCTCTGACATGAGCAGGGACACCTTCCACTATCCCAGGTTGCTCCAAGCCCTATCCAACTTGACCTTGAACAATTCCAGGGATGGGGCAACCACAGCTTCTCTGAGCAACCTGTGCCAGGGCCTCACCATCCTCACAGATACCTCAGCTGCTGTCCAAGATGCACAAAGCAGTTTGCTTCCATAAAATTGTATTTCCAAAGATATATCCACAGCACTTAAAAGCTTCTCTTCCTTTCTACTTGTATTTGCTTGGACAATAAGCAAATAAATGCCTGTGGTTGCTGGGGGTTTTACCATTCATTCTTTATACAGGCAATAAGCCAAGAGGGTGTTCAAAATACTCCTGAAATGTGAATTTCTATGGCTCTTGTGCTGCCAGGAATGGCATTGCCAGGACCAGGTGTTTGGTAAACACCAGCTGTCAGCCCCCCAGGTCATTTTGGGCCATGCCACAGGGTGGGGGTCTGAGCACGGTGGCACTTACATAGTTATCTCTGGCAGACCAGCCAGGGTAGAGCTGCATGTGGAGCTGCCGTTCCTTGCGAGCCAGTTCGTAGTACTTGGCTTGTTCCTCCCGGGACAGTGCGTGCCACTGCAAGGACAAACAGCAATGAAGCGTGGCCCCGCTGTCCCCTCCCAGCCCAGCCCACCCCACGGCACATCTGGCCCCCTGTGTTTGTGTGATGAGAGCACCCGGATTTGAAGCAGATGCTTGTTATGTGCTTAAGAGTAGCTGCAAGGGACAGGGATGTGGCATTAGGTGATGATGCTGGGCCCCGTGAGCTCTTACCCTCCTTCCCAAGATCTGGTTGATGGCAGCACTCTCTTTCAGGGTGCACTCGGCAATGACTTTCGCCCGCATTTCTTTCATATACAACATGAAAGCGTTCAGGGGCTTCTTAATAGTGGGCTTCTTGGCTTCCTTCTCTCTCTTTGGTTCTGGTTGAGGTTTCCTTGGTGGGACAAAAGGAGGGGCTGTCAGCATCAGAGCCACCAGAAACTCGACCCCAAAACAACCCAACAGCACGAGCAGGTGGGGGGCCCGAGATTTACTCCTCAGATGCAGAGCTCAGTGTTCATCCATCCTCCCCCCATATGAGCACTGAGAGTGATAAATGAAATGGGTGTTGAGGTGCTGGTGCTGCTGAACCAGCACTTCCCACTCACATGTTTCGGTCGTAGTGCTCCATCTCTTGCTTGCCAGAGTGGGGCACGATGGCGGGGTGCGGGATGCCGGTGGTGTGCATGCCAGAGCCCAGCATCAGCGGGTGAGTGAACCTGCAACAGAGAGTGGGTGAGCCATGCCGGGAGGGCCGCGCTGTGCCGGGGACACTGCGGGTGCCGTGCAGCCAGGGCGGTGTCTCTCCGAGTGCACTCTGACGTGGCGGAAGCAGACGGAAAGCAGAGGACATGGAAAGCACACAGGTGCTGCCAGGCTGGCGGGGGCAGGCAGTGCCCACCACCCCTGGGTCACCCTCGTGCCACGGCTGGTCAAGCCGTGGGCGCGTGGATGGAAAGGATCCGGTGCCACAGCGAGGGAAGCAGGAGCCAGCTTGGCTGAGATCAAGGGTGCTTTCACCCAGCAGTTTCAGCTACTCAGATCTCTGTTGTTGTAATATCTCATTAGCACTGCAGAAAGGAACAACAAACTCAACCTGGAGTTTGGATGGGAGAGATTAGGACCACCCCACACCTTTCTTTTAACAGAAATAGACTAAGTCTGAACATGAACCCAACTGCAACTCTAGGAGGTGCACCTTGCCTAAGCAATGCTCTCCACAACACGGGCTGAGATCATGAGAGGTCTCATTAGCTCTCAGGCTTCATTAGCTCTCTCTGGAGTTTTGGAGGATAAAGCCAGCAGAGTCAGCTTTGCCAAGCTTGCCACTTTATGACTGCAGCTTGAGATGGCAGAATTGCCCATGGGAGATGAACTGTTCATTAGATATGCTGGCATGAAAAGAAAAGCTGTTTAATTTAATCCACCAGCACAGTCTGATCCTTATCTGACCAGGTGTACTTTCTCGACTGCAGCAGTGCTACAAAATCCACCCCAAAATCCTGCAGGCAGGAGCTTGGGGAGGCTGCTGGGGCTCCACAGGGAACCGTTAGCTCCTCTTGTCTTCACTTCCGAGGCTGTGCAAGGGTGATGCCTCGTGAGAAAGGAGGGCTGGCAGCACTCCCTCCCGTCTTCTGCAGGGCTAAGGGGCTGCATGGATCGAGGGTTGCACGGATCCAGGTTTCTGCATGGCTAAGGGCTTGCATGAGCAAGGGTCTGCATGGTTTTCCTGTGGGGAATCCCCACTAACAGCTCTTCAGGACAACACGAAGCAGAAGCAAAAGCTGGTGCGGCCCTGGCATCCCTATGGAGCCACGGGGCTTTGCCCAGCAGCATGCCTGGAAGAGCTGGGCTCTGTGATTCCCATCCACAGGGGATGCATTTTCTCACTCGAAGGCAGAAGCTGTGTTTGTATCTCACAGAACTGACTTGTGCCAGTGGGAAGGCAGCAAATCACTGCCCACTCCTGTCCTGCTTTTAAAGCTGAGACCAAGTAAACCAGATCCATCTCTGCAGAGCAAAATTCTGAGCAATGGATTCCACCCCATTCTCCCAATGCTGAGCTGAAGGCTGGAGTTTCTGACTCTCTTTAGAGTTCTGCTGATTAAAACCCAACCGTTGTGCATCCTTCATCCTCGATATTCCCCTGAGCACCCATTGGACCAGACACTGCCTAAAAGTGCCTTCTCTTCCCATGGCTGCCTCAGGGAGGGTGCATGGCTGTCCCTGGCTGTGGTCTACTGCAAGCTGCTACTGCACAAACTGCAAGCTGCGGGACCAGCTGAGCTGCCCTGTCTCACACAGCTCATACTCACCTGGAGAAAGAAGCCCCAGCAGAAAGCGCTGACGAATACGGCTGTCTAAATCCACATGACGGGAGCGGATAGACAGACTGGCTCTGCCTGGGATCAGGAAGAAAGAGTCTATAAAGTATCCACAGCTACGTGGTATTTCCTAAAGATACCTTTTTCTAAGGGGACTCAAGAGCACTGATGCCTCCGGCTGGGGGGACACTCAGTGTCCCTTGGGCTTGAGGGGCAGTGTGGGATTTGGACGTTATTTTGAGAGAACCCGGGCCTTCCTATAAAGGTTGGATCCAATTCTGACCTCCTTCTGCCCCTGGTACTGAACAATGCTGCAGCTTTGAGTTTACCCAGTAGCAATGCAAAATGCAGAGGTGTGCTGAAAAATCAGAGATGTTGCTATTGCACAGAAGAAGTTGCTCAGAAGAGCACAGTGTGACCAAAAAAACTAAAGCCTGCTCAGATTCCCTGTGTGGTGCATAAGAAGCTGCACCAGGAGGATAAGTATGAGGAAAACTTCCTTACTGTGCAGCGACCAAGCACTGGAACAGGCTGCCCAGAGACGGTGTGGAGCCTCCCTCACTGGAGATATCCCAGGACTGTCTGGACACAATCCTGTGCCGTGTGCTCTGGGACGACTCTGCTTGAGCAGGGAGGTTGGACCAGATGACCCACGGTGGTCCCTTCCAACTTTATCTATTCTGTGACTCTCTGATGCCCCAAGCACGGGAGACTCCTGGAGTCTGGAGAGAAAGTACCTACCGTGCCCTTGTGCTTCAGGAATGCTCTGATTTTCCCAGCACATCCTTTTAAGGATGCCCTTCAGTTTTAAACAAGCCAAAAGCTCAGTCCTGCATTCCTTTTCAAAGTTGTTTCATACTGGGGACCAGGCATGTATCAGACCTGGGGCTGGAAATTATTTTTGAGATAGTAAAATAACTATGCAGGAAGTTCCTTGTTGTTCCCAGCAAGGGAACCCCCACATTTTCATATGGAAATAGCTCAAAAATACCTTGGCTTGTTCTGCAAACCTGCCAAAAGATGCTTCTAGCCTAAAACGGCACATGGAAACTGAGATCATAGATTTACAGAATGGTTTAGGTTGGAAGGGACCTTAGTGCTCATCTCACTCCAAGCTCCTGCCATGGGCAGGGACACCTTACACTAGATCCAGATGCTCCAAGCCCTGTCCAACCTGACCATGAACACCTCCAGGGATGGGGCATAATGGGGTGCTTATACCTGTGCTGGTGCTCATGCTCCTCTGGCCAGACTGTGCAGAGATGTACCTAAACCCAGGACCAGCTATTTTCACTCTAATGATGAAAAAATCCACAAAAAAATCATTGTCATTAAGTGTGGTGCACTGTGAAGGACCAAGCTCCTGGATGCCTGGGATTTTTCAGGGCTAAAGACAAGTTTCTGCCCTGAAGAAGAATAATGACAGCAGGGCAGCAGTCAGGCCCCTGAGCTGCGCTGGGCAAGAAGGAGGCTCCTGTTCCTGCTGCTGTGTCTTGGCTTGACCGAAATCTGTGGGATTTGTCTGTAGGAAAGGCAGCCGGGGCTGTTGACACTCTGGCAGGCAGAAGCCCTCTCCCACCCCTCAGATGTCGGTGGGTATAAACACACCAACAAACAGCCAAGTGCTGCCGCGCACCGGGAAACTGAAACAACCTTTGAAGTTGGAGGCGGCTGCCCCAGGGCCGAGAAAACACTTGGAGCTAATCCAGACACAACCTGTGTAACTCCAGAGGCTGGGATATTGGGATAGGAATGGAGTCGGGCACTGCATCCAAAGTCCCTCTGACAGGCAAATTAAAGCAACTGCAAAATCAGTCCCTGATGGTTGGAAGTGCACGATTACAGCCCATATCATGGAATTACAGACTGGTTTGGGTTGGAGGAGACCTTAAAGTTCATCTCATTCCAAGCTCTGGCCATGGGCAGGGACACCTTTCACTAGATCCAGATGCTCCAAGCCCTGTCCAGCCTGACCATGAACACCTCCAGGGATGGGGCAGCGGCAATGTCTCTGGGCAATCTGTGCTAGGGCCTCAGCACCCTCTATGTAAAGAACTTCTTCCAAACATCTAATCTAACTCTCTCCGCTTTTAGTTCAAAACTGTTCCCCCTTGTCCTATCACTATCTGCCCATATAAAAAGTCCCTCTCCCTCTTTTTTATAAGCTCCTTTTAGGTATGGGAAGGGGCCCTGAGGCCTCTCCAGGCTGAACAACCCCAGCTCTCTCAGCCTTTTTCCAGAGGATCACCTGGTGATGGGAGGGCGGCTCAGAAAAAAGGCTGTGGAATGGTGGAGGAGAGGCTGCCATGGCACTGCCGTGCTCGGCCCCGGGCACAGGTGAGTGACACGATTTGCAGGTTCCTGGCCAATGTTAACTGCTAGGCTCCCGTAAGCAAAACTCACTTGACTGGACTCTTGGAGGCTTTTATCTGACTGTCATCCCAGCTTAATTACAGAGAGAGTGATTGCAGCTCCTCCTCCTGAAGTGCTGGTGAGAACAAAACCAGTTTCTGCCCAGCTTCTGCCTGCCAGCTTGTGGAGGAAAAGTTGCTTTCCGTGTGTGGCTGCCCTGACTTGGCAGCTGACTTGGTGGCACCAGCACAATCATGGAATGCTGTAATGGTTTGGGTTGGGAGGAACCTTAAAGGTCATCCAGTTCCAATCCCCTGCCATGGGCAGGGACACCCTCCTTTAGACCAGGTTGCTCAAGACCCCATCCAACCTGGCCTTGAACACTTCCAGGGACGGGGCATCCACAGCTTCTCTGGGATGCACCCCTGGCATGACCATACCTAGCACATCCATCCCTGGCACACGGCCCCTGCTGCCTGCTGCTGGCATGGGGGGGATGCTCCATGAAGCTGCTGGGCTTCAGTGCTTCTGCACCCACCCAGAGTGGTGTGCTGAGCCTCAGCTGAGGACTGGGCACTTCACAAGTGGGTTTGGGACTCTTTCCATACATTTCGGGCAAGGAAAAGAATGAGCAAAAGCTCTATTAGACACATGTGCTTCAAGGTGACGTTCTCTGCATGTCAGGCCGTTTGTTGCTTTACCATATCTGCTCTATTAGCCATTAATGAAGGCATCTGATGAGGCTGCAGGAGGATGCCAAACCCCACAGATGCTGGAGCAGCTCTCAGCCATGAAAGCTCTCTCCACCACCAATTGCCCCACAAAACCTCCATAGAAAACCAGATTGCTCTCCCATCATGTGCCCAGGGCTGTCTGAACAGCATCATCCTAACCCAGGAGTGGACCTTCCATTTGACAAACAGGCTCCTTTCTCCCCATTTCAACTATTTCTTTCATGTTACAGCAGAGTCACCCCAGTCCTTGTTTTTCCTGAGGATGAATCACATCATATGAGGAGTTAAATCATCACCCAAGAGTAGCAGATTTAGCACAGAAGGTAAAATATAATCTCTTTGAAGCCAGACTCTATATCAAAGACCTCATTCTCTGTTTCCTTGTGGTTAAATATCTGGAACATGAAATTCATAAACAAAACAAAGCAAAAAGCTAACATTGTGCTTTAAGAAGCTTCCTCTTTCCCACTCTGCAATATGTTCTTGTACCTGGAGTTCTCCAACAGGCTTTGCCAGGATTTTATCCACCAGCACTGGGGGGATCTGGCCACTGCCCCTGTGATCACCTGCCTGCACTCTCTCCTCATCCCAGCAACCCTGAATTGCCACCTGCAGCCACCAGTCTCCCTGTCAGCCTCTGCCATGTCCCTACATCATAACCGGGGATTAAAAATTAATCTGAGCAGTGATGATGCCCACATGGCAGCACCTGCCAGACCCGCTCTCTTGGTGTGCTCATGGTCACGGGGACAAAAGCCAGTGGCAATGACCAAAGAGAACACACTGGTGTATTTTTAACTTGTGTCCCTGGGGCAGGTTTACCAACAGGCTCTGCTTTGCAGGATACTCCACAGGGCTGGCCCACGCAGGGGGTACATTTTGGGAGTGCTCCAGATCATGGTCTCTCCTTTCCCGTGCCTGCTGGGACAGTGGTTGCCAACTGGCTGAGCTGTGGCCAGGCTGTGGGTACCAAGGTTGCTTCCTGGCAGGCCTCTGCCATGATGTACTTTTTCCCTGTATGCCAGATCCCAAAAAACACCATGGCCTGGCAGATGGAGCATTCCACGGGATTACTCCGTGCTGGTGGCATACTCAATGAAAGCACTGTTTGTGCTGAAAAGTCCAGCGAGGCAGAAAATTACCTCCTACTCAAAAGACAGACTTTTGCTGTGATTAGGAGGGGTGCGTAGGAAGCTCTCGCTGGGTTCCCCAATCCACACAGACAGATGTAAAGCAGGAGGCAGTTTTGAATTGGGCAGGTTGTAACCCCTCTCCAGGGATGCCTCAGCCAGGACAAAACCTTCAGCCTGTCCATGGGTCTGCTCCCCACCTCCAAGACAGGGCTAAATTCTCCTCCGTCTTCGCACAGCACACAGGAGGGGTGAAGCTGGGGGAAAGCATCGTGGAGGTCACGGGGAGCGGCCGCAGTGGTTGGCTCAGTGACCCATCCCCGCCCCGCACGTCCAGCGGGGCTGGGGCTGCGTGGGCCGAGCCCTCCTCACTCACCATCCCATCGACGGCGTGATCTGGCTGACTCCACCGGGGGGCAGGGGGTAGAAACCAGGGATGTCTGAGGTCTGGGAAGGACGGTGCACTCCTGGAAGAAGGGAGAAGGAGAGGAGTTGGACCTGGCACTGCACTCCCTGGCTGACCCGGCTCATTCCCAAACCCCTGGCTGCTTCGTCTGTGGACACTTGTGGACAGCTACATGAAATAGCTATCTGCAAGTGGTAGGATGGTGTAATTCCCTTTTATTTCCTGTGGTTCTCTCTGTGGGGATGTGGTGGGTCATCCACCTTGCTGCAAAATCACAAACACTCACATAAGGGGGTGGAGGAGGCATCTTGCTCTTGCACAAGCATCATAGCTGCTCCGTGCTGCCCTGAGGCCAAGCAGCACCATGCTCCAGGCATCCCTCTGCCTTTCCCAGAGAGCCCACTCAGGTGCTCAGTGGATGGTCAAAGCCATTCCTATGCTCCCTCTCTATCCATCATCCACAGGACCCCCTGTGAGCAGGCAGTGGGGATGCTCCAGCAGTCATCACTTCCAACTTCATTTTAAGCAATTTGAGTTCAAAACAATTGTTCTGCAGCTCTGTGGGTGCCAAGGAACTGTGGAGGTGGGTATGGTGCCAGCTGGGAATTCACCCTTTGCAAGGGGAATCCCTGTGTGATCTTCAAAGCCGCTGGCACGGGCAGGATGGCCAGGGGTCACAGCCGCAGCATCGCTCCGTTCCTATCTGGACTGGAAAACATCCTGTGGAGCCTGGGGCTATGGGTGGGACTCAGACAACCACGGTGCTGCTGGCAAAAACAGCCTCCAGCTGACCCCCGGACTGGGAAACTGGGGGGGTGCTGGGGCTGAGCTCTGGCACAGTGTGGTGTAGTGATGGCTGCTATCGAGCCTCAGACAAAAACTGGGTACAGGGATCGATGAGTGGCTGTCCTGGGTGATAAATACATAGACTAAATTGGTGATGAGTTGCAAGTAGTTGCAACCAGGTTTTTCTCCTAGGTGTATGAATGATACCTTATTACTTAGGAATTACACCAACTGATTACAAGCATCTTATTAGGAGTCAGCTAAAATAAATATATAACTGACCTGAAAGGAATACATAACCTAGTATGAGATTTGCTTCAAGTGGGACTCAGTGGCCCACAGAGAGTCAAACAAAACCAGCCCTGCACAAGGCAGCTGATGGAACATCCTCAGATCTGCACCCCCAACAATATGTGTTGCGTAAGTCAGAGCACAAGTTATTCTTGCTGGCCCAGTGGTTGGGGCACCAGCCACTGACTCAGAATTCCTGCTTGTATTTCCCTGTCTGTGTGTCCTTGGGCTACTGTGAGAAACTTTAAAGGGATGCTGGGAGAATGAGACTGATTCTCAAGAACTTACTCTGGGTGATAATGGGAGCTATTTCAGTGATGAAAACAGAGATGGGGGCCATCCAGGATGAACAGGGAAGGAAACCCTTGCCCCAGCAGTGTAGGGATGGGGCATGTATGATCACAGCTGCACCACAAAGGCAAGACACAGCTGAGGATGATGGTCTGAACATCTCCTTGAATAGCAACTGGGGGGATCTCTGGGACAAACAGACTCCCTGCGTCTAAAAGTACAGGCTAAATGGGAAGGGGAGACTAGACAGTGCCTGCACTGAGGGTGCACGTGGGCAGCCCAAGGACAATGTCCTAGAATGACTGACCCACTGCAGAGATGAATGCTCAGGGACTGCTCCAGTGCCAGTCGTAGCCTCCACAGAGGAATATAACCAGCTCTGCCTTGGGTGAGCTGCTCTTGTATCACTTAAGTTTTCCCAGGCTGACAGTGAGTCCCAGGAGGCAGCTCACAGCGAGGGGCTCTCAGAGGGGCAGGGCTCTGCCAGGTACAGCAAAGGCAGTGTGGGGGAAGGTGTGTCAGTTTGCCTTCCCGCACACTTTCTCTCCAGACTCAAACTCAGCCATTAGCTGAATTTTTATAGGTTTATTTTTGTTAACTCTTCCTATTTTTCTGCTGAGTTTATTATGCTCTGATGGCTGACAAGCAGTGTGCTGCCTGGAAGACAACCAGGATATGCCTGGTTATATCTTACACCAGACCTAAATCCTACCCATCAGCACCCCTGATGAGTCCAGAATGTGGCCTCCAGGTTCAGACCAGGGATTATTCAGCGAGTCCTCCAGCCAAGAGCATCCTCAATAACCCATTGTTTTATCAGTGATGTTAACTTGGTGAAGCTGATGCCTCTGGGACAGTTTGGATCACTCCTGGGTGGAGGCCTTTGCCCAAATCACAACAGTTGGTTTTGTGCCTCTGTTTTGGCACTGATTTCTGGGCTCTGAGGGACACTGACCTCCTTCCTGAATGCAGTTTGACACAAAACTGTCAATTTGCTTGCTTTCCCATGAAAAGAAGCCCAGGTTTGTGTAAAAGCCTGGGTAATCTGAACAGATGTTCTGCACTAAGGTAAGGTTGAGAAAAGTTTGATTTTACACTCAGTTTGCCAGGAACCCATGAAGAATGATGGAATGATGGATTGGGGTGAACTCCTCAACACATACCTGTATTTACAGTTTATTTTAGAGGGTTTAACCTCAACACACTGTACTTTCCTCCATAGCCTCATGAGCCAATTGACAAAGCCGGGGCTCACACAGGAACACAAAAAGCCAAACCGTGTGACAACCACATAACGTGTAGCTACGGAGACACACGTGTCATGGTCCAGTCAACTATCAGACACCGATCCTGTTTAGTCAAAATATTTCCTGTTTCAAGCATTTATTTTCTCAAAATGACAACCTGACAACAGTTTGGGTATGAGTCAAAGGAAAGATTACTTTCCATTTTCTGGTTGACTCTTGTGCTTTATTGTGCAGGCTCTGGTCTGGTCTCAAGGTGCAGGACAGCTTGTACAGAGAACTGAGCACACTCCATCACCAGGGCTGGCACTCTTGGTATCAAACTGCGCACGGCCAGATCACAAAGCATTGCCAATAAGCTAAATAACTGCTTACTGCTAGCAATGTCCCAGCTGACCAAAGCTCCTGGTTTTTCTCACTGGTTTGGGACCAGGAAGGTGACAATCTCAGGGGTCTCCAGCTCTGTCCCCCTCCCAGCACACAGGTCCCAGTGCTGCCATTACCTTGTTTCTGGTTGATGTCAGCGGGCAAGTGGGGCGAGTGGGAGCCATGGCTGAAATGGTCGTTGCTATACGGGATGAGTGGGGTGAGCGGGTGCACTCCGTGGGACGGCTGCACGACAGGAACTTTGTTGGACTGCAAGACACAATGACAGAGAGGACTCAGAAGTCATCAGGATCTACCAGCAAGGAGGGCCACTGCCCTCTGCAGTCCTGCTGTTGCCAGCAAGGCTGGGAATAACTGAAAACACTTCACAAACCCTAAACAAATTACTAAACAAACACTGCAGCATCCTGCAAGAAAAAATCCATAAACCAAGCAGGGAAAACAGCTGGAGATGATTTCTTGGATAAGTGGAAAACAGATCAAATCAGCATGAAGTTTTCAAAATTCAGAACTTTTTTCATTCATTTTCAGTATCTTTTATTCCAGGATGAATGCTCCAAGTGTGTTACCCAATGCAAAGCTCTTGTTCTCTGTCCTGGGCTACCACAGGGTCTAAATCTGGACTTTCACAGTGAATCCTTCATATTCACTGTGAAAAGTCATGTTTGGGCTTTACTAATCAGGGCTGTCATGCAAGGACAGACACAGGATCACAGAATCATTTAGGCTGGAAAAGATGTTGTAGAGATCATCAAGTCCAACCATTAACCCAGCACTGCCAAGTGTGCCATTAAACGCCAAAGGTAATGCCTTTGAAAATGGAACATGGTCACCAGTGAGCCCTTGGGCTGAAATCCCTGTTGGACTGAGCTCCAGTGCTGGAGAAGGACCAGAGAGAGCTGAGGTAATGCTGGAGATGCAAAAAATCCAGGAAAACTAAGCAAAGAAAAGTCCGTCTCCTCTTGTGGCTACTCCTGGTTACACTCAGCATGGCTGTCGGAGCCCAGCACCTTGGAAAAGGCCCTTTTTGGTGAACACAACAGGAAGTCCTCCTGCATGTTGGAGCAGAGAGAGGGGAACCTGTTTGGAAGAGCTGCACAGCTGTAAGGAACACACACACATACACGCATGCACGCACGCTGCCATCTACGCAGCCTCTTCGCCTCGAGCGTCTCGTGCTGCTTCCTAACATGCCCAGTTTCGCCCATGGTTGCCTTTAAATCCAAACCGACTTTGTCTTGGTGGTGGAATATTAGGATTTGTCCCAGATAAATCCACAAAAAGAAACAGGACTAACAGCACTCCAAAACAGGGTGAAAATGGGAACAGAGCAGATCAGACAGCTCTCCAGGGGCTAGAAGCTGGGTACTGCCAGCCAGTTCTCATCAGTCTCACTGGGAGGTCTATATATGATTTGCTGTGTGACTTTTGACAAGTCATTTGGATCCCTGGACTCAATTCACTGATGCCTTTCACTTTGGTAATGATTTTGCTCAGGCAGAATGAGCACGAAGCTCCGGCTGGCTTTGGTGGAGGAGGCACAGACGCAGATAGTGGCTCTGATCGACCTGTCCTGGACCTATGCTGGCCACTCCGAGCGAACTTGGAGCCCTGGGCAAGTCCTGTGTTTTGCATCCCCACTCTGAGGAGGAGGCCCACGAAGTGGAAAGGAAAACAGACTGGTGGAGACGCTGCTTTACATCTGTCTTTCCCACAAAGGTTTGCTCATGCAAATAAAAACCAAGAAGCACACAGGTTTGCATTTGAGAATTAATGAAAACCCTAATTCCTGATGCTTAACAGGTGTAGATATACTGTGTGCAATGGGGTACTGGGAATGTAACCCCCCTTCCCAGCACAAACTGGTGTGGTACAGGCATTCCAGTCCTGCAGCAGGGCCATGGGTTATGTGGTTTTCCCATTGAGAGCAGCACTGGGCTTAGTTAAACACATGTTTGGAGCTCTGAGCTTCTATTCTTAGCCATGAAATGAGATGAAGCAGAGCTTTTCAGTGATATTTCTAAAATTAGCTATGGTTTAGCCTTAAGAGCCACAAAGCCTAAATGAGGGATATGCAGTTCTACGTGTACATTTTAACATGAGACTGGAGCAGAACAAGCTCAGTGTTGAGCTGTTTTGAAAACCTCAACTCAAGCATTTCTTCTGCTCAAAGCAGGGAAGATCTTTCTTTCCCATTTGCCTCGTCCTTGATCCAAAGCACAGCACCATTCACCAGCCAGCCTCGCTGCCTGATGACTGTGAAAAGCTTTCAGAGCAATGACAGAAGACACAGACCACTACAAAGGCAGATGAGCTGTTCTGATGCTGATCTGCAGGATACCTCCCCATGGAAAAGAAGAGAGTACACGTGGTTAGAGCAAAGCATGGACTGTGCTCCTTCCCATCAAAGCAGAACTTTCAGAACAAGTTCTGGAAGTGTTCAAGGCCAGGTTGGACTGGGGGCTTAGAGCTGGTGTAGTGGAAGGTGTCCCTGCCCATGGCAGGGGACTGGAAGGAGATGATTTTTAAGGTTCCTTCCAACCCAAACTATTCTCAGATTCAATGATTCAGTGGTAACTTGGTGGTACAACAAAGAATTGCAG
Source organism: Gymnorhina tibicen (assembly GCA_013399875.1). Lineage (NCBI taxonomy): Eukaryota > Metazoa > Chordata > Aves > Passeriformes > Artamidae > Gymnorhina > Gymnorhina tibicen. The sequence continues at coordinate 672,194 of VXAZ01001525.1, forward strand.
CTCAATTCTCAGACTTTCCATCAGTTCAGATGGAAAACAAGATGCTGCACCAGTAAGAAGAGCCCTTCCCCATGACCTTCTACATTTGGCCCTTGCCTCACTAAAAACTTCTTTACTCTCTAAAGCCATAAAGATCTAGTGGGGAAGGATGACCAGCAAGGAGACAAGAAAAATTTCTGCAAGAGGCTATTTATCCCCCTTCTACTTTCTCCATTAGGGAGTTTGTTACAGGAACCCATCTCCCAAAATGAAGGGAAGAAGGAAATGCTGCACAAAAATATGGAGAAACAGAGAAAACTGGTTCAAAGACTGCAGCTGCCAGTGGTTGTGGCCCGTGGCCATGACTGCAGCTCCTGGTCTTCCCCAGCTGCACTACGAAACCATACCTGGCTTATAGAAATCTATATGCCAGAGAAACGGGATCAGTTTCTCTTTTTTGCAAGGTCTAGAGTACGTTCCTGCAAATCAGCTGCACCACATGAACCTTGACGAGGCTTTTCAAAGCCAGGACTTAGCAGCTGACAATATTTTATGCCATAAAATTAACCTGATGTAAATGTTTTCTCCCAAGAGGGTTGATTGGACATGAGGGCAGTGGTTTGGCGTTCTCTCAGCAGGTCCCCTGGGAGGACATGGGTGCTGCTGGTCAGGACATCACAGGGGACGTGCTGTGGTTTGGTAAAGCATCTTATTTTGTCTCCTGGGTTTCAACACAGTCCAGAGCTGCAGTGACAGAGCTGCTCACTACCCACCCAACAAAAATAAAGCTGCTGGTGCAAAACATCATGGTCCCAACACCAATTTGTCACCTCCTGTCCTTCATCAGCCATGGGGGGACATGAAGGGGCTCCAAGGACAGTGTTGCTGCACCTCTTCCAGCACAGCCCTTTGAGGGCAGGTTGGGGAATGAGCTGTGCAACCACGATTTTGTACAGAAAGGAAGAGACACATTTACAGCTACAGCAGAATGACATTTCCAGAGAGGACAGAGCAGCAGGATGGGGTTTGCAAGCCTGGAGGGCTTTTTCCCCCCTCTCAAATTTGCTAAATTGCAGCTCTTCTGAATGCCCAGCTCCCTGGTGAGCACTGCCCCCCCACCCCGTGTGCTGGGCCAGGCACTGACGCTGCAGCACATCCCTCTCCCAGCACCAACCACCCCAACAACCTCCCTGAAAATGACTGAAAAACCCAATGCTACTGAGGGAAGAGGATCCCTCCTTGAAGCCAAGATGTGACTTTAATAACTAGAGGTAATTGCAGGAGCACAGAAAAAACACTGTTGCATTAATTATTAAGAAAGACTAATAGTTGGCAGGGCAAAATTAGATCTCTCCACTCACAGGTGTGTGATTGTGTCAAGGCCAGACAGAAAACTCTCTTTTCTCTGCAAACACACAAACCCAGTGGATCTTGCATATGAGGATCACCCTCACCACTGGAGTTCCAGTGTATTTTGGCTCCAAGGTGCCTGACCAGGCTCAACATCCTAAGTCTTTACTCCAATTCCCCATCACACATGCTCTGGCCACAGGTAGCAGTGGGGTTATACAAGCTGCTGGGATGCTACTAGTTGATCAGAACTATAAATGAGGTGGTTTTAATCAAAATGTGGAGTTTTCACTAGAGAATGGTGTGAGATTATAATCAAACATTTTCTGGAAAGCACCTTGTATTAGCAAGTATTTTAATTCATTTTTTAAAGACTTATCTATTTAGTCATGACATGCTAAAAATTAGTAGTTTTACTTCGCTGGTTTGATGGAGGATTTTTCTGTTAAACTTTAAAGCTAACCTTAGAAAAATGTAGCACAGAAGGTCAAAAGTCAAAGTTTGAGTGACATGATCAAACTAAAAGATTTCCACGGCTGGTAAAACTCTTTGAGTTTTTAACTCTGTGAAAATATTAGAGAAAAAAAAATAGTTTTTTTCTGCTTGGATCAGTTTAGAAAAAGAAACAAATGAAAAAAAGAAGAGGATGTTTTGTATCCTGTGGAAAGTATTCCTTTTTACAACTGAACACAGATATTAAAAGCAGCAGTGGGCACACTGTGCTGCCTGGGGGGCTGCTGAGGATCCCAACATCCCACCAGTGCTGGGTTCCACTGCTGCTTCTATGGATGGGAATGACTTTAATGAATTTTCTGGTAGAAGACAATTCGGAACTAAAATAAAGTAGCTTAATTCTACTGCCCCTTCCAACGGTGAAAAATGTTAAATTTCATGCTGTTAAATTTTCTTTGGGGATGTGACTCCAAGCGGTGCTGTACTCCCCATGGAGGATAACAGGGTGCTGCCTGCCTTGCACAAACCACAGCTCCCAGAACATTAGCCAACATCCTGAGAGCCAAAACTGCTGGAAACCCCTGCACTGTGGGAGCCACTGTCTGTCCATGGATGCACAGGAGCCTGCAGGGCAAGGGAAGTCCCATAACCCCTCTGTGACCCCTGGAGCCAGGTGCCCCCGTGGCCCTGGCCGTGCTAAGGCAAAGCTGGGAGCACCCTGGAGGGAGCACAGAGTGCTTGGGTGCAGGAGCTGGTGGCTGGGGTGAGCGCTGTGGTTTCCAGCCTTGCCGGGGAGCAGAGCCGCAGTCAGGTGAGATTACTCACATCACTTTCAAATTTTCCCACATTGCCAGCCCCAAAAACAGAGAAATGAAGAGCTGCGGGGCAGCCCGGCAGTGGCCTGTGTGTGGCGAGGGGCCTGGCCGAGGGAAGGGAGCTCGGGCTGGCAGCTGTGCCATGCTGATGGCCATCACCACTATGGTAGAGGTGGGTTTTGGCAGTCCCAGAGCCCTTTGTCACTGGCTGCACTGTGTGTCTCGCTGCTGGGAGCATCCCCCAAGGCTGTTCCCAGCTCAGATGTAGGGCTGAGCTCCGAGCAGGTCTCCGTGCTCCTCTGCCCTGCGTGGGTGCCTGGGTGCAGCACAGGAGCTGCAGGCTGCAGTCCAGCCCCGAGTTGCCCCATATGTGTTTGCTTTGACGTCACTTCTCAGAGAGAGTGAGATGAGTCGACGTGTCGGCTATGAAAAACAAAACCTACCAAGTTTTTCTGTTGCTGATTCAATGAGGAATTAATTCCTTTTCACTGCAAAATTAGTCATCGTGCCACAGAAAGGAAGGTATAAGGTCAGGCTGCACCAAGCGTGCACTGCTGCTGGGGAAGCTACCTGTGAGCAGGGGTACTGTGCCTTTTGCTCTTTATCCTCCAAACAATCCAAATTAGCAAATGATTAGGGATGTATCAGGGACATTAGACCAAGTTGGATGAGGCTCTGGGCAACCTGGTCTAGTGGAAGGTGTCTCTGCCCATGGCAGGTGGGTTAGAACTGGATGATCTCTAAGGTTCCTTCCAACCCAAACTGTCCTGTGATTCTCTGGTACTATTAAGGACATTATTAGGTACATCCTGCAGCATCAGATGCCAGGAGGGCTCGCAGGAGGACTCCCAGGGGATGCTGTCACTTGGGGCACTGAGGACCCAGAGCCCATGACTCAAAGCCAGCTCTACACACTCTAAGTTGTGGTAACACCTCCCAACTCAGGGCCCCAGACTGTGTCAGCAGACACCTTCACCCCTTGTTTCCCCATGCTGTTACACCAGGAGATGCTGTGATAAAAGATCACCCCAAGTACCCACTGCAGACTGCTTTTGGCACTGACTGCCCGCGCCGGGGCCAGAGCCCTCGGCAGCCCATAGGCAAAGGCAGTGTCGACTCATTTCTCGTCTCAGCACAATTTTTTCTCTTTTCTCACTTTTGCTGCAGTCCCAGCGCCCCAGCCCGCTGCCGCAGCAGAAAGGAAACAGGGAAAGTTAAAGCCACCCACGCTCAGGCACTGCCCTCATCCAGCCGTGCACCCCTCCAGCAGAACCAAATTTTGGTGGCTGCAGCAGCAGCAGCAGCAGCAGCAGCATCTCCTTGGCCACTGCCTAGGTCAACCAGCGCAGCTGTGACACAGAGAGCTGGATCTGGTTCTTACCCTCAGCACCACCAAGGGTTCCTCCAGAGACCAGAAGAGTCCCACTGCCCCGTGCACCCCACATCTGGCTGGCTCTGACGTGCTTATGAGCAGCAGTCATATGGAGACGAAAGGAATAATCTGCAGCTATTAATTCTTGCATTAATTCTGCATATGAATTGCAACAAGGAGCTGATTGGTTTAAGAGACATATCACACATACAGGCAAATACTGTCTTTGCTCAGGTTTTTATCCAAACATTGTCCTCGCTCTGGTTTTTATCCCAGCACTCTACATTTTGTGGTTGATGGAGCATTAACTCCCTCAACTCTTCCCTTTCCCCCGATTTCTTTCAGCTTCTTTAAAATCCAGCCCTGCTTTGAAAATGCTAATGAGGCACCTGGGTAGCCCTGATCTTTGCACATTCCAGGAGATGTACTTGCCTTAGTGGCCAAACTCAGCTCCCCTGATCCTGATTCCCCTGTGACCAGGATGTGCATCAAGGGAACAAGTTCCCTGGCATTTCACACCTTCTGTGTCCCAGCACTCAGAGGGGTGACCAAGCTCCAGGCACGATGGGGACAAATCACAGAATCACAGGACAGTTTGGGTTGGAAGGGACCTTAAAGATAATACAGTTACAACTCCCTGCCACAGGCAGATATACCACCCACTAGACCATGTTGCTCGGGGCCCCATCCAACCTGGCCTTGAACACTTACAGCAATGGGGGAAATACAGGGAAAGAACTTAAAAACCTTCTAAAATTTCTCAGTGACCTTCCGTGCTGCTGCTGGTTTCTGGTTTTAAGCAATAATGGTTATTATTTTTCAGTCAAACTCTTCAGGGGAAATAAGCTGAGTTTTTTGCCATTTACGGGCACAGGAAGAGCTGTTTCACTTCTCGAGTATTTATCTTCTAAGAGAAAGATGTAGGTGGTTCTTCCTGAAAATTTAAAAAAAAAAAAAAAAAAAAGGCATGGAAAAATAAAGATGAAAAGTCCCTCCCAGAGGCTGCTCTCTTAGGGTGACTGGGGGCAAGTGTGGAGGCAGCTACACCCCATACCAGAGAGATGAAACCCCCAAAAAATGAAATTTAGACATCACCACCCAATGTTTACAGTTCCATTCAGCAGAAGAGCGACCTCACTCCAGAAGCCTCCTCAAAGTGCCCTTGTGCAATGCTTGTCTTGCTTGGGAAACCCTCCTGCTGTGACGCTCAAAGCATCTGCTCAGGAGGGGACAGAAACATCCCCCCAGTCCTAGTGTGCCACTGCCACAAAAGGCAGTGGTGACATTTGGCTTCATGGAACCAAAATGCTGGGGCAATATAACCCAGGGGCTGCACTGCAGCACCAAACCCCTGCTAGTTTCTCTCCAAAACCAGGGCAATTTAATGCTGGGGCTGCATCAACCCCCAGCTGTTCCTCTTGTTCTGCAGCATCCATTCCTGGTTACTGGGTCTCTCATGTTCTGGGCAACAGAGAAAAAAAATCTCTGTCCCCATCATGCCCTGTGGTTCTGAGAATTTGAATCAAAACCTGCAAACCCTGGAGTTACTGGTAACACTTGAGGCTGTGAATGCGAAGGCTCCCACTTGACCTGTGGAGGCTGATAGTATCTGACCTGCTTTATTTCACTCTACTTCTCAAAGGCGAGCGGTTGGTCCAGTACCCAGAATCAATCAGGAAAATGTCCAGGAGAGCAAGGGAGGAAAGCAAAATAAAAATATGTCACAGAGGCAAGGCTTGCCCTGTTGCCAGGCTTGAGACACCATTTCCCAAAGGACCAAGAATGTCACCCTCCGTGTGCCTGGCAACACCAGGTCCAGCCAAACCTCAGGGTACAAGGTTTGGTGAAACACTGAGGGTCTGCACTGTGAGAGCCATGTCCTGATCCCTGGTGCTCCTGGTTTCAAGGATTTTCACCTGCTTTGAGAAGCCATTTACAAACCCCAGCCCCAGCTGAGGGCTGGATCTGAATTGAGATGGCCTTTGCATCCGATTGTCCCAACAACCCTAGATACTGGGAGGAAATTATTCCCTCTGAGGGTGGTAAGGCACTGGCACCAGTTTCCCAGAGAAATTTTGGCTGCCCCATACCCCAGAAATGTTCCAGGCCAGGTTGGATGGGGCTTGCAGCAACCTGGTCTAGTGGAAGGTGTCCCTGCCCATGGCACTGGAGGTGGAACAAAATGGTCTTTAAGGTCCCTTCCAACCCAAACCATTCTGTGATTCTAAGATCCCTCCTCCCCAAGAATGTCCTGCAGCAGCTGATGGAAGAACCTGCAAGATTTCTGGGGCCATCTGCCTGCAACAAGAACCCTCCAGGTGCCAGTGTTGTGCAGTTTTCTGGAGGCAAATGTTTGCTTACAGAACTCCTGGGTGTGAGGAGAGGGGTCTTGGCTGCTGGCTGTGTTTTTTCTTTCCATTTATAACAAAAACAAAACCAGCCCATGTACTTGAAAGAGTGTGGGGGAGTTTACAAAACACAACCCCCCAAAAACACTGATGTGATTTAAGACGTTTCGATTCACCAAACATCAGAGGGGTGAAACCTGCCGCTCCACGTCACAGCAGTGCCTGGGTGCAAGGCCACCATGGGTGACACCATCCTGCTGGTGTCACCCCTGTCACACCAGGACCTGGACAGGAGACCTATCATAGGATGTTTGCCCCTTGTCTATAGGCTTGGGAAGGGACAGTCACCAGCCCCTCCTGGCAAGCACTATAGTCCCTATTTTATTTTCAACGTTTTCTTTTCACCCTCCCCTCCCCTCCCCTCCCCTCCCNCAGCTTCAGGGGAGATCTCACTATCTGACAACATCACTGGTTGAAAGGAACAGACAACAAACCCAAGTTTCTCACCCCATCTGAAATCCCCAACTTGCTGACAATGCTGTGAAAAAATAATAACAGGAACAATAAATAAAAATAAAAATGGTACTGTAATGTTGCTGACTTGTCCAGAGGGAGCTTTCTCCCATGGCACCCGATGGCCAAGGCCACGCACTCGCACAACGTCAGATTACACCAAAGGAAAGTGTTCTACCATGTCAGAGGTGGCCATGTCCAAGCCCATGCCACAATCCAGTAACAGATAAGCCAAAACAGCCAGGGATGATAATAGGTAATATCATCATCCTCCTTGAGTGCACATTATGGTGAAATCCTTTCAAATTTATACAAATGTCAAGCACATTTCCAACATGGATGGCCAGGAACGAATGAACCACGGCTGCTCTGAGCCTTCCCCGGGGTCTCTCCCAGGCCCTTCCACAGCATCATTCCAGCCCAGTGTGGGGACAGATGTCACTCCCTCCCTATCACTGGTTTTGCCAACCAGTGAAGCCCAATGGGTGAGGGCTGTGGCAAGGGGCATCCCTCCCCACAGGGACCCCCAAATCCCCCTGCTGATCCCAGCACAGAGAGAGTCAAGCTGCCCACTGCCACCTCCACATTATCCTAATCTGACTCACATTTATTTCCCAGTTTCCATGATAAACGGCTGTGTGGGGGCCACGGAGGGAAGATAATCCCCTCTGGAGCCTAAGGGATGCTCTATGGACACCCTGCAGCAGTAAGGTGATAGCAGCTTTCCTTGTTGCTCACTTTCAAGGGTGACGTTTACAAAGAATGCTACAGCCGCTAAGCCTGGATGATACCCTGTGTCTGCCTGAGAGAAATCCTAATTTTCTTGATAGGAGGAATTAGTTCCTTTAATGCTTAATACCCTTTTTTCCTCTGAAAGCAAGCAAGCATTATTGTGCAGAGCGGAATAAACATTTTAATTAAAATGTGGAATTTATCTTCCAGTCAAATTCATACGAGCCCCCGACGACATGTCAAACTCTGCTTTCCCATTTTGAATCTTCCTCTGATCTCTTAATGCGAGCAGCTGAATTAAAACCTGGGCTTGGTGGATTTGCATATAATTAGAGAGCAAGGGAAATTAATAGGGAATTGAATGGGTTTCTCCTCTGCCCAGCTGATGTTTTTACTAGATTAAAAAGAGTTGATTTTTTTTAATGACTGCAAAAACGTATTAAATATTATTTAACCTTTTTTTGTTGGGGAGAGGGAAGAAGACAGACTAAAGAAACAAACTTATACATATGATAATGACCAACTCCTATCGTGGGAAGCAAATATCATTGTAATTAGGATTAGAAAGGAATCCTAATTAATCTTGTCCTGCCACTTGACTTCTAGAAGTTCCTTAAATGTTACCTCCTATGAGATGTAAAACAAGGAGCAATTTAAATGCTCGACAGCTAATCCTGGTGGACTCAGCAGCACGGGGCAGAGGCTCCTGGATGAAATTTAGGATGGAAAGGTCTGATCCTGTGAGCTGGACTCAGACTGACGGGCAACATGCAGTTTTGCTGCCTCAATCTGCTAATTCCTCACAACAAACTAGGTAATGAGTTAGCAAACCAAGAGAGACAGGATGCACTAAGCACCACAGCAACCCCTGACTCCATACAAAGCATCTTTACAGATCTTCTTCTGTTTTCTTTTTCAATATTGTCTATTCAGAAATACTTCTGGGGCTCATTTTCAGAATGGGACTCCAGGTAAGGAGTGGGAATAGATGAGGTAACTGGTGCTATACATCCCCACCCCATGCCTCAATTTCATCTCCACACTCGTGATGATAAAGATTACCCACCGTGCTGGTACTAAGTCATACATATTTTAACTCGGCTCTTGTCATGTGTCATCAAATCCTGTTTTTCAGGTATTGAGATTCATAGATTTAATTGCACAAAATTTTACTACAGGAGTGGATGGTCATGAGATTATTTTCATCTTTGTGTCTCAGTATGGAAAGCAGCTTGGAGGGAGCTGGTTTCTAAATTTCAGGGCCTAGATGAAAATCTCCTTTTCCAAATACAGCCAAATACAGTGCCAGGAGGTGCCATAATGGCAGATTATGACCTGGCCTATTAATAAATGCAGCAAACTTTATGTTTTGTGCTAAAATAAAAATAATAAATGATCCCTGCTATGGCTAGGCTGGCTTCTCAGCATATTTTTACCAAGAGCTCCCATCAGTTTTTGGCTATGGCTTTATGAAAATGACTGTCAGCAATGGCCCAGGGATAACCTGGTTGGGACAGACATGAAAAATTGTCACTTCAAAACCAGAGACCACACAAAACGTTCCCAGTCTTGGATTTCATTTTAACCCCGGCTAATCAGATGTTCATGAGGCAGGACTGATCAAAGGCTTCACACTGAAAAAACGAGTAAGCCACAATTTCATATGGTTTTGATTAGAAAAATAATTGATGAAACTTTTCTCTTTCAACTTGGTTTTGCTTTGACTTTGGGGTTCATGGGAATACAAGAAGCAACAGGCGCAAACCTGCAAGGGCTGAAATCTTAGTACAGTTCTAATGATGCAGTTCTTACTGGGGAGCTTATCACCTGGTCCAGGACTGCATGGGATCAGGAATTTTAAGCCACATTATTTATTTTTTTCAGAAAAACCCACAACTCTTCAGAGGGTGCACCAAACTTCACCACAGTTTTGCTGGGAGAAGTTAAAGTGCAGGACAGAGTCCTGGTTGATGCACTCACCTTCCCAGGAGGCAGAAGACCCAGATATAAGCCACATTCATTCCAAACCTTTATTTGTATTTTCATGCTCTGATTCTTATCTCTGGTGACATTTGCAAGAGCAATCTTCTGCTGGGCTGTACCCCTGGCTGACCACAGAGAGGGTCCTGGTGGCCTGACCCTGACTGGGGAAAGCAGCCCGAGGGAAGTCTGTTCCCATCACCCCAGTGTGAGATATCACCATTTCACGGAGGTAGCGAAGGGCAAAAATGTTAAAGTACCAATTTTGCTGGCTGAGGTCAGACTTGTTTTCCAACACAGCTTGCCCTGTGAGCTTGCCCTGCCCCGCAGTCAGCCACGACATGGCACTCCATGGAAAAGGTTTTCCAGGAAGGTTAAACAAAGCAGAACTGAGCAAACAGAAGGGTGTGTATGGAGTCAGTCCCACGGGAGGCAGGGACCAGGGGGGCTGATGTGCAAGCAGCCACTGCGTCCCAGCACATCCCAGTACATCACTGGTGCACAGGTACGTCTGCCAGGTCTGCCTGCACTAGGAGCCCCCAGTGATGCCATCACGGTGCCACCACAATGCCAGCTGCTTCCATGCAATGCAAACAGATCCACAACTGCCCCAGCATTTGCACCCATTTAGATGAAAAGAAGAAGAAAAAAATTCAAGAAGAAGGAAGAATGGATGATAACATGAAGCTTCTGGCATAGATTTTTTTCCCAAGCAGATAATTAACTAACTCAACCTACCACCAGAGATCAGCTGTTTAACTGCAGGTCATTTTGTAACACACACTTTTTTTTTTAACTTACTTGTCATGGTCTCTGATCTATTACAGTAACTGAGAGCTGTATTTGCTGAACGATGGAACTGAAGTTACACAGAACACTGATTATACTAAAAAAACCCAAAACATCTACCACACCTGTATGCATACAATCGCCACATGCCTATAGTGACATTTTGAAGCTTAGGAATTATTTAGGGCTTGAGTTGGAAGTCCATGTGTCCCACATCTGCTTTTGAGAGAATCTGGGAATGAAAAACTTATCTTGCCACCAGGACAATGATACACAGGCAAAAGAGTCCTTGCTTCAGAACAGTTACACAATTAAATCCTATACTAGTATTGCATTTTTTATAGTAAAAGTTCTCTTTATTACCCATGGATTGTACATTTGCTGAAAAAAACAATTAAAACACTATTGCCACTGGCTTAGGATTTACATTCTTCCCAGCAAAGTTTGCAATTAAAAAATAAGCCCATCTATCTTCTGGCCACCATCCAAGCTCCTTAGAATGTGAAAGGTAAAAATCGTGTGGATTATAGAAAATTACACTTTTTTATACCTCTCAGTTTTAAGTGAGGTGCTACACAGATAAAGCAATTTTTTCTTAAAACACACGTTTAATATAACATCTTCCCTTTAATTCTTTGGCTGGCTCTCCCCTCTATTTCTGGACATAAAGAAACTTGGGACTTTCTGAAGAAATAAATCCCCAAGCTGAGCTAAGCCCCAGCTGATGGGATTTACAGGGAAACACCATCCCAGAACAGGTGACTCTGTATGTCCCCAGCTGAAGAGGCATCCCTAAAGACTTCTAGAAAAAGATTAACAATTTAGATTCATGGAATTGAAAATAAGATACAACTCACGCCAAAGTCAATGAAGTTTTCCCACCGATTTATCTCATCTAAGGCCAAGAACATGACATTATCTCCAGTGCTGGCAGGTGTTCATTCGGGTCTTGAATCACAGAATCGTTTAGGTTGGAAAAGCCTTTTAAGATCATTGAGTCCAAATGTTAACCCAGCACTGCCAAGGCCACCACTAAACCATGTCCCCAAGTGCTACATTTACATGTTTGTTAAATCCCTCCAGTGATGGTGACTTCACCCTGAGTGCCTTGGGCAACCTCTTCCAGGGCTTGACAAGCATTTTGGTGGATATTTTTTCTTAATATTAAATCTAAACCTTCCCTGCCGCAACTTGAGGCTGTTTCCTCTTATCCTATCACTTGTTTATTGGGAGAAGAGATGGATCCCTACTTGGCTCCACCCTCCTGTCAGGGAGCTGTAGAGAGCAAGAAAGTGCCTCCTTTTATCCAGGATGAGTCCCCCTAGCCTGTCTCCTCATCAGACTTGGGCTCCAGACCCTTCTCCAGCTCCACTGCCCTTCTCTGCAAACTCTCCAGCACCTCATTGTCTGTCTTGGAGTGAGGGGCCCAAAACTCAACACAAAACAGATCTGAGGTGCAGCCTCATCAGTGACTGTAGAAGTAGGAAAGGCCAGAGTTTCCCACAAGATAAATACTTGTTTGTTGTGTTGCAAGGAGACCGGCCATAAAATGCTGCCTTTAGTCCATCTCTCTTATCATCACATCCACCTGCCTTGGCTTGACTGTCTTGTATGTGAATAATGTATATTCAGATCAGGAATTTAACAGAAATTGCATTTCTTAACTGTAAAGTGTATTTTAGGGTGGAGACTTGTTATCTCCTGAATCTGAACAAGACGGAGCTCAGCAGACTCAGTTCTGCTTGTGGTCTTCACCAAGCAAAGAGTAAATATTGCTTGTAACGGGAGATTTATATAAAGTATTTTATACATTTGATGCAATGGTATAATAATAACTACCAGTGACTGACCAAGGTCTTACAGGCAGCTGAGGGATGTTTCTCTGTCTGTTTGCTGACTGACCCCAGAGAAAGAAGAGGAGTGGGGAAATTACTCAGGAACAGAGGCTGATGAGCAGTTTTCATTATTTTGTCTTTATGACAGCAAAGTTTGCCACTGATTTCAAGGGGAGTATTGTCTGCCACTCTGTAACCACTAGCATACAAATCTGTGAGCATTAAAAACTTAGGTTAGCAAGGGCATAAATACGTGCACATACATGAATGTCCAGGCAAACACATGCACAAACATGCATGCCAAGGCTCTCCTCCTGCACCAAGGAACCACAGAATCATAGGATCTTGGGATGGTTTGGGTGGGAAGGGACCTCAAAGCTCACCCACCTTCAATCTCCCTGCCATGGGCAGGGACCCCTTCCAGTAGAGCACTGTAATGGAGATGTGCACAAACTACCAGGTCCTGGAGACATGGCAGAGAAAACGAAGGAGGGAAGCCAAGATAACAGCACTGAGTCACTGCTGTAATCAACACCGGGGCCCCTGGCACAGCCCCCAGCCCCACGGGCTGCTGGGCTCCACTCTCCTTGGAGGGCCCAGCATGGGAGGGAGCACTGGAGAATGAGGCGGATCAGCCCCTCACTAGCCCCCCTCATTAATCCTCAGGCTCATTAGGTTATCAGGACCCAGCTACTCCCATTAAACAAAATCAACTTGCATGTTCTGTTTTAAAAAAAATATTACTATTCTAAATGACTATAATTTGTGCTTGGGACTAATAAATCTTAATTATTCAGCAGAAAACAAATTGTAGTGTGGGATTTAATCCCTCATATCTACTGTATCTACTACAAATGAGTTACCAGTGATCTAAGAATGAGCTACCTGGCAATCAGTGATTACATGATTTATTTTTTAATTTTCATTCTCTATTGGGTATTATCTGAATACCTGGAGTGCCTCTGTTCTCACCTGATGTGTACCATGCTGTGCCACTGCAATGACACCTGCTGGTGGCTACAAACCTTCTCAGCTGGCCTAGGTGACTTTATTCACCATAATAAAAGAAGCAGCTATGTGCTCCTGCACTTTTGGTTTTGTTATGTTTTTTTTTTCCACCTCAGAACTATGGAACAGTATTTAGGTGAAAAGGAGTAATTCTGCTACATCTGAGCAAACTCAAGAGGTAAAACCCACCTCAGCAGTCCATGGAGCACAACACTGCTCTGACAAGCCTCGGTGGTTTCTCTAAAAATTCCATGTGCCATGGGTAAAAAAGGAAGAGGTGGGTTTCATTGGAATGGAAGAGTTCGTGTAATTATAAGTTATGGGATCATGGCAAAATCCAGATCAAAGAAAGGTGCCCAAGCATCTTTAAAATAATTCCTCATGGGTCTCACTGAAAGCTAATTTTCTTTATGCTAATGGATAATTCTGAATCCTGGTTCCCTTTGTACTGGGATTCCTACTACCAAACCCGAGGTGTGAGGAGACACACCACCAAAGCCAATGCATTTCAAAATCCAGAGGCATGCTGCATATGCCAATAGGTAAAAAAGCATTTGCCATAAACAGTCCTCCAAATGGGCCAGCACTCATGGAGGGTGGTGTTTGATGGCATCTTTCTGCTGAGACTGAATTCCTCGTGTTCCTGCACCACAGATTTGAACTCTGATTGCAACAGCCCTGCCCCGACCAGGGTAAGGACACACTGGGAAGTATTTACAGTCATCCCTGCTGCTTGGGATTTTTTGCTAGAAGGTACATTACTAGAAGAAAAATGCTGCAATATAATTTTAAAGATTTCAAACAAAAAGTTATTGCCCAGGGTAGAAAGAAGGGAACATAGCCTGATACCAGAACTACTGTACATAAGGGAAATACTTCTCATCACCATTTACTACACATGATGGGATCTCTCTATTCTGTCATATTGAAACAAGGTAAGAGTTAATTTATATTCTGGAGAGAGTCACTTAATGATTTTAGCAGGACGGGGCTGCAGGCAGCTTCCTTGCAGGGAGAAACTTCTAAGCCAGCAGCCATCCCATGCCACAGCACAACCCAGCCACAGTCTGCAGACTTCCAGGCAATGCAAGAAGTGAGATGATGGGTGAGATCAGGGCAGGATGGAGACTGTGGGACATGAAAAGGCTGTTAAATTTTTCATGTCACCAAAGAGTACCAGTCTATGAGCTTGGAAGCTTTGAAGAGTCCGATTTGTAAAATAGAAAGAAATGAAAATAAAATAATTAAATAAGTCAGATGGCAGCTAACAGACTGCTCACCTAGCATTTTCCCACCTCGGGCAGGAGCTCTGATTAATGCTAATTAGCTTATCTTCACATTAGATCCTGATGATTCATCACTTACTACCCCAGGAATTATGACGCACTGGGGAGAGATATATTTGTAGATTCCATGGGTGTATGCCATGTCTGGAACACTTAAATGATTTTGGCATGAAAAGGGACCAACCACAAGCCCAGCTAATCAAACCAGCATTTCTCAACCTACACCTTCCAGTAGTTATAAAAAAGATTCAGAGCAAAGACAAGACTATGGCACTGAAGAGAAATTTATCTGCCTCATCAGTGGTGTAGAATCTTTGCAGAACAAAGGGCTTTATCGGCAACCTGCCAGGAGCCTGTGGCTGCTCCTCGTTTGCATACAAATTTAAAAAGAATTTTAATAAGTGTTAAATGCACACGATTATTTCTTATTTATAGCTGAAAGTAGGTGTATGCAGTGCTTTATAAAACATAGAGAAAAGAAAAAGTACCTTTAGAAGCCCGAATGGAAATCAACAGAAAAACTTGTGACTGCTTCACTGAACTAACTTTTGGGTACATGGCTTTGCTCCCCTGTGGCCATAGGCACAGTGGGGCCAGCTTGGAATACCAGCCTCGTCCTTTCACATGTGATGCATCAAATGAGAAAGGATGTGCTCACAGCTGTGTGCTCCTCCCCGGAGAGGTGCACAGATGGCCAGCTGTCCCCATGCCACCGGTGACTGTCACTCAGCATGGGGCTGGAATGGAGCAGTGCATCCTCACACAGCTCTGACGGGGGTGGTCTGCAACACGGGGGGGTGCATTTGGGATGGACTTTGACCTCAAGCTGCTTTGCATTCAGTTGTAAGCAAGCATGCAAACAGCCTGGAGCTTCTCTTCTTCTGATAGCTTTTGAACTGTTGATCACATAAATCCCAAGCCCTCTTGTTATATGTAAAACAGGAGTAGCTGTTGGAAGGAGTCACTCCTTCCAACTGAAATTCAATTCAATTCAATTCAATTCAATTCAATTCAATTCAATTCAATTCAATTCAATTCAATTCTAGTCTAGTCTAGTCTAGTCTAGTCTAGTCTAGTCTAGTCCAGTCTATTCTAGTCTATTCTATTCTATTTCCCTCTGTCTCTCATTCGTCACTGAGCTGCAAGGAAGGGAAGGTCATTCCCTCACACTCATTGCACCACCAGGACCTGCCACCTGCCTGTGTTTGTTGTAAACAGGATAAAACAAAAAAAAGCTGAATTTTACTGTGGGGGTTGAAGTTTCAGCTGTCTTTCAAAAGCAATGTGGAGTCATGAAACAGAAGAGATCAAACACTTTATTTGCGAACTTGAGAGTTATTATTGGATACAGTCCCTTCTCAGTGAAAGTATCTTGATCTCTCCTGGAATTCAGAAGAATTTCCTCAGAAATGGATCTTTGCACCACTGTGGAGCTGCAGTCTGTCAAACATCTTATTTACAGGTTAATTAAGGAACTGTTCTAGCCCAGTCATCTCTCAGGGATGACATCAGATACTCTTCCTTGAAGTCTGTTTTTTCCAAGGAAGACTTTTGTCAAACCATGCACCTACGGTACCAACGTTTGTTTTATCCATGTGAGAGCCAGCAGGGAAATCTGGGACAGGACACTCCTGACCTACTCGCTTGTGAAACCAGCACTAGTGACTGGAGACATGCCATA
The DNA here is from genome assembly GCA_013399875.1 of Gymnorhina tibicen. Classification (NCBI taxonomy): domain Eukaryota; kingdom Metazoa; phylum Chordata; class Aves; order Passeriformes; family Artamidae; genus Gymnorhina; species Gymnorhina tibicen. The sequence goes on from VXAZ01001525.1 coordinate 688,335, forward strand.
GTGTCATCACTTTCCTGTTTTTTCCTAGCTCATGGCTCCTGTGAAACGTGAGCCTAAATAAATCCTAAAGTTCATCTGGAGAACAATATTAACCTCGGCCCTGACCCCAGTCCCAACTCATGGGACCCTGGATCTCAGTGTAGTTTCTACCCAAAAAAAGCATTCCAGTAGGTCCACCTGGATTTAAGGCAGGTTGTATATAGCTTCCATCTTTATGACTTGGGTGAGAGTTTGAGTTAGGATTAGTATTAGGCAGGGGGAAAACAATGGCACTGAGGCTGGAGTAGGTGTTAGGATCATAAGTCAGGTCAGGAAGAACAGATAAAGCTGGGTCATGAGAAGGTTCAGTGGAGGCAGATGAGAAAAGTATGGCGAGAGGACATGGAGCTCTTAGAGAAAATTTTCTTCTGGAACTGGTGAGGGCTGCATGACTTTGGGAAGGTCCAAAAGACACTAATGGGCTAGGATAATAAAGGGATTTGGGGGAGACAGCACCAAAATGGAAAGCTCATGGTGAGTGAATCTGTGACTCCTTTGAAATCTGGGGTCACCAGGAGTCACTGGAGCAGTGAATAGGCTGAGGTTGAGGTCAGGGTCAGAGTTTGAATCCAGCAGATTATATGGTGGACTCTGCTGCCATACCTGCAGCCATTTCATTTAGTCTGGGAACTGGGAGAGGTTTTTAGGGCTGGGCTGACATTAAATGTAGGATTAGGGCTTGAACCAGGAGAAACCACTGAGACTGTACTACAGGCATCACTAAAACAACTTGAGAACTGCTGAGTGCCCCTGGACCATGATTCTAACCACAGCCAGCAAGGCACTTATGGCCAAGGCTCAAGGCAGTAGGTAAAGCTCAGTTGGTAAGTGCCAGTTGAACAGTGTCTCATGTCCAGATCATGAATCCAGAAGAAGCTACACTGTCTCATGGCTTTTCTCAGCCAAATCTTAGTCCTAAAATTTTCTCCTCCTATCCAGTGTCTCCCAGCAGCCCTAACGCCCATGCAGGTTATTTCTCTGTCCCGGTTCCCAGGTTCACTTGCAGCTTTAGGTCTCCAGCAGCCCAAACCTTCACCCTAACATGTATCTTACTCTAACTCAAAAAACAGATTTCATTTTTTTGCTAAACTGTACATTCAAGCCAAATCCTCACAAAATTGTTGCCATGTGAAAGATGATCGCATCTTGGCTTTCCCTTCCCAGCTGGTGTTCTGCAGCCAGTTCATTCTGGGCCTTAGTGCTAATGAAGAATACAAGGAGTAAATGAGAATGAGTAATTACACCCAAAATCTGTTTCCTCCAGGGCAGGCTGACTGACCTGTGAAACCCACATGTGTAGTGTTACAGACTGTAAACTTTCAACACTGCAGGAGGAATCAAAACTAAAAGCAATTATGGATGTGGAAGGCAGTTCCCTCACTCATCCCATTAATGCATGGTGATAAACACACACAAGTGTCCTTTGCATAGATCTGTACTGGGAGGTCTCTTTTTTTTCCCAGTCTAAAGGTGGAAACGATCCATTTCAGATGATGCATTATAAATGTGGTGTGCCATACTTTTCCCCCTGACTTTTTCAGTACCAGACAAAACCATGAAGATTCACATCCTGGCTTTCCTTTCACAGGCACAAGTCACTGGAAAACAGGCAGCAGCTGTAACTGTGCTGCTAAGAAACAAGGCATGACAGGACTCCTGAGCCTCCTTGTATTTTTGGGTGTTGCTACCTGCATCTTAATTCTCAGCCTGCTTGGAAGCAGAGCAGGGGCAGCCTAAATGAGTATGCACAAGTGTGAGTATGCACTCTATGCACAAGTAATTCTTCCTGTCTCCCTCAGCTCCAGTGGAAGGGCCATACCCTGCTCTTTCCAAGATGGAAAGATGTGTCATCCATATGGGATGCTGAAGCATATAGGTCTTGTATAAGCAAAAGCAAGGAGGATTTTAATGCACTTACAAATAAAAGAAAGACTTGAACTTGCTTACAAAGATTTGTAGAATCCTAGAAAGGTTTGGGTTGGAAGGGACCTTGAAGTTCAACCAGTCCAACCCCTGCCATGGGCAGGGACACCTTCCACTATCCCAGGTTACTCCAAGCCTCGTCCAACCTGGCCTTGACCACGTCCAGGGGTGGGGCATCCACAGCTTCTCTGGGCAACCTGTGCCAGTGCCTGCATCCTCAGGGCTCAGTAGAGGCTAAATGTGTGTCCAGGTATGTATGGAATATTGCTGAGGTCACGTCCATTAGTGTTGACTCCCTCCCAGCACAGCATCCTTCTCAGCACAGAACCTTTCCTCCCTGGCTCGGGGGGCTGGAGCTCCACTCAGCCTCTGCTGACACAGATACAGACAGCTGCTCACTACAATCTGACTGCTCTGCAAGCCAAAATGGCACGAGGACGTCACCCTACAGCAGCCTGGGTGGGTGTGTGCGTTTATCTGTATTTGTCTGTGTGCACACTGAGGAAGTTAATTTTAGTTTCATGTCTGAAATTCTTCACTGCTTTAGCTACACGGTCTCCTCTGTCTTCGGTCCGTGTGTAGCCAAGTTCAGGTGAAAAACACCATGTCTGTACTTTCCATGGTAAACCACACAGGGTTTATACTCACATCACTGTATTTGCAAACATGCAACCTCTGCATGAGCCGAATCCTGTTTCATTTGAAACCCTCACCCCCAAAGTGTCTGACGTTAGAAAAAAGAAAGTTAAACTCTTGACCACAAATGAAAAAACCTCATGCTGGCCCCACTGTATCCTGTGCACACCATTAGAGAAATAGGAGCCTGTGTTTTGATTTCCATGCCATGTTGTCTTTCTGGTCTGGCTAGGGCTGGTCTAAACTATATTCTGAGCAGAAGGAGAAGCTAATCCTTCACCACCCTCCCCCTGTGCCTCCCTGTGATACAGGACGAGCCCAGGTGTTCTCAGGCACAGGAGCAGGAGCACAGGAGCAGGGATAATCACCCTCCAGGACCACACATTAATTTGTTCTGCTCTGTTCCTAAACTCAGTCTCTCTGTTTCAATTATCTCTCTTCTTTTCTACCCAACCAGCAGCATAAGATTTTGCAGGCTGGGTATTTCAGGCTCTCAGATCCTAATTCCTTATTCCTGTTCCTGATTTCCCATGATATGAGAGCCTTTTCTTTGCTCTATATATTGCCTGAACAATGGGAAGCAAACCCAGAGCTCTAGGAACACTTTTTACCACCCAGACATTTCATTATATGGCTCCCTTTTCAGCAGGTGCTTTAAACAGAAACATTTCACTAAGGGAAAAGAAGATTAATCCAGTTGTGAATGACCAGATACTCTCATTAGCACTGGCTGACAGGCTTTTCTTCGGAAAGTTGCACCACTGAATCTTGCTTGCCTACATTCTTTGTAGGCAATGTAATCCTCATTTAAAAGTTTGTGGCTGTCCAACGTCACTTGTTACCTCCCTTCCACAAACAGCAGGGGAAGGCAGAAGATGCAGAAATTAGACTTTATTGTTGGCTTGTACTCCATGACGTGTCACAGGCTTAGTTTATCTCAACAGAAGTGAACTAAAAAATGAGGAGAAAACGAGCTGAATTCCTTGTCCCAGCTTCTGCAGCATCAGCAGTGTGGCAGCTCCAGGCAACAATGCCCAGCATCCAGGGACAGGATGAATTCGGGATTCACCCAGCCCTCGCGACTGCTCCAAGTACCTCCCTGCATGCTCACTGTGAGTAATGAGCATTATACCCTGCTGACTCATCCATTATTCACAAGTAAATCCATGTGTGGTGGCTTGGAAATGAAACATAAAGAGAGATTTTTATATAAATTTCTATCTAAACATGTTACTGAGAATATAAGCCAGACTGAAAAAGGAAATACTGTCCAAGACCAGATCAGCACACGTTTGCTGTGAAGAGACAGGAGTCATCCCCAGCGTTTCCAAGGAGTGGCCCACTGATGGATCGTTTCCAGACATTTCCACTCCTACCTGTGATTACAGCAGCTCAAGCTTCTCCCCTCCCTCTCTCTGGGCATGTTTTTGGGTGACCCAGCAGCTGCTTGGATCTCCATTGCTGCTGGTGGCCCCAGCACTGGAGGACAACACTTCACCCATGCTCCCTCCATCAGGCAGTAGAGTTCCTGACTCCCTCCTTTTCAGGTCATTCCACCCATCCTTGTCACAAGGGAAAATCCAAATCTCTGTGAGCCTGCTAAGGGAGCAGGAAAGCAGAGATCGACACCCAGCAGCTCTTGGCATGCTCTGCTCATCATTTAAGAAGCTGAGTTTTAAAAAATGTATCAGAGTAGCAACACTGCTCCTTTTCTGTTCTCTCCTGATCCAGTGTTCCCAGAACGTATTATGTCTTAACCAAATGCCCCAAGGGGCAGAGCAGTGCACCCCGGTGAGTCACCCTTAATAGCACCCTACATCCTACAGCTGAAGTGATGAACCCGACAGCCACTTGTGCTGCGTATGGAAGTCAGGACATTCCACACACGTGAAACAGAGAGATTGACACAGATGATATAGAACAGTCCTTTCCTTAAAGCTGATCAAGAATATGCTGAGCTACAAGGCAGGGCAACAGGCAGTGCTGTGGGAATAATGGAGCCCCAGCATGGTACCCAAGGATGCTGCTATCCTGAGGCACTGACCTCATGGGCTCCCTCGGGAGTTTGGTAGCCCGGGACACTGGGGTCACTGGATTAATGCCCCATTTCACAGGCACTCACTGTACTACTGCACCTCCTCCCTTCATGTGTGATCTGTCTGCTGTCAGAGCACCAGGAATGGGAAAATGGAGAGGACAGTGGCCCAGGGATGTTCCCAGGGAATGAGGGCTCAGCAGCCAGGTGGCACAGGGATGTAGGAGAAGGATGCACTGGAGACAGAGTCTTCTGCCTCAGGAAGATTCAAATAAATACCCACACTGCCACTCTAACCTCTATCTTCCCCCAAGGAGGGAATTACTTTGAGAACTGGGGAAATCCCACAGCATCACTAGATTTTCTGGGAAGGCAGGAGGATAAAAAAGGCACCTGCCTCCATTCAAGTCTCTAAAGCCTTAGAGGCCTCTTTGCCAGCAGAACATCAATGAAATAACACTGAGTGGTTTGTGGGATTGGGATAATTTTATGTAGAGGCATTTTGAAAAGGCTGGATCACCACCACCTGGCAAGTGTAAGTCAAAGGTGCATCTGAAATCCTCCTCAGCTGCAGAAGAGGTGCTCTTAACATGGCAAAGTGCTTAAGAGGAGAGTTGCTTTCTAAAAGAAAGTAATTAACTCTTTTGTCTTAATTCACGTGGATGACCATCAGGAAGTGACTCCAGAAAATGCCCATATTGGGTTCCATGGTTGTCAGCCTGTGAGTTCATGATGCAATTCCAAGACTGAAATTAAATGGCTGTTTTTTCAGTGTTAGTCATGCAACCTTTCTCTGGGATCTGAATGTCAAGCTGGGTCAAGCTCTCTCCTTCCTCCACATGGTCACCAATTCTAATGAGTATATAGGTCAGACTCTATGCAGACACTCCTGCAAAGCTATTACTTCAAATTATATGTCAATTATATGTGTTGAATTTAGCAACTCTTCCTTTTAAATGCAAGCTTGTTTCAGGACTTTAAAACTCTTGGCATCTGCAGTAAAATATTTTGCCTTACGGTTGCCTTGAATCAGACAGGACCAGCAGAGAATGGAAGTTGTCTTCTTCAAGAAATTGTGTGGTGGCCTTCAGAGTCAAATTCTGATGGCTAGAATTGGCCAGAGAATCTCAGAGATCTCAGAGAATCTCAGCCCCACAGTTGCCCCTAACACCAAGGGGAAGGCAGAGAACTGAATGGACAGAAAATACATTTCACTGTATTTCCTTTCCTGACTTTTCACTTCACTTCATTCCTCAATTTCTCATTTAATTTCTTTTCATGAAATAAAAATTCCTAATTTAATGAAAGGAAATGAAATCTCAGTATTTCAGTGAAGATCATTTCATTAAGTTTTGGCTCATTTCACTACACTTCATTTCATGTCACTCTATTCCATTTAATTGCTTTCACTTCATTTCAGTATTTTCTTTTTTTTCACATGAACCTTTCAGCAAGCTTAGTGCTGCTGCTGAGGTGCCCATCCCCATCATGGCCCTAATCTGAAAGGTGTGGAGGCAGCAATGTTGTGGCTTTGCTATGATCCTCTTGGCATGAGTTTTCCAGCCCAAGTGTCCCAGGAGCTCTAGCCTATTTCCCTCTCTCAACCCTAACTTAGGCCTAATGGCAGCTTGTCGCTGCGGCTGAGGTTCCCATCACCGTGGCTGGTCCAGATCACAAAGATGTAGGAGCAGCAATGATGTGGCCCTGCTGCGATCACCCTGGCATGCCCTTTCCCCAGTGGCCATGGAGCTGTAGGCTCTTTGACTCTCTCAACCCTAACCCTAACCATAATCCTAACCCTAGCCCTTACCCAAACCAAATACTATGGGTTTTCCAGATCAGAAAGATGTAGGACCGGTGATGTTGGGGCCCTGCCAGGATTGCCTCGGCATGCCTTTTCCAGCCCCAGTGTTCCTGGAGTTGTAGGCTCTTTTATCTTTCAACCCTAACCCTAACCATAAGCCTAACCCTTACCCTAATGGCAGCTTGGCAGTGGGCCAGAAGTCCTCATCATCATAGGGGGGACAGATTAAAAAGCGTGGACTTGGCAATGCTGGCACCCTGCCATGACGCCCTTGCAATGCCTTTTCGAGTGCCATCATCCCTGGAGTTGTAGGCTCTGCAGTTCTCTGAAATGTAACCCTAACCCTAATGGCAGCTTGTCGCTGGGGCTGAGGTCCTCATCACCATGGCTGGCCTGGCTTCAAAAAGTGTAAGAGTGAGCAACCTAAAAAAGGAGATGCTGATCTAGAACTGTCTACCTCTTTAGCAAAAAATTTCTTCTTCAACAATGAAGAAAAAAACGTACGTTGAAGAAAGCTATGTTCGTGTGGAACTCAGGCGGAACTAGGGAGACTGGATTAGAGTCAGGATTAAAGAAAACATTCAAGAATCATATTCCTTGTTTTGCATAGGGCAGTGCTCATGAAAAAACACTTAAAGCACGGAAATAAGCATAACTCATTTTCTTTCACCTGATCTGGTCATCTGCAAAGAGACATGGGCAGCATTACACACATGGCAAAACAAAAATGTAGGAAGCCAAGTGCAGCCAATGATTCCAACAAGTAAATGAAGAAATTCAAGAAGAATGAGATGAAGATGCAAGACTTTCTGAATGACGCTGTCGAGACTCACGTGGCAGGCCTTCGCAGCAGCATGGCCTGATTGACTCCAACAGCAGGACGTGAGATTTTACCACTTCTGTATTTTTCCTTCATTAACTAGAGATTACAGATTTGTGGATTAATTAAGCAGAACTAATTTGCTTTTATTGTTGAAGCTCAATACTGACAAAATTACAGAAATCCATGAGTGATCAAGCAAGAAAAGCCTCATGTGAAATGCAGATGGAGTCAAACTGGGGGGCAAAGGTGCCCCCAACTTTCCAAAGTAAGATTTCACTTGGTGTGATGACCTAACTGCCCACACTTGGAGCACAGCAGATTCCAGGCTCCTGGTGCGTCTGGAGAATGCACCACAAACCCTGCCAGCTCCCAGACCACATGAATCATGCCTTAGAATTCTCAAATTCAAAACATGCAAGAAAAATGCTCCCTTTTGATACCACAAAGGTCCTAAAATGTCTTTGGGACTGGGATTTAGCTTTCACCACTCTGTCTATGGATGAGGTTCCCTCCCAAGAGCCAGTCTGCAATGTCTGGAAAACCGTGTCCCATCACAGCAATGGGGTGCACCAGGGTCACTGCCTGAGAACATTTTGGACATGTAATGATAAAAGGCTTTTTCCACATCTGTCAGAGGTGGAGGTGTTGAGCATGTGAGGAAGCGGAGAATTCACAAGCTAATTTAGCAAAGAAAAGGAAGTTTGAGAGGCTTTGTGGTAAAGTCAGTTAAAGCAATGGCATAGTACTGAGGTAAAAAACCTGAAGATACAAACCCCACATCATCCTAATCTTTGTTTAATCAATGCCATTGAAAGAGGCTGAGAAAAAAAGGGTGTGTTTCACTCTGTCAAAACCAGACATTTTTGGGCCTTGATTGCTGGTAACACATCACTGGAAATGTGGCATCCTACAGTGACCCGCTGAAATAGCCTTCAGTTTATAATAAATTTGAAAATTTTATAAATATCTAGGTCTGCTCAAGAAAGGCATACAAGTGGTTTTTACTGAAATTCAACAGGATTTATGCAGCAGAGACCTCTGGGTACACAGTCAGCAAAGCTTTCATGTAGCAGAACAAAAAAAATTTACAAATTAAGTCCTTGATCTTGCATGTATAAATCCAACACTTGCAAATACAAATATATACAAATCATTTTATGCACCAATTGTTAGGCTGGTTTTGACAAGACCATCCATATATGTGAAATCATTTCACTACGTGAGCATCTGCAGGTCCAAGCCTAACACCCTGCAAAGACTTTGGGAATGATGCCTATTCCAGAGGCAGTAACCATCAATTTAGCAAAACAAGGCATTTATGGCCATAAATCCTTGGTATCCATACAAATCAGATGAGACACAAGTTTTTAATAATTAATAAATTCGCTGTGCTGTTTGGCACTGGCACAGGTTGCCCAGTGAAACTGTGGATGCCCCATCCCTGGAAGTGTTTAAGGCCAGTTGGACAGAGCTTAGAGCAACCTGGTCTAGTGGAAGGTTCCCCTGCCCATGGCAGGGGGCTGGAACAAGATGAGCTTCAAGGTCCCTTCCAGCCAAAACCATTCTGTGATTCTGTGACTTTGGTACTGTCTCCTTTGGACTCTGATAGCCTGGATTCCTTATTTAAGAGAATTACAGAACTGAAAAGGATTAAACCAATATAATATGCAGATATTAAACAGCTGCCTGAAGAATTTTATCTAGAAACCTACACAACTTTTAGAGAATGATTCATTTAGTCATGAACATGTTGATCATGGTATGGAAAGGAGTGAAGAATTCTATCTCTGGTCTTTATTAGAGAATTACACTCCCTACCTCAGAAATCCATAGGAAAAAACACCCCAAGATGATCTTACACCCTCTGGGAGTCTTGCATTTGGGCACATAATACCTGGAAGTTTCCTAGGAATCTGAGGACATAGCTGGTTTTTGGGAAAAATTCATAAGCAACAAGAATAGCCAAAAAGTAGGAAGAGCTGCTGCTGGAGAGAGAGCACAACAGTGATCAGACAAACCAGAGGAAAACACAAAGCTCCAGGATAACAAAAGCTTCAGGGCTTTCCCAGCTGCTGACAGTACACAGAGCATGGCCCTGCCAACTCACACCAGCTGAACATCCAGCCCTAGCTACAAAGGTAGCTACCCAGCATTGTCATATTCCACCTTCGGAGCTAAAGAAAACAAATTACCCATCAGCAAAGAGATAATTTTTGCCACTAGCATGTTCTGCAAGTGTAGGATACAGCACTCCCAGCTTCTGCCTTTACTTGTCATTTTGTGTGCAGAGATAAAGCATTTCTGCACAGCCCTTATAGTAAAGGCAAATTGTAAACGCAGGATTATAATTTATTTATGTACATTAGAAACTAGCTAATTTGCACTAGTGACTAGATACCCTATTGGAGCTTTTCATATTTTATGAATCAGCAAGCAAGCTAATGAACAAACAATTAAAGAGTGAACAAAGAAATGTACTTTGTTACTCTTAGTGAGCTCTAATAATGTATCATATTAGTGAATACATTTGGTTCAAGTGATGCAGTCTAGACAGCAACCCACATCATGTGCTGAGATATTTTAGAAAAGAAGGGAAATGTCTGCGCAGGGCACGATAATGAGAAAGAAGGCAGGGTTGTGCATGCTGGTGGGCAAACCCAAGGCAGGCAGGGAATGTCTCTCTGATGGGATGAGAAGACAACTGAAAAGGAGGAATGCTGCTCTGAAAGATCTGGGTTGATATCACAGAATCATAGAATGGTTTGCATTGGAAGGGACCTTAAAGCTCTTGTTGTTCCAACCCTCCTGCCATGGGCAGGGACACTTTCCACTAGACCAGATTGCTCCAAGCCCCATCCAACCTGACCTTGAATATTTCCAGAGGTGGGAATCCTTAATACAGCTGTGGGTCAACAAACATGCAGCTGTTATTTGCACAGAGAAAATTAATACATTCAGAGGAGGTAGAACTTTAAGCAAGAAGTGCTGTCCAGGTAAGTGCGAATGCTGCCATCAGTTGATGAGGTGCAGGCGGTGGGAGGGCTGTGACTCTCAGCTCCCAGAAAAGAGAAGTGAGGTACTCCAGGAGCACATTCCCCATTTTCAGACCTGCCTGCCCCCTCCATCCCTGGCAGGAATGCATCCCTGCATTTGCACCCCACCATGCACCCTGTGGCAAGGGGAACCTGGCCTTCTGGTACGGCGCCACAGTGTGCAGGTGTCACAGGAGAGGTGCCCACAGCTCCTGGGTGGTTGCTGATGGGGCACCCCAACCCTGCCGCCACAAAATGGGCCCATGGCTGTGTGCTAACAGCTCTGCTGCCAGTTTCTTCACCCCAGCTATCCCGCCATCAAACAGGCCCAGCAGCTCCACTAGCAACCAGCAGCTCCAGCTCTCGCTGGCTCTTTTTAGGCCAGCTATAAAGCTGGTAAACACTTGGACTCGTCTGACAAAACATTCGAGCAGGAGGAAATGGGGTGTGTGCAGAAATACTCCATTACATATTGTAATGGCAGACATTAATTCAATGTTAATAACACTTTGCACTTTTCAATCACATATTCTAAAACCCTTTAGATAGGTGGGGAAGCATTTGGCTGATGATTACTGGGCAGAGCCCAAAGGTGTATTTTTCCCTTAGGCACGAGGAGATGAAGTGACTTGTCAAAGTGGCAGAGCTGGGAAGGGAATCTACATTTACCCATTTCCAGACCTACATTCCCATCTAGTTGCCAGAAAGAGAAGTTAATTTAAATATTACCGTTTGCTGACCTACTTACAATGCTACCATCAAAACTTGGAAGCTGTGATCAAGTATATTCCCCTCTATAGCTGGGCTTTTTTAGGATAACACTATCTTTGAAGTACGCCTTTCAGCTGCATTAAACATATGGATCATTATTATTTGCTCCAGTTTCTTAACGAGTCCCTGTTTGCTGAGATTCAGCTGCTGCAGACTCTGAATAAACCCTAGCTCAGCTTCACAGCCCTGAAAAACACCTTCCCAGTGCAAGGATTGCTCTCGGTTACTGTCACTCTGTGGCCATCGTCACACTCTGCCCAAGGAGCCTGTGCAAAAAGAGCAGAAAGTGTGACTGTTCCTGTACCTGCTCCTGTTTGTCCTCTTCTCCTTGGTTTTCTCTCTAAACAATCTTCTCCTTCCTCAGCCAGTCCATCTTCAGTACTCGCTGGGACACTTTGTCACCTTTTATTGTCAGCCTTCCTCCCTTCACCAAAACCCCAAACCCTTTCCTGCTTGCAAAGAGAACTACAGGCATAACCGAACGTCAACAACCACAGCATGCAACGTGAAAGACAGATTTACAACACACTGTGACTCCTTCCCGACAGGCACATCACCCACCGTGGCTCTGCTCCTGCAGTTCCTTTTGTCCCAGTCCCCCGCAGCCCACCAGCCATCTCAGTGCCAGGCAGCACAAACCCCCAATGGAAGCTTAAGCCACTGTGCTAGATTAAAAAAGCTGATAGCAATAATTTGATGTAAGAGGACAGAGGAAATGGTCAGCATTGTGCCCAGTTTTGAGGGCTGACCTTCCTAAGTAGGTCACACTGTGGGGAGGGGAAATCACGGCAGCCTGACCCTGCTCAGTGAGAGCCTCCTGGGTACGGTCACCCCGACCACACTCTGCCTGTCCCACGCACTGCCAGGAAAGCCGACCTGCAAAGCTGCCTACGGCCATGGAAGGACAAAATCCCCATTTTAATCCCCTGGGCAATTCCGCCCCAACCAAAACACCACCCCCAAACCTCCGTGTGCCTCTCCCTGCATCTCCTGGAGCCGTTAGCCATCCTCAGCCTAACCGTAACCTCACTCTATCCAGACTGTTTACAGACATTTTATCGAGGTGCACCAGGTGTGGATGCGGTTACCAACTTTGAGACTGTTTACCTCATCCTCCCTTTTGCATCACATTGTCACCAGCTGTGTGTAAAAATCAGATAATGATGGTACTTTGGTCACAGCCAGCTCAGCCTCTGCACCTTCCCTTCACACATGCACTGGAGGACGCAATGCATGTACAATCCTCACAGCAAACCACACACGAGCTGCTGCAATCAAATATCTGCCTTATCTCATTTTTTTGCTGAAGTAAATTACACTGAATTTTTTTCTTTTACCCTTTTCAAAGCTGATACACAAATGACAGGATGTTGTTGAAGGAAAATATGAGCTTTCATAAGCTATTATTATTAGCACATGTGCACCTCTCTGCTGCTTTGATCTTACTGTAGGTTTGTGTTTATTCCTCCTGACTCTGTACCAACTGAACTCAAACCCGATGTCTGCTATGATAGAGATCACGAACAATTAAAGCTGGATTTGTTAGCCACAACATTGTGGAGCCAGAGCTATGGGATAATTACCAGGGTGACATTCGCCCGAATACACTATATATAGTTCTCCCAAAGTCTCTGGGCTGTGACAAGGTGTTTGCTGTGAAACGGAAGGGCGGTGATGTGTACTGAATAAGCGCTCTTTGATATTTCACATGTAAGCTAGAGCATGTTCAGGTTTTGTTTGCAGCGGAACCATGCTGCTTCTATTGTTTTCTGAGCAGAAAAAAAAAAAAGGCAATGTTCAAAAAAACCATTACAGGCTGCCTTAAGAATAGTGTCAAGGATTCACAGCCATCTCAGCTGGGTCAATGACCAAAAGAAGTGTATATATTATCACTTATACGGTTTTTAATACTTCAGCTGGCAGTATGGGGTCAACATTGCTGCAGAAAAGGAATTCCCAGTGTGGTTCTACTTCAGTCATCAGGGAATCCTCTGCTGAGCTCTGATCCATTACACAACCCCACTCGCTCCGAAGGCAGAGGAGTTGTGCAGGAGTTGGATGGGGCCCTGAGCAACTTCATCTCTTGGGTGGCATCCCTGCCCATGACGGGTGGGGGAATGAGAAGGTCTTTAAGGTCCCTTCTGACCCAAACCATTCTGTGATTCTGGGATTCTGTGACTCCAGTCAGGCAGGATCCATTTGTGCTTGGTATTGTGCAGGCTTACAGGAGTACAGTCCTTCGGCTGTAAAGGCAGCTGAAAACAACCACATTTTCCAAGGCAAATGGAGGGAATGAGTTAAAGAGAATAAAGTAACAAGAATGGGACAGGTGTTTTTAGACACTGGCTTCACGCACAATTAAACAAAGATTTAAGCGTGTGCTTTAAGCCCAGCCATGCTCTAACACATCAACAGGCCATGGAAGGCAGCATGTGGGGACAAGCGCTGCAGTGGTGGGAGACTCATGTTTGGAGGAGGGACTAAGTCTATCCATCCTTCCCTGCATCTGTGGTGTTACGATCCCCTTCTTTGTCCCCACAGGGCACACAGAAATGCATTGAATGCACCCCTGCAAAATGAGGAGGGTGATGGATTTCTAAAACCCTGCTCAGCTCATTGACTTCACAGTGCCCCACCAGTGTTTGCAGCCCGAGCCATGTTGGTGGCATGTCAGGGCTTGTGCAGAGTGATGCCACCAAAGTCTCAGTGAATGCCACCAGGTTTGGTGGTGACACACAGGTGGCAGGTGGCTTGCAGTGCTGGCACAGGTCCACTGCAGGACCAGATGCTGTTTGTATTGAAGGGCGATGGCAAACTGTGCAACAGCAGCGTCAAGAGGCTGGAGAGAGCTATGGGAGAAATACACGAGGGAAAAAAGTACATCAAGGAACAAAGATATTCTTGAGAAACAAATTCTTGAGAATTTTCTGTGAAAATTCTAACCTGTGAAAAATGTTACTTATTCAACAAATGGAGTGAAAAACAACCACAGAGCCCAGACAGTTTTTGAAAAAGACAAGAAGTTCGCAGAACTCTGAAAATTCCCCGTCAGCCCTAATGACTGTGGAAAAGGAATTGGGAATGGCAGCAATCACAGGAGACAGTGGCTGCCAGCACTGCTGAGTGATATTTACATCAGTGTCCTGCCAACAATACCATTACTGGATTATCAGGGTGGATTAAGCCTTTAGCCAATTACCCCGACTGGTAAATTGTAGATTGTCTAGACTTTTTCATGTTCAACAATATGCATGAAGTTTCTCTTTATCGCTACAGCATCACACAATGCTCTTGTGGGATGTAATCCTGTGCTTCCCCAGGAGGTTCAGGTGAGCTGTGCCTGCAGCTCCGGGTTGCCTTAGTGTGGCCCTGTGCACAGACAGATTTATTTCAGACAGGATCCTCATAAATTCAGAATGACTTCCAAATTTCTTGACTAGGAGATCAAAGAGGTAAGCATTTGCTTCATGCCATCTGGGGAGCTGCTCGACAGGGCAACGCAGTCTGAGGAGTGGGGAGGAGAAGGGAAAAAAGAAAGTCTTGGAGATTATGCCCTCAAAAACAAACTCAAATGCCACCCTCACATTAAAAAGCACTGGTTGGCAGTAACAATTAATTTCTTAACTGAAACCCGCCCAACTGTGTCCAAGTGTTTTAATTTGCCTATTGCTACAATATGCAAGGGAGCTGGCAGTAATGGATTTGCAATTAAAACTAAAACTGGCAAAGAAATCGCAAAGCTGGCAAAAGAGCTAATCTGCAAGCCATGATCACAAGATTACGAAGTGTTTATGAACATGCTAATTACCCGAGCACATCGCTGAGAATGGCTTGTAGGAGAGAACACTGGGTTTGCATGATCTAAATCCCTGGATCTGCACAGCCAGCCCAGTCGGTGTTGCACCTACTTCCCACAGCTCCCAGGAGCTGGGGAACAGAGGGAATTGCTGTGGTCTCTGTGTGGAAGCAGGAAGAGGGACAAGGGACTGAGAGACAGAGGGTCCCTGTACCCTCCTGCATCATAGCAGGGGAAGCACGGATGGCAATTGCCTCTCAAGCAGGTAAATGCCAGCAGTCACTGGGACTCAACTGGAATATGGAGACCATCAGTGTGAAATTAAAATCAGCCTGAAAAAAATAGTACCCTATTTACTTTCATCCTGCTATCTCTTGGCTTTATAAATAGTGATTTCAGCAGGTCCTGGATATTGCCGGTTGCAGAGCACATGGCCCATGCTGCAGCCTCTGGGAGCAAACAGGCATCTACTGCCATGGGCATGAAACCTTCACAAATTACCTGCAAGGGACAGGATGGGAAGGGAAAAGGGCTTAAAAAGTGATCAAACATCCATGCAAATAGCTCGTAACAGCAAGTGACAGTGGTCAGGGGCACCGTGAAGAGCAATTTTGAACCACAGGAGAGAATTTCAAGGAGAAAACAGAGTGGAAGAGTAGTCCCAGAATAAAGGGCTGCTGGGAAAACTGAGATTCTTTAATATATAGGATTAAGGATTGCCAGTATCCTCAGGGAGGAAATGCAAATGGGGTTCAGACCATTTTTCCATAAAAATTAGGAATGAGAAAGAATAGACTTTGAAGTTCAACATGTTAGCAAATGAAAGCAACAGCAAAGGAGACACAAAGAGAAAGCAAGCCCTGGACGCCTGGAATTACGTCTTAAACACTTGGTACCAAAAGACAGAACCCGAGGTGATGAGGAGACTTCCCTTAATGCCATGCACAGATCCCAGAAAATCTCTAGATTAGAAACTGCCTGAGAAAAAAAAGTATTGCACAACCAAGGCAGGATGGAGTACAGCATCTGAATGGATTCTTCCAGCCTTATTCAGCCAGACTGGCATGATGAGGCTGTGCAGAGCACAGCAAGGAAGACATGATGGCTATGCCAGGTTGCTCTTGGATGCATGGAGTAGGGAAAGGATTTCTGGATGGTTCTCTTTGCTCTATGAAATGGTGGCTGGAGTTGGCAATGAAGGAGGTGACAGCTGACAGACATACATGGGGATGTCAGAAATCCAACGGGCACCTCTACAGAGATTTGCAGGGTTGGCTGTGTTGACGGTGACTGACCACTCCCAACACCCTCATGAAAGCCAGGCAGTTAATCCAGGCTGCCCAGAGGTGGTGAAGGACCAGGAGGACACTGTAAGGACACGCAGCAATAGTCATCACTGGGTCTGGCCGAGAATGGACGGTCTTTGTGGTGACCCCTCGGAGGCATCAATGGATCTGGGAGCTGGATGGGATGGGCACTTTGTTATCTGGCTGATGGTCATTCCAACCAGTGTACTTGGGTAAGGCAATTACAGAGCGAGTTCAACCCCTCGTTACTGGTGGCCGTGGAATGCCATGTGTCAGGAAATGGCACCCGACCATCGCTGATGCTGATAAGCGCTATGGAGTTAATTGGTGCTACAGAAAGGGTGGTTCAAGGGAGAAGAGCTTCAAAACTTGGCTTGGAAATTAATTTATCCATGCCTGCCTCTAATGCACTGTCAAGCAGTTAATGTATGTCCAGATTTAGGGGTAACTGAGTGAAACTTGGGAGTCCATGGCCCAGAGGAGAAGGTACATCAGGATAAAGCAAATATGAGATCATGTTGGGTCCTTCAGACTATGAATGCTGTGGCTCTACAGCGGCTCCTTCCTCAAAGGGAGATGTGTGGACTCTGAAAGTTTAAAGATTGTAACACAATCACAAAGTCTTCAGTTGTTCTTTTTTTTTTTCTTTTTTGCTTCTTTTTAAAATATATTTGGGAGAAATGTTTCCTAACATCCAGAAATTTGGTTAGCTGCGCCGTACTTTTTATCCAGCATCTAAGCAAGGCTCTGCTACTGCTGGGGTCTGCCATTCTGCCTCTTGCAAGGAAAACCCCAGATACAACTGTTGCCTATTTAAAGTCATCTACAAACCAGTTTAATAAAAGCTGACTGCATCTGCTTCCATGTTATTAGTTCTGCCCCAAAACTCTGTTCCTGGCAACACAATGTTCCACGCTAATGAGCCAAATCTTCCCCTCCCATGGCAGTACTCCTAAACCTCCACACCATTCAGTTCACAAAGTTACCACCCTGTTTTTCCCTCGGGGGAGGGAAGGATTGCAGCTGCAGAGGGGGTTCTTCAAATAATATGAAGGCCAAAGATCTGTGGGAAAATCTGCTCTCAGACAAATAGCACTTGGGGGCATCTGCAGAGAGAACCAGCCCCTCTTTGCTTCTGTCTGGGTCCCACGTCCTTCTGGCAGCAGAGTTTTTTATGAACCAGGCTGCCATTAATCCCCTGCCAGTTCCTACACCCTACCATCCTCTGTGGGCAGACAGCACCAAGTGGGAGATAATGCTGCAGGGAAGTGGCATTTACTTCAGCTGGATTTTGTGGCCTCTTGGGAGAGTTTCAACTTGGGGCAGTTATTTCTCACCCGCTCCTGCTGCAAAAGGGAGGGATTTGGTGTAGACCGGGGCAACTTTTCTCAGCTCCATTTCCAGTGAATTTTCACCCATTCTTGCCAATTTTCTTCCTGCAGCACTGAGCGTGAGATAAACAGCGATTTGAGGTTATCGCACTGGAGTGATGCTGCCCAGATTAAAGTGAAATCAGATAACTCATTACTTAACTGAAACTTGCTGCTAAACTTTTAGAGAGAAGTGATAACATCTGAGAGCTGGAGGACTCTGCTGCCCTTGCAGACACCCCGCGGCACCCCAGCTGAGCAGAGGGGCTGCACCCCAGCTCTCCCGCCTGGCTGCCTCCGCACCTGGGATGGGGAGATGCCTAAGGATGTGGAGATGCCGGGATGCAGAGATGCAGATGCCCAGGATGCAAAGATGCCCAGGACACAGACTCAGACATGCCCAGGGTGCAGAGATGCCCAGGATGCAGAAACACAGGGATGCAGAGGTGCAGAAATGCCCGAGATGCAAAGAAGCACAGGGAGTGAGGCAGAGCCCCAGCCACCACAAACACATGTGGTTTTGGCCTCCACACACTCACACCTGGAGCCTCCAGTAAGGAAAATTTAGGCTTAGAAGCTGACATGGGCACAATTGATGGCTTTCACATTCTACTCATGATGTGCTTTCAAAAGCCATCTTTACCCTGTTGTGCCAAGTTTCCTTGTGATTCTAAAAGTTGGACTGAACTCATCTGACCGCCTCCTCTCTTGCTTTCTGCTATAAACCTTTCTGCACCCCATGCGACAGAAGCATCTCCCTGGAAAAGTTTTCATCCACTCCAGACTTTGCCTCAAGCCATTAACTGACAAACTGGCAGCAAACTACTGTTAAATGATTTCCTAGAGATTACTGTTTAAGTAAAGAAGGTTCCAAGATAAATAGACTCATTCTTCATGACAAGGAATTTGAATTATGCATCCAGAGGTTTGATACATGTGTCCAAAAGCTACGCTGTGTGATCCTGGAGGTTGTTCTCATCACCCTATTACAAGTGGGTAAATAAATTACATTTGTCCCTCGTTTAATAACAAGGATTTGTGTGTCATGTGTATTTCAGACAATGTTTTGAACCATGCCATCATTGTTGCCATCTAGCTAATGCCACTCTATGAAATTATCATTTAGGCTGAGAAGGTGATTTGTTTTTAAAGCAAGATGCCAGTTGCCTTGAAGGAGTTGTGGTCTTAGGGCCACCTGCAACTTCCTAAAAGATTATGAAATTGCAATTTGTTTAATATCTTGAAGTAAGTGGTCTAATAAGCAGCACAGCTTACTCTTTTAGGCTAGTCCTCTACTCATTTCTGAAACATTCCCTCTAGCAGCAGCCTGTGTGGGATTTTATGTTTTATTTCAGTATCGACATTGCCGTGCTCTCCAAACATCGCTTACACATGAAAAGATAAAACTCCACAATGCTCCTGGAGGAAACTGAGTCACAGAAAAACAAGCTCCTGTGGGACTGGGAGCTGAAGCCGGGATAAAACCATGCTTCCTCTGCCGCAGCCCTGCACGGCAGTTACAAGACTATCCGGTTCCTCTGCTATAAAATTTGGTAACATGCCTCACTTCTTACCTGATTTTGAGAACATCCTGTGTTAACACATAAACAACTGGTGCTACTCATGTCTGTTTATTTGGCTATTTACACCGTCTGCCACAGCACCTGGTGCTCTCTGGTAAGAGGATCGCTCAGCTCCCATATCAAACAAGCTCCCGGGGCACAGGCAGGAGAGAGGCAGCTCCTGCCCACGGAAACAGCAACGAACCCACCCCACAGTCAGGCATTTACCACTGGTTTCAGAAGGAAATTTGGATGAAGAGTGATGCTTTTGGATATGGGAGCTGATCTTTCAGGGATTCACTGCAGCCTGCCTCATCCATCACTATGCATTTATATGCAAATCCGTGTTCTAGATCTGTACAAATAGTGTATTATAATTTGAAAACATTCTATTTTACAAAGTTTGAATATATGCATGTAGTTATATACTAGTTCCAGTAAATGTCAATAGCCAAACAACTGGCACTGACATATCAAGTAATTTTCTGTACTCTTGAGTCAAGAAATTAAATTTTCTCTACAACAGCTCTTGCATTCAAGTGCTGTCAGAAGTCCCAGTCAGGAACATTTGGTGCTTTTACCTGAAATGTGCTCCTAGCAGAAAAACCTGAGCTCACCAGAATAGTAAAAAACTGATGTTGCCAGATATAACCCCAGTTTCAGCCACCCAATTAATTACAGAAAAGAGAAAAGGGCTTAAGCACGATGTCAGCTTCAAGCCAGAAGCATTAAAACTTTTTAGCTTTTTCTGAACACCACTGTCTGTTGCATTATAAAGAGCAGGATGCCACTAAGAGCCAAAATTTCTCAGCCCTCGGTTGGAAAGAGATCCTTCAATTACTGATGACCCCATGTAGAAATTAATGCATTTACACTATAAAACCATTGCCTTGTCAAGGTGTTCCCATGTCCCCAGTCCAGCTGTTCTAGGGAGCTAAATTAGCAACAGCAAACCCACTTCTGTGGTGTCATTTTGCAGCATTTGATTCTTCAGAATTGCTAACAGCCTGCAAGAAATCAAATGACCAAGGTGAAAACTGGAGAGCCTGTTTGCCTTGGAACAGGACCCCCACCCTGGACAAGGGACAAGAGCTGCCCTGCAGTTAAAACAACCTGGAACAACTGTAAGTCTCCCTGTAAATCCCTCGGAGTTGCATTGCTGGGTGAGTTTGTGTCCTGCCCCATGACAACCAGAGGTATACCTGATTTGAATGAAACTTCAGACTTCATGATTTTCATGCCAACTATTTCAGAAGCAATGTCATTTTCTTCAACACCCTGTTATTTCACTCGCCATCTCCACAGATTTTGCTCCAGTTCCAGAAGCAAACTTATTTTGAGGATATAGACTCAAGTGTTTCCAAGTGGTTTTAGAAGGGCCACACACTTAAAATCCAGGACAGGTTTAAAACACAGACTTCAGCCACCCTCATGTGAAGGTGTGCACCTCCAGCACCATCATATTACTTATAAAAGAAAAATGCAAACAAGAGATCAGTGCTGAAGATTCCAACGTTTTCCAGAAAGCTATCCCTATAGTAATGCTTTCAAACAAATAACAAGCGAAAACCGAAACACAAAAGCAATAAAACCAAATCTGATGAGCTCTTCAAAAAGATCTCAAGCGATATCAGCTGGCAGGACTCTGTTGTCTATCCCAGAGCTACAGCAGTTGATCCCAGCCAGGGCTTTGCTGCGAACACACCGAAGCCAGGAGGCTGCAGCCTTTCATATTCCAAAACAAAAGCCAAGTTCTGATCACTGGGACAAGGAAGAAATTTTTTGTTGTGGATACATTACTGTGTAATTACTGCAGATTTCATTTACTTTCTTTTGAATACTACAGCAGATACAAAGGCTGCATAGATGTGGCAACTTCTTGTGTTATTATCTAACACTCTAGGTTTACATTTTAACAGTTAGTTCCCCAAAATACCAGGGATGTATGTGTCTATTGAAGGAAAAAAAATAAATATTTCCCTGCTGGGAGACACGGAAATACAACTCATATTGCCAGCCACTGTCAAACTGATAGCAAGGAAAGAGTTTCACATAAAATTTGGGGGGGAAAAAAAAAAATGTACCCATTTTCTCAATAAAATCAGGGTTAGAAACATGGGAATAAGATCAGAAACAAATGCCCCTGGGTAAAGGACTATCCACGGGATGAGACATAAAATTCCATAAAGCACAAATGTTGCTAAGAATATTCAAAAGTTAAAGCTTTCTGTGGGTGTGCATGCATTGAGATGTCAACACAACTATTTCATGATCATCGAAATTGCTACTAGCCTGCATCCTCTCTGAATGGCTATTTTTAGGACCTGGCCTTTCATGTGGTATAATGATGTGGATTTTACAAGAGCATTTATAATGTGTTTCATACGGTGTACAGTCCTGGAGAAATTGCTTTGTATCAGAGAAAGTAAAACAAAAAGGTTTGGATGTTTATTTAATTTTTTTAGAATTTTATTTCTTATTTTATGTTATTGCTTCTGGTTTCAATTTTGGGTTAATATGCATATTTAATTTATCTAAGCACTCCAAGGAATACTCAGAACAGCATAATGCAATCTTGCAAAACATCACTTGGATTTCTAAATTCATATATTCTTTTGGATGGTGAGATTCCAGATCTGGCAATGCCACAGTCTGTAAGTTATAGCAGGAAGCCAATGCTCAAAGGCCAGTTTTTGACCTGGGGTTTGGTGGTGTCAGTGGTTATGCTGTGTCTCCCACTTAGAATCCAAAGACAACAATTCCTCCTCACTATCCCGACTCCCACACCAGTAATTCCAGGGCAGCAGCACATAACGAAAATCACCTCATCAGCCTCTCCATGCTAAGAACAACAAATTTTCATGTGGTAGATCTTACAATGGTTTATTTCCTAAACATGAAAGCAATCTCTGCAGTGCCATATCTGTCAGAATAAAATCTCACATTTCTGATCCTTTCTGAGCATTTTGCTGCAAAGAGTCTCTTCCCAGCACTTCTTCCCCAAGTGCCTTAATAATCACAGCCCCCTTGCACCCAGTCAAACACACCTTATGACCATGGGCTTTCACATTTTACTTTTGTGTGGGTCCCATCAGAGCAGAACCTCAGTTTATGCTCATGTACGCTACTCCTCAGAGCAAACCACAGCAAAAAACAAATTCAACATAGAGCAGACAAGCTGAATCACTTAAAAAAAAAAAAAGAAGTCTTTTTTTGGTCAGTCCGTGATTACTATGTAGCTCTTCAAGGCAGACGTGTCCTTTGTATATTATAGTTCCAGATTTTTCAATGGAACAAAGGAGATACTGTTGAGACTCTTTTTTGCCTATCATTTAATCAAATGCAAAGTTGTTATAACCAGAGGGGAAAAGTGCTCTAGATTCTAGTATCCAGTTTTACTTTGGTTTCAAAAACTTACCACAGCATTGTTGAGTTTATTGTTTTCTTTCACAAAATACTAATTTTGGGACCCCGTGAAACACAATGAAGCAGATTCTTTTCGTGCCAGCTGAGCTGTGTTTAGCACAGAGGTGGTGAACGGGAGAGGAGCAGTGGTTTAAAGCCATTTCGGTGACCTCTTGCCCAGCACCTCCAGCCAGCACAATGCTTGGGACGGGGACAGCTGATTTCATCAGGTTTTGCTAACCCTTTTACTGACCAAGTGTCCCACTTTCTCCATTAAATCACTTCACAGAGGGGGTGGTGGTGGAATAGTCCTTCATTGGGAATGGTCATAAATAGCATGTCCAGAGAAAGGCAGTGAGCTGATGAAGGGTCTGGAGCACAAGTCTGATGAGGAGCAGCTGAGGGAGCTGGGGGGCTCAGCCTGGAGAGAAGGAGGCTCAGAGGGACCTCCTTGCTCTCTAAAACTACCTGAAAGGAGGGTGGAGCCAGGTGGGGGAGGGGGTTCAGTCTTTTCTCCCAGGTAACAGGCAATAGGATGAGGAAATGGCCTCAAGTTGCACCGGGGGAAGTTTAGATTGGATAGTAGGGAAAATTTCTTCATTGAAGAAGCTGACAAGCCCTGACACAGGCTGTTCAGGGAAGTGGTGGAGTCACTATTCCTGGAGAGATTTAGAAGATGTGTAGATGTGGCACTTGGGGACATGGTTTAGTGGCAGCATTTAGTGGTAGTGTTGGGTTAAAGGTTGGACTCAATGATCTTAGAGGGCTTTTCCAGCATAATTGATTCTATGATCCTAAATTATAAAGACTCAAAGGCAAAAACCAGTGACAGAGCAGTGCTAAGTTGCTCTGTAAGGAGGTGAAAGTAAGAGCTCTTTGTCCAAGATAACTGACCGAGAAAAAGATCCTGCTGATTATCAAGCCTTAGAGGCTCATGGTGTTGCAAACTCTTCCTTTACGAAACAAAGTCACTGGGTTTGTGAGCCACCAACATGTGCTGAACTGGCAGACTCATGGTGAGAACAAGACCTGGGTTGATGTTCACAGAGGGTTTGGTCCAGACTTTGCAGGTTCTTCAGACGTTCACCCCATGAAACACTCGCACTGCCTGAGGCCTGGAGGGAGCCGTGCCCTCTCGGACAGACTGCTGGACAAGCCAGCAGACAGAACAGGCACCCGGTCTTTACTGATTCAGCTGGATTAAAACTGGAAACTAGGAAGTGAACAGCTCTGTATCCTGTATCCAACCCTCTGAGTCACCCGTTCGCCTACCAAACCTTTGTTTCGTCCTCCAGACACGGAGACTAATGAGCAAGTATCTTGTTATAGCCTATTTTTTTAAAGAGAGATTCAAAGAACAGCACATGAAAGAGCCTAGAGGGGGGACTCACATGTCCCAGCTTGGCACCAGCCTGGGATGTGATCAAGTTGAGAAGTTTTCCCTGCCGCATTGGCTCTGCAAAGAGTTCAGGAAGCAACTTGTACCTACTCTCCTATTACTGTGCCCTCCACCCACCATTGGTAAATGATGAGGTAAGAGCATGTGTACATCAGGCTGGCAGAGGTGCTGACATAAGCCATCTCCTGGCTCCCCGAGCAGTGACGTGGAGTGGCAAAGGCATGGGAAACCAAGGGCCCTGAGCAACATGGTCTAGTGGCTGGTATCCCTGACCATGGCAGGGGGTTGGAATGTGATGATCTTTAAGGTCCCTTCCAACTCAAAACATTCTGTGGTTTCTATGAAATGAGCAGCAAAGAGGAGAGGGAGCTGCAGTGGCTGTGGCCAAAGCCTCAGAGAGGTGGGATGAAGAGAAGATCTCACAGTGGCCATACCTTCAAGAAGACAGTTCTGGCACCCAGTCCCTCTTCAAATCAGTGGGACAGGGTAAGATAATCCTTGAGGATTTGTTGAGGGAATTGTGACTCATACATGGTGCAGGAGATTTTAGTAACTGAAGAGTAGCATGTGCCTGACTATTGTTCACCCAAACTCACCTGCCCAGCACAGCCTCCCCACGAGAGTAACGATGCTCACAAGTGCTCGGGTCCTTCCTCACCTTCTCTGTGGTGAATTGGCGAGGGGGCTCAAAGGCCAACCCATAGGAAACAAAGACTAAACTTGGTCTTGATGAATCATGGCCAAAAGGCAGACAAAGAACTGCAGGCGTGAAATTAATGGCAAGCTGTAGATGCTTCCTCAAAACTGTTGATGTTTCTCAGCCCTAGGCTTTGCTCTGCCCATAACCGCCATGCCATGTACACACAGACACACACAGTCCACACCAGATTGCCATTTTAGGTGTACAGCTCACACCAACCCATATCCCAAAATCCTGCTTCCCTTGCAGATCAAGCTATAGATAGAGAGGGTTCAGCCTGTGATTAGGATCTGGCCCTATGCAGAAGATCTATGACAGCAGGCAAGAGAGTCATCCCTCTGGAGCCAGCAATGTCTGTTTAGTCACAGAACACACGCGGGGTTACTGGACCGGGTACCAGGGGAGAGCAAATGCCAGCACACCCCATTGCATGGATTAGCCAAGGTTTTCACCCCAGTGCAGGAATTTAATGGTGCCAATAGAGTCATGGCATGAGAGGGATCACAAGCTGTGAGGCAACACATGAGTGAGCACATTGCAGAGCCCCTCCTGCTCCCCCTTCTCTCAGTTACAGCTTTGGATGCCAGACCAGCTCTGCACTTTTCATCTTGGACATGCCATGTGCCACTCAAACCCAAATCACTTTGTTCTTCACAGTTAAAATTTCAAAACCACTAATCGTTAACATGGATGAGCTTCAGGAACTTGAGTTGATGTTAAGTTTTTGCTTTTCTGTCCAGATTCTCAACCAGTCAAGTCCATAACATTTCACAAACAGCAATGGTCAGAAATTTGCAGGAACAGTGCCTTTACCATACATACCTCATAGCAACTCCCTGCCAACAAAGCATCCCATGCCTGGGAAGCCAGTTCCAGGGTAGCCTGTGAAGGAATCCCAGTGGGAGAGCAGATATTGTTGAACTGTCTGAATCACGTGCACACTTATTCACACGCACAGATTTACATAAAACTTGCTTTTGTTTCCCTGTGACATTTTGCGTTCTCTTTTTTTCATTCCAAACAATTTAAAAAATAAGGTTATATTAGACCACACACATGCAGTGCTATATCATGTCGCTGCTTCTTAAGCAGAACTCTCTAATTTATTTCAAAGGGAAGTTCTGCTTCAAAATTGAGGGTGTGATATGAACTCAGAAATTAACACAAGAATTTTCCTTGGGGGAACCAAGACTGAATCAGACATGCAATAAATGACCTCGTAAGCCCTGTGCCTTGATACATCCACGTATCCAAAATTGTGCTTTAACATAAAACAATATTTTCACCATTTGTCTTATTTGAAGCTAGGTAGAAGACCTGAAAGAAGTGGATTTGCTTTGGTCAGGAGGGAACAAATTACTCATCTGTCTGTCTGCCAGGAGGTCCATCAGCCACCGCACTCCTAACACTTTCTGCCAGGAATGCAACAATTTATGGGGACAGGGAACCATCCCAGCGAGGTCCTGCAGTGCAAGCCCTGCTGCCAGGGAACGTGGCTGGGATGCTGCTCTCCCACAGGAGCAGGCACTGCTGGGAACACACAGAGCTACTGGCAGCTTCCAGCTGCCCTCCTTCCTCCCTCCACACACAACATCTGGAGAGGGGTGCAGCAGTCCTCTCACAGCGACAAATTCCCATCACACTGCGACTCCGAGGAGTTTTCCCACTGGTTTCAACAAGATCAGAACTCAACACAGGAAAAAGCAATACTAAACTATTGCCCTGACAGTGCAAGTCAGGACAGAAAGGCAGAGAAGCAGCTGAGCTGCAGATTTTCTTCTGCCAGCTGCTATGGGGGCTACAGTCTCCTCCTGCGGAGAGATGGAGCAGCCTTGAGGAAGGGGGGGGGACAGAAGCAGCCGTGTCCTAGGGCTCAGCTGCTGCTGCTTCAGCTTCTGTCCAGTGAAGAGCAGCCCTAGACTGTAGCTCCATACTTTTTGACCTTGTGTTAGACATTTGGGCCCTGTGGCCCCAGGCCAGCAGTAACTGCACTTTCATCTTGCCCTGCCCAAGGGGACATTTCATATCCTCTGAACAAGCTCAAGGAGCCCAGCGGACTACAGGGACCAGGCTCTGAAAAGCAACATTATTTGTGAGTCCTGCTGTCTTATTTGGGACTTCAGCTGTGCAGGGCTTGGGGAGGTACCCCCCCTCTTCTGTTCCCATGTAAGCTCTGGTTTGACAACTTAGTAATTAAGAAAATGAAGTAGTGTCTGTTAGTGTCTGGTAGTGTCAAAGAAAAAGAGGCTCTTGCACTTCTGTTTCTCACACAGACAGAAAGTCCAGTGCCTTAGCTTTACATATAGAACATTTTAATCCTGCCTTTACACTCCTCACATCCTCACCAAACATATCTGAGTTGCACAGAAGGTGTGAGGAGCTCCCCTCGGATCTCTCCCATCAGTGGGAGCAGGGACACCTCATGCCCTATATACATGGCAGCATGGCTCATTCCCCTGTCTTATAAACCTATTTACAAAAGGAACTTAAAGGAACTTATAAGTGCTCCTTTTACCATTTAACTACCACATAGTACAAGATATAACAATGTTCAGAAAACCCCCTCAGGTCTAAACTCAATTATACAACTGTAGCAAGAAAAATATTTTAATCTGATCAAAGTGTTAACATGTTTGACCATGTCTGACCTCTAATGTTTGTAACCACCTAAAAGGCTCATGTTCTTACTAAGGATGTACCTTAATTTGATTTAAAGTCATTTGTACTATTTAAAAAAGGATATAGTTTTATGATTTTATATTTAATTTAGAAAAACAGTTCCTCAACTTGTTCATATTCTTTGTGAGTTTCTTGCAGATTTTTAACCCATAAGTCCCGTATATTTTACTCTGGGAAAAGCTGGACTTTGCATAAGATGGGATAAAGTGGAGCCATGAACGACCACACACACGACACCTGAGAGCCAGGTGAGAGACAGCTCTCCTGGGGCCTTACAGAGTGTCAGGATTTCAGATGCACGCACAAGCTATGCCAAGATGCTCTTTAAAACCCTTGACTGAGAGTCTGCCCTCCCCAGCCCGGCAGCTGATGGGGTTCACAGCTCCCAGAACAAGGGACACCTGGGCTCAGCCCTCTGCCTTGTCCTCAGCTCCAGAAGCACCTCCACCCTGCCTGCACCCCCAGCAACAGCTCTACTGCCAGTCCAGGAAACCTGTGCCTGCCCAAACCAGCAGCACTCCAGCTGAATCATCCTACACTGGCATTTGCCACCTTCAGCCAGGGCGGGCCACCATGCTGCAAGGAGCTCCTATCACCCCCTCTGCTGCTGTCCCTCCAGGGACCATCAGCTGGGCTTGGCCTTGCTGCTGATGGCAGGTACCCAGCCATCTTCAGAGCATCACTCTGGAGCAGCAGCAGAGCACATAAATAACACAGTTGGGTGTGTTTTGGTAAAAAGAGGCAATTTTGGCTGGGAGATGTGGGGAGCTGAGCCGGATTGCTCGCGTGAGCAGCGAAACAGTTAGTGGCTACAAACACCTTGAGGGAAACAAAGCAAAAGTGATGCTGCTGAGAAAATCAGAAAGAAAATAGGAAAGCAGCACCCCAGTACTGCTGGTAGCAACACACCCAGCCAGGCAGGTGCTGGGGCCAGTCCAGAGCCACTTGCAGCTCCCTCACAGGGTTCGTGGGGAGCCCACTGAAAAAAATGTGGTTTTACAGAGCGTTGCAGGGCAGGGGTTCAGCCCGAGCCTTGGTGCCGGCTGCTCTGTGTCTTTCCGGGAGTTATACTCTGTTTTCAATCAGGTAAATTACTGTTTTCGATGTAAAGCCCTGACAGTTTGCCAAAGTACTCCTGGGTTAATTTTTTAATTGATTTTTTTTTGAAGATTCTAAAATTAATCCTACTTGCAAACAACTGTTTCCAGGAAGCCTCATTAACCAAAATACAATCTCCACTATCAAGTGCACACATGACTGTGATACATAATCCTATTCACTCACACAACCCTCCTCCCCGACTCTACTTGTGCTAAAGTGTTAATTAAACATACTTTTATGGATGGTTAAGTATCTGCAATCTTCGGTCACAGATCTGACCTCCTCAATTATTGGAAGCAGCCACCAGATTATAGCCCACACTTCATATAATGTACACAGCAGCAATAAATCTATATGAGAGCAATCCATAATTTACCGTGATAACCTTTGCACAGTCAATAGAAATATAAGACAAAATTACCCAGAATCATATATTGAAATAGTAATCGTAGTAAGTTGAAAAGCCGCAAGACCAGCCTTCATGTGAGGAAGAAATCTTCCCCTGTCTGTTAGATTTTTAATTGAAAACATCAAATCAGCTTTTCATAAACTACGGCAGGATCCAAACAGGCCTAAAGGAAGCTGGTTGAAGCACTGGATGATTTTGGTGGCTCTCAAGGGGATGGGATCATTCCTTCTCTACTACTTCTCTATGCTTTCTCCCCTTCGAGTTCTTCACAGTCTATTTGCTCCTGTCTGCTGCTCTGACAGTAACCGCTTGGATTTTATTCTGTTATCAAGGGAAAAGGTGATTCCTAAACCACAATCTACTTTATAGCCTAGCTGCTAATAAATAGCCTATTGCACTCTTCTGCCCATCTAGGAAGAGTTTAAGATTAAAAGAAATATTCCACTATAGCAAAAAGTTGCTGGAGTAACGTAACTCTGGACTTATCCAGATTCTATCTCAAGGAACAAACTAAATGTGTTTACATAAGACAAATTTAAAAGCATTTAAAGTTTATTAGGAAGAGAACAGCTTAATATTTTAGGAGATGAGTGGGATACCTGGTACCTGGACAAGGTGGGAAGTGCCAGAAGAAATGCTTATTTGGGTTACAACAATGTACACTGGGCCTGCCTTGCAAACACATCTTTTCTTGCTGTAAACTGAAGGAAGACTTAAACATTTAGGGATAGATCCTCGATATCTGCAAACTTCAGCAAAGTTCCAGCAGTCTGCAGCCAAGAAAACTGAATCCCCTAGGAAAAGCTGTGTGGGGTACAGGCAGACTCTTGCAGGGACCTGTCTCCTGCTACCCAGGCCAGCTGGGTCGGGTATGAGGGTACAGCACTGATTCCCACAAACAATACTGAGTTTCATACTCCACAATCCATCAATTTTTCATAACACCAGTTTTACATCCTACCCCTCTTGTGAACAAATGACCAGAATTAAGGACGGGTTTATATATTCTTTTAAACTTCATCCCTTTAAAGGTTAAAGCCTGAAGTAAACCAAATTACGTTCTGTCCTCACTTGCTGATGGCTAAAGCAGAACGATGTCTGAAACAAATGCAGCAGCGCTGGCTCCCAGGAGTGACACCAGCACCGACTGTCTGCTGCAATGTCAGGACATTATTTTCCGAAGTTCTGATAGAGATGGTGATGGGAAAAGACAGCATGTGTAAAGAAGCCTTTAGTTTAATCATTCAGATAGCAAAACTTAGAAACATGAGAACATACAGAATTACTAAATCTGATTTAAACCGAGAAGGAAAAACTTTACAGGAAGAAGCCAGGGATAATCCTCCAGCTGCATGAAGCCTTTTCCTAAAAACCTCTATTGCCATTTTAGAAGCACAAGATCCACTTTCTGGGCCATCATCCACAACAGAACCCTAACACACGGCATGCCAGAACCTGGCTGTTTTACAGGCAGACACATCAAACTCAAGCTTGGCTGCAGGACATATCCCTGAACACAAGCACAAAGACCAGGAGCTGCTCCCTCCAAAGCCCATGATCCAGAAAAAGGAAGGGACATTCTTCCATTAGATATTAAGATTTGACTGCTGGAAGAGTAAAGCCAAACCTAGAGGATAAGGAGAATGGAAAAGTAGCTCCTCCAGCAAATTCAGGGCAAAGCAGGCACTTCCTGCCGAGCATCTCTCCCCCTTCCCACTGTTTTTTCCTTCGTCTTGGACAGAACAGTGTCCAGGTATTTCAGAAACTGGGCTCCAATTTGTCAGGAAAACAGCATGTGTAAGTGCCTGCACAATACTTGCAACATACTTCAGCAGTGAGAGAGAGAGGCCACAAAACTTCTCCATGAGGAGAGGAGGAACTCACCAGAGGTGACATAGATCCATTGGGCAGATATGGATCTGAGAGCATCAGGAAAGGGTAACTGGAATATGCAGATCCTTTATACATCCCTGGGTCCTGATGCTTCATACCTGCTGAAATCAATGTTCCTTGTCAAAATTTGTCTTATGGCAGGTTATTCCCCTGCCTGTTGGGGGTCCCCAAAAAGGTTACAGCATGTCGTGGGAGTCTTTTTGTCCCATACTCCTCAGAGACGGTGTTGGGGAGTGCCAGGGTCCCCCATGGGTGTGGACTCCCACAGTGGGGACACTGAGAAGCCTCGGTGCTGTCAGGAGTAGCTTTCCCGCTGGGAGCTGTGGTGGCCAGGCTGGCATCCCTCACTCCCAGGGGTGAAGGGTGATGGGCTGGGGAACCCGAGGGTCAACACCCCGGGGAGGGCGAGCACTAGACGGCGTGCACTGGGGAAGACCAGCGGGAATGGGGAGGGGGGGACACACAGAGAGACGCGGAGGCTGCTGTGACTAACCATCATCCATGTGGTCCGGGAGCTTCTCCTGGTACACCCTCTGCGGATCCTGCACTCGCCGGAGGGCCTGCACGGGGAGGAGAGAGAGGGGCAGCGCGGGGGCGTGGGGAGGAGGCCGCGGCGGGGCGGGGGGCGNGCGGCGGCGGCCGGGCTGCCGCTGCCTTCGGACTCGTTCACCAGCGAGGACTTGAGGTCGGCCAGGTCGCGCTCGGTGAAAGCGTTCTCGGGGATCTTCTCCTCCTGCTCGCCCTCGTCCTTGAAGGCCAGCATCTCGTCCGTGGCGCCCAGGTCGTCCCCGCCGCCGCTGCCCAGCTGCGGCATTTTCCTCCCGCCGCTCCCTCCCCGCCGCGCAGCAACTTTCCCGGCGAGTATTGTTCTCCCGGATCAAGCCCTTCGCAATTATTATTTTTTTCTTGCCCTCAATTATTTTTTTTCCTCCTCTTAAAAAAAATTAAAAATAGCTCCCTCAAAATTTTTTTCTTTTTAAAGTTTTTTCCTCCTTTCCCTTTAACTTTTAAACTTTTTTTTCCCTTTAATTTTGTTCCCTCTTTCCAAATTCCCTTTAAATCCTTCCTTTAGAAAAAAAAAATTAGAATTGCTTTTCCCTCTTCACTCTTTTCCTTCCCCCTCCTTCTTCCCTCCCCGCTCCGGCGGCTCGCGGGGGGCTCGGCAGGCTGCGGGCGGGCAGGCGTCGCGGGATGCCGGGCTCCACGGGCCCCCCCGTGCCGCCGCCGCCCCCCCGCCCTCCGAGCCCCGGGAAGTTTGGCTGGAGCAGCGGGCGCCGGCGGCTGGCGGAGCACGGAGCGCCCGGTCCGACTGCGAGCGCGGCGGCGCGGCGGGCGAGCGCTGCGACATCAAAGCGGCCGCCGGGTGATTGGCAGCGCCGGGGCGGGGCCAGGGGCGGGCACACACAGGGACACACACGGACACACAGACACAGAGAGAGGCGCACACACTCGTATGAACACACAGAGACACACACGGGCACGCACACCGACACACACGCTCCGACGCCAAGTCCCTGTAGTAAAGGCACAGCCAGCCTGACGCCATCCCCCCGACCGCGCTACAGCGGGGTGACCTCCTCCCGGCCCGGCTGCGGGGTAGGGAGCTACGGGGCGCGGGGTGGCCCGAGGGTGGGCAGCACCGGGGGCTTAGTGCAGTCCCGGGTGTGTGCACATCTGTGACACACACGGGTATGCACACGCATCTCTGCTCGCATATCTGCACATACACCTGTGCCCACCTGTGTGCACACATGCCTGCACACACGGACATGCCCGCACACACCTCTGAGTACACGCCCCGTGCACACCTGCGCACACCCACATTCCTGCCCACACTTCTGTGCACGCACATCTGCACACGCACCGTGGCACAAGCTCACCTGCACCCACTCCTGTGTGCCCACAGCTGTGCATGCACCTGCATGTGCCGGTGCTTACTCACACACGCACAGCTGCATGCGCACACGTCACACACATCCACACATATGTCTGTGTGCACACGTCCATGTGTGCACAGTCCGTACACACACATCAGCTCATGCCACACACGTCTCTACAGGTGTCTGTGTGTACAGCTACGCACACACACCTGTGTACACACACAGCATGCACAGCTGCACATCTGGCATGCACGAGCACTCACACACAAGCACACGGCAGTGGGATCCACACAGAGCCCCAGATATATCAGCTTAAAAGAACACACAGCTGCGCACATCAGCATGCACAGCTACACATCTGGCATGCACAGACATCTGTACACACACATCTGCACACACAAACACATCTGCATGCTCACATTTGCCTATGAATCTACAAGTACATGACTAAACACAGAGGACAGAAGGCCATCCATGGAGCTGCAGACACACGTCAGCACATGTGTGTGCACACACAAGAACACATCAACACGTGTGCACACACTGAGAAATCAGGACATGTATGTGCACACAGAGAGACATGCATGAATGCATATACATGTGTATACAGTAAGATATCAGGATGTGTATGTGTGCACACAGACACAGCACATTTATGTGGGCACTGAAACACATCAGGATGTGTGTACAAACACACACTGAGACATCAGGACCCGTATGTGTGTACAGATAGACACACATGAACACGCACATGCACACACTGTGACATCAGGACATGCACGTGTGCACACACTGAGACACATCAGGACACGTATGTCTGAGCACGGGCACACACAGTGCACATGTACACACACACACACACGCCCACAACAGCTGCCCATTCCCAGCTGTGGGTGCAGACACACCCGTGTCACACGTGGGTGCCACTGGCCACCCGCTGTGCACACCCCGGGCATGGGCGACGTTCCTGCCATCGCGCCCTTGGCCCCTTCAGAGCACAGACATGATGTGGGGTGGCAGAAAATTATTAGTTTTCCTGCCTGGCCCCGAGGGTCAGGAAACAAGAAATTACCATCTTCGCAGCCCATTTCGAAGGCACTAGACACTTGTGTGTCGGCGTTGGAGGGTTTTTTAAGCAGTTCCCATGGAAAAGGAAACTCCCCATCTCTTCTGATCACACACGACAGGTCCTGTGCATGTCTTCAGTAGCTTAAAACAACACACCAATATTTATTTTCCTTAATTAAGATTGCATAAGATAGCCCTGGGTCCTGGAGACTTTGCTACAGACTGTAATGACGCCATGTAAATTGTTTTTTATGACCCAATATACAACATATTGTCACATTCAGCCCTTGAATAGGAAGCTAAAAATCTCGGTCCCTATTTTTCTTGTTAATTAGGGTATTATTACTAGGGATATAATCTCATTACTTTTTGGGGAGGAGAAGAACTTGTTGGAGCCACTTTGAAAAGTACCTGAATATATTTAAATGGAGCAAAATCTGTCCTTCTGCTGTTGATTTTGCATGACACAGAATTATTGTTCTGATTTTGGGGCACAGTTGATGCCGGGCTGAAGAAGATGGGAAGGATGCTGTTTGCTTTTTTCCTGCTCAGTGTTCTCCTCCAAATGAATGAGCTGCCCCATAGGAAACTCTGTCGGCAAATTTCCATTCTTTTAAACATCCCAAAAATAAAACAAGATGCAGCCACTTTGAGGAATAATCATTTGAATGAAATATTTTCTACTTCAAGATTTTTTTTCTTCTTCTTTCAGATGATCCTCTTGTTTTGCATGTGAAAAAAATCGTCTGAGATTTACAGCCCTCCCAAATGGAGATAAAGCCTTGGCAATGAGTTGGAAACCTGTTGTAATCTGTGATCCAGGAAACAAAGAGCCTCATTAATGCAGAGACTTTGGTGAGCCTTTGATGTTAGCTAGCATAGCATTCACTCTCAGTGCCATTTGCATTTAAACATTCATAAAAACATCATCTCTGCTTCCTTTGCCTTAAGCAATTTAGGAGTAAAGTATAGCTTCTATTTAAAGAAACCCACTGTGGTGAGGCTTAGAATACAAATATCACATAATCTTCAAGCAGAGCAAATATTTTATCCTACATTTCTGGTGGGCACATTTAATAATATTGTGTGTAAGACCCAAAATAAAAGATCCATCTTATTTTCATTAACCTTAGACCACATATTCGAGTCAAAAGAGAAAATGGGCCCTGTTAATTCTAAATATACTACATACCAATTTGTGGAAGGAAAAGAATCCACAGGATTTTACATTTTTGACAAGAGCTGAATTTTTGAAAACTGGGTGCCTACAGCAAGGTGACGAAATCTGTATTTAGGCATACAACACTGAGAACTGTGATCAAGGTCAGGTATATATATATATTTTTCTTTTTTTTCCTGAACTACAGAATCTTCACCCTGGTTTGAAAATGGAATAGAAAAAGATTTTTTTTTTAATTTTTAATTTTTATTTTTAATAGAATCAGAGAAGTAAAAGAAAAAAAAAAAAAAGGAATAAACCTAACATGTGAAGATTTTCTTCCAAGAGAAGGCACTGTTGCTCCCAGATGGCATCCTGAGGGAATAGCAGCATGTGGGGAATTTGGGGAATCACTTAGAAAGCAAAGGCCTGTCTATCTTATTATCTTCATAAGTATTATTCGCCAACACACCTAGGAGAAGTGGAACAGTGCAAAAAATACTGCAGTTGGCTTGTCTTGATATTTAGAAATATTCAGCTGAGGTTGTCCATGTTCCCTGTACCATTAAAAATAACTGAGCAATGGAAATTGATCCCGTGTAACATTGGGAGCACTTGATACTCCCCCTCTTATGAGCAAATACAAGGAAATCTTTATGTTTGGTGCTATGAGTCAGTGCAGCCTGGCTGGTGTTTGAAGCATTATAAGCAAGTTTCCTATATGATGAATATCCAAAATTAAAAACTAAAATGGAAAACACTTAAAACCAACTTTACCTTGGATAAAATATTTCTGGAGCTGGATCAAAGGAAAACAAAAAGGCTGGCTTACTTGTCAGATCATATCTGCACTGAACTTCAAGGTTTGATTTGTATTATTTACATGGAAAAGGTCCCAAGAAACCAATTTGGCACTAAATATCTTCATTACGTTTTTTCGCTTGTATGGGTGATTAAATCAATCTAGGGTTCTTGTTTTAATTTTTTTTGAAAGGTGCAGCCATCTGTGAATTGAGGAACTTTTCTATGTCATCTTTGTGCTTCAGACATACTTTCCCCCCCTCCTTTTTGATTTTTTTTTAATAAGGAAACTTTTAAAGGAGCATGTTTGCTTTACTATTAGAGTTTCTAGCTGTCCTTCCAGTAACTGTTTAGAATTAAAGGTGTATAGTAACTTTTTAGAACATTTTAACTGTAACACCTGCAGGTAACAGTAAACCAGATTAAAATATAACCAAGTCTGTCTGTTAGTCTGCCTGTTCCTCATCCTGCATTTATCAACAAGTTCCCTGAATGCTGTGTGTGCAACTCAGCACATGTATTTTGTATCATGCTATGCACAGCAGCACTGTGTGCTTTTACATGTTAGAGTAAGTGAAGCCTCTCCTTTAAAGTCAATGTAAATGTTGCCACTGACTTCTCATAGACTAGGGTTCCACCTTCTGTGCTTTAAAAATACCTTCCTTGGATTTATTTAATTTAGGGGCTTTTTGTTTTTAAATTTGAATTAATCTTTTTGGAGTAGCTCCTATTTTACACTGTTTGGACACACTTTGTCCTTGCAGACAATTCATTTAATGTGGGTTAGGGACACATCTTCCCCTGGCAAATTAAACATCCTACATCAGCTTTCCTATTTCATTGTATTTGCAGCAAGCATGTTTCTCTGATATGCATACACAAATCCAAATATGATTTAATTTAAACCCAGATTTATTTCAGATTTTTTTTTTTTGGTAGTCTATTAATCAGTTCTCCACTAAGAGTGGAGCCTTCTAAAAACATTTGCACAACCATCCCATAAGGATGGCTTGACTGATAGATTGGCAATGCCAACATTTCAGATGAGACGGATGAAAACTTCTGTGCGGGATTCCAGCTGGGAGCAGGAGCTCCTGGAGGACAGGCTGGTACCAGCTGAACTAATCCTGGCAAGTGACCAGAGTAAATCAGGCCACTGAAAGCTCTGTTTTGCCCAAAGGGGTTTACACTGGTGTAATTACCTCAGCATAGTCATAGCAGGAACATTTCCTTAGTCTAGACAAGCTCTAATACGTAAAATAGATCTATCGTTTGCAACTGAAACATCCCGACCCAGCTGAGGCCAGGGACAAGCCTCATGTTCTCTTTTCCATATCGCCTTTCCCTTGCTGGTGTGTGCCCAGGTACAGCAGGATTTGGGGTTGGGTTGGAGCATCCTCCAGGTTGGTTGGCCTGTGACAGAAAAAAGGGTCAAGCAGTGGCTCAGCCATTTCCTGACTGGATTCACTCTGCCCATCTTAATCTTGAGGGATTTTAAGTGTTTATTTGACTTCATGCATTGATCTAAATGTACTTAAAGGATTCCCTGACAGCTGCCAGAAGTTTGCTTTTAAACTACCAACAGAAAATTGACTCCCTGACACTGCAATATTTAGGTTGCTTTCGAATATCTACATGCTTTTCTGGAAATGTTTCCAGCTGTTAAGACTGAAGACTCCATTTTTCCCCTTTGGGAGTCAAGTAGCAAAGGCAGTGCAGACTGCTGACTGGGGCCAGCATCCTGCTTTCTCCAGCAAAAGAGGATAATCTCTCTCAAAAGACTTCATCAGATGTCAAAAGCCATAGTGTGAAATCCATTTTGGAGCCTGTGATCTTTGAATCACTCCCTGTGTGTATGGCACAAGTCATCATCAAATCTCCCAATTTTGTTTTTTTACCCTCTGTTCTGATTTTGTCAGGTTGTAAGACCATCTCTTCAGGCAATTTTCACTTAACAAGTCTTTTCTTTGTTCCCGATACCAATAACACTTCAGATTATAAAAGGACTTTAAAAGACTAATCTATTTTTCACCCTGTGTGTTTTGTTCACCTCTTGTTGTTGGAACTGGACCGAGCAACTGGCATTGCATTTAATATTTCTCATTACTCTCACTGTCAGGTTCTCAGGCACTTGCCCAATGCTGAAAGATCTGAGTTTCAAACAGGAAGGAACATGTTTATTTGTTTACAAAAACACTTTTCCAGGGTTGCATCCTGTGGTCACACAATCATCCAAGGAGTCCCTGCTCCGATGACTCATGTCTCTAAATTAAAAGGATCCATGAAGACAGATTTGCAGAATCACACTCATTTTTTCCACAACCATTTTCCCGTAAACTATAGGGAAAAGTATGTTGATTTTTGGGTCTATAAAACTTGATTTTTTACCAAACCAAGGTACAGGGCTCCTTTTTTCTCTGAAAGTGTCCTTTACATTTTAAGCAAATCCTCACAACCCAGTGGAAGTAGCCTATTGCTATGCATTTGCTACAATTCACATAGAGTACACTTTGTCCTGGGATTTCAGTTTGAACATTGGATGGAACAAAGTACAGGAGAAATCCAAATATTGTTCTTTTAGCTCAGGCTCTGCTCAGACATGCTGTCCAGGCTGCAACTGAGCCTGGTTAAGAGGTGGTGATCCAGACCCATCTTCCAACTGCTTCTTCCCTTGTTGTGTATCTCCCACCAAAGGTGTTCCATCAGAGAGGGCAGCGTGATTTCACACATGGGCACCCCCCAGGTTGCTTTTGCCCGAATGAGCTCATTTCTAAAGGACAGCTCTGGTGTTAAAAGAGTTAGTGGAGCGAAGTGGTGGAGTCACCATTCCTGGCAGTGTTCAAAAAACCAAATTAACGTAGCACTTTTGAATATGATTTAGCGTGTATGGCAGTATTCAGTCGAAAGTTGTTCTTGATGATCTTGGAAGTATTTTCCAACCTTAATGATTCTGTGATTCTATGATTAATTTTGAAATTCTAAGAATAATTTGGAAAAAGCTGGGTTAGGTAGATGAGAATGAGGATCATTGCTGACAATAGAGCTGGATGGCAGCAATGAACTGCTGAAGTGAGTGGCAGACAGTGAAACTGGTTTTAGTTGTAGTGACCTGGGACATCTGAATGGAAAACTGCTCTCTCTGGATGCTTGAGAGGACAGTAAAAGGAACAAGACCCAAAGCAGAGGCTGCTTCACCAAGAGGTACCTGCAGGGACTGGTGCTGCTGAGAAAAAGGAGAAAGGGTTGGCTGCAGCTCTCTCTGTGATCCCCACATTAGCACATCAAACTTCTGCAGAACAGAGCTGGAGGCTTTGGCGGCTCCTGCCTTACATGAACACCCGTTTGAGTCCCATGGCAGGAAGCCCTCCCTGAGTCTTTGCAGTCTGACCAACTGCTCCCCAGTGCCAGAGCCACGCAGAAAGAAAGGGGGAGTGAAATGGAAGCAGCTGCTAGGAAGTGAGACTAAAGGGAAATTGTCAGGATAATGGTGGTGGGATAGAGTGGCCAGATCAGAAACTAAAGGAAAAGTATTCGGATGTTTAAGATCAACCCATGTGATGTGGGGTGTATTGGCCACTTCCGATACATCCAGCATCACTCCAGACCCATACCAAAAGATGGGGTTTTTTCCGCACTGTTTTGGGTTTTTTAATGATTGTTAGTGATTGTTTGTGACAAAGAATAAAATAATTGAAGAGATGAAGGGACAAATGAAGCAGGAAAAAGAATATGGGATTAGAGGAGATGCTGAATTTATAAATGTTCACACCAAAATTATTGAAAGAAAAAGGAGGAAAGAACTGAACTTATTTTAAAATCTAAAGTCAGAAAGGCAGAGATGTCTGTTGATGAATGCAGAACACTTCATTTTCGACTTGGAATATATTTCTTTTTATTTTGCAGACCTTATTTCTTTCAGATCTTTACTGATAACTTTCTCAAGACACATGGACAATGAAACAGGGTGAGCTTGTCAGCATCGTGCTTTTCTGTACTTCAGACTGAAAAATGAAAGTGAGGACACGTAAAAGCGGAAGAGAAGATTATATTCTTGTATCATTTATGACACCCCCTCTATTCTTGATATTTCCCTCTTGCCAACAGGTTTGTTACTTCCCCCATCTCAAATGGATGTGGGGGACCTTGTGCAAAGCACAGCAGGGCTGCTCCTACCGACTTCTCAGCACTTCCGAAGTGGCTATAAAGAAACCAGATTAAAGCAGCATTAAAAGCTATGCTACAAATCCTACCATATTAAGCAAGACAATTCTGATAGCTGTTTTGGGCTAACCGAACAGAAGGGGTACCTTGGAGTTGAACTACATGTTTCAACAGTATGTTGTTCTGAAAAGTGTTGTATATGTGCCGACATCCGCTGCTGGCATGTGTACAGACTGAAGCTTGCCAGCTCCTCCTAATCTGGAAAGAGGAGACATGCAGTGTTAAATACATGTGTCATCACAAGTCTTTCCTCCCCCCGCCCCCAAATTTTATCATTTGGTTGTGCAACACATTTGAACTAAGTCAGCCCATTTAGTTTAGATGAACTTAGGCCAAGTAACTGTACTGGAGCTGACTTCAGAGGCTTGAGAGGAGCTGCTGGTGTAGCTCTTCCATAAGTAAATGCAAACACTGTGTTGTGCTCCTTATTCTACTCCTTAGACAAAGGCCTTTTTGGTAGGGTTGCTGTTGGAGGGAGGGAGAGCCCCTGAGAAAACAAACAAACTGCAGCTCATTGCATCATATGACTTTTGACTCCCATCGTGTTAAATCTTATAGGCAAAACAGGGTCAGGTCTAAGCAGAGCTTATAAAGGGGACTCCAAGGAAACCCATGCTGCAAGGGGTGGTTTTGGTGACTCAGTAGGTGACACAGGTTCTTCTGAGTCAGAATTGAACCAGTGTTCTTGCATGACGTTAGCACACCGGAGCTTAGGATGTGTTTTAGACTGACAGCCTACTACTCATGCCAGTAAGGGTCCTGGGAGACTTTTGCACTCATACAGAGGGTGATTTTAGTCTCCTGGTTGGAGTCCAGCTGTATGAATTGTGTTTTCCCCCAGTATCTACTTCGTATGGTGTTAGTCATTGCCCCCTTTGAGGCTGTGACCATGGTCCCTACCACAGCCCTGAAGTACATCTGGAGCTGTTCTGCACCTTTAACTCATCAGGTGGAAGTGAACGCCTGGCACCTACAGCATCAGCTGCACAGGATTTAGGGAGGGCTCTTAGGGCTCCCTTCTTTCCCGCTGATGATGGCTACAGCATCAGTGGTGAGTGAGCTCAGTGGTTTAAACAAGCTTGAGTGTTGTCCCCAGGGGCTGGACACCTCCCTGGGGCTCTCGGGGTGACTGGAGCTGTCTTGGGTGGCTCTGCACTGCACCACCAGCACTTCACTGTCCATGAGTGCTGGTGCTCAGGAGATACCCACAGCTCTCCTCTGTTTTTTTTAAATGGCTTTCGTATTCTTTGTATCATCCAATACAAAGGGGCTGAAAACAGGAGCCCTGAATACAGTCAAGAATACAGAGTATGTCTTGGTGGACCCTGGTCCAGATTTTAGCTCTTGAGACCTTCAGTTTTAGACTGTATGTGAGTTTATTTCCTTAATTCTGTGGTGAATCTGTTCTGATCCAGAATGATGCAGTAGCATCAGATGGTGCCTTTCTGAAGGCTATGGAGGCGTGGAAGGTGTGCAGTTGCCATAGGCGGTTTGCTAACAAAGAGAAGCTGTGAAAAGTTGATGATTAGAGAAGAAAGCACAGAAGCAGAGACTTTAGAAGGACAAGAAGAAAAAGTATGTAAAAATGTGATCCCCCATTTTAATGGCTAAGCATAAATTATGTTATGAGATGCTTTCATCTTAGTATAGGTTAGCATTCCCCAGCTTTTTATATTTGTATATAAATATTTTTCTTGAAGTAAAGTCAGCCTAATTGGAAGTAAGAGCTATTCTATGTCGTTTATTTTAATACTCTAATATATTTCCCCTAGTTAATCATTGCTATTTCTAAATATAAATTTCCTTTCCTTTTCTTTCAAGTCACTTAAAATGAAAGGGCCTGCTTTACTCTTTGACCTTTTCTAACAAGCAGACCCTTGAAATGCAGAATTTCCAGAAAGCAAACTGTAGGAACAACAGATGGATTTAGTAAATTACAGCCTGCAGATGAATTGTATGAGGAGTCAGTTTGGGATGGAGGCTTAAAATATACAGAAATTTTCTGTGCTGTAGCTTGTTTCTTGCTGTCAAACACTGCCGGGTAAATGCGTAACTTGTGTGATGTTGGCTTTCTGCATTGATTGATTTGTAAAAGCTATTCCATCCCAAATTACCAGCTCTTTGGGTCTCAGCCTACAACACTACTCAGCCAGGAGACTCTGTCCTCTAGGTATGTTTCGGTATTTCGCATTTCTTTTATTTGCTAAAGCTATTCTGACAGACTTCTCACCCTGATCAGCAGATTCTAAAACCCATTTGTGGTTTCCCAGAGATTCCATAGACAAATTATTAGTGCATGTGTATTTGCAGGACAGGTGACTCCTAAATGATAAAAATGTAGTTTATAATCAAAGTGCCTTGCTTATAATGATAATCTTGAGGTAGGCTTTTGCTTATCTCCTAATACGTTAGTCCTTTTCAGGATTAACAACTCATTTTTCAAAAGCATGGTCTTGGTTCTGCAGATCATGTTGACATAACTAAACTTTTGTGAGTTTATGAGATGTAATTGTGTGCAAGGACTGCAGGAATGGACAGTCACCTCAATAGGTTTCCTCGATGTGATTTAGTTCTTGCTCTGGGGTGTGAAGCTCCATAATGTATGCGATGCAGAGCAGAAGCAGTAAGTTGTCATTGTGATCAAACACAAAGCTTCTGTGGGGAAGAATAAATTATTTGCATGGGTGTGATGAATGCTTGAAGGGAATTTGATAAGTGGCATGTTGAGCACTGGGAAAATTTCTGAATATGATCCACATTCTTTGCAGCGTCAGAAACTTAACATAGGCTATCATCCTTAGCTCTGGTTTTTGCACAGTTTTATTAAAGGTCTTACAAAATGAACCTAAAATAGAATGGCCATCAATATGAGATCAGATAGGCTTAGGGGTTTTTATTTATAAATAAGGATTTATAAATAAAATAAGGATTTATTTCTATCTACTCTTGTATTCGTAAGATGGTCAATGATTTTCCTTTTACAACAATTTGGTGTGATACGTCTGAGAGTGCAGCCCTTGAAGTCACTTGCATTTAAATCAGTGTGTGACAGATTTCAGTGAGTCTCTGCATTGGGGTTTTTGCACGTAGCCTGTATTTTTCAGCATGGGACTCTCAGGAATCCTGTCTGCTTGAGCTAAAATATGATTCCCTTTTGTAAGGAAAAGATGCATATGGTAATAACAATCTCATCAACACTTGGGAAACTCAAGCAAAATACCCTCAGTGTTGCTTTCTGCTTGCCCTCTGAAATCAGGCAATGGTATCAGCGGCTGCAGTTCAGTATTGCCCTGGTCCCACACCAAACCCACTGGCCACCCCTTGGGGTGCAGTCCAGCTCCCATTCCCAGGCATGCCCTGACACCCTTGCAAAGGAAATTAGTGTGTGTGGGGGGTGGCTGTGCATGCACATCCCTCCTGGAACGGAGACAGTGCGGGGCCAGGGTGTGTACCCAGGGACACAGGTGGAAGGGAGCATCTCCCCAGCCATGTAGATCTGCCTCTAGGGAATCCT
Source organism: Gymnorhina tibicen (assembly GCA_013399875.1). Classification (NCBI taxonomy): domain Eukaryota; kingdom Metazoa; phylum Chordata; class Aves; order Passeriformes; family Artamidae; genus Gymnorhina; species Gymnorhina tibicen. The sequence continues at coordinate 731,662 of VXAZ01001525.1, forward strand.
CCCATAGAAGGGTGTCTGGAATTGTAAATGCTCTGCTTGCAGAGCAGGTCTCAGTGCCACAGCACTTAATGTGCTGGTAGCATCCAGGAGCCAGGCTGCAAATGCTGTGTTCACGGGTGGTAGTGGTGTCACAAGATTCTGAAACTTTCCCACAACTCACAGATCCAAGCAGGACTGCTTCCATAAGAAACAGTGACACAGTGAAAACTTGAACAATTCCAGTAGAACAGCAACCCTCGCCTGTCTCTATGAGCTTCTTCCAAAGCAAGACCTGTGTACCTTCACCTGTGAGTGAAGGTACAATATTTTTTTCAGCAGATCTGTCCCACAAAAGTTACGTGCACTGTAGATTTCATGGCATTCCTAGAGCTGCTTGGGTGTAAAAGGGCTGCAGTGATGCACAGTAACCCAAATAACTCTTCTGTGGCATGATTAGCTACCACTCTAAGGTTTGCTTCTCCATAATACGAGTTGTTGACACAGAATATTGTTGAGCTGTACAGTCCTTTTCTTGAGCCACTCACAGCAAGGCTACATAACGGTTCAAGGGCTGAAATGTCCAGCTGGAGCTCTACAGAGAACTGCTCAGGGAGGCAGAATGTAATTACCTATGTTGGAGTCTGGCCAGGTTTCCAAGGTTAACATCTTTCATCTTGACATCCAATCTTTTATGACCGCATGTGGTAAAGACATTTGTTCAACATCTCATTTGGGAATGTGGCCTTGTCACTCTACCTCTGTTGTCTTGTATTGGTTCAGTATTGGTTTAAAGGAAAATTGCTCTCAAAGTCCTTCATGGACAACCACACATTTCCTCTGGAAATTCCTATTTGAGTATAACCAGGACCTACTGGTCTGATTTTTCCTTCCTCCCAACGATCTAGTCCTCTGTCCTCCTTATAAGCTAATAGAGAACACTGTAATTACCCTTACTTTCAGGCTGCCAAATTAAGTAATTAGAGAAATAGGCATTATGATTTTGGAAAGATACATAAGAGAATGAAGGGGAGTGATGAGAGCACGTTCTCACAGAGCCAACTAAAACAGTGCTGAGGAGATTCAATGCTTCTTCCCGGCAATCCAAGCAGACAAAAGAGATTCACAGGCATTTACTCAAACAGAAGGATGGCAGAAATTCTCCTTTCTGCTTCTAAGCATATGACATATAGAAATCCAGCGGGGAAATAACTTATGGAGAGACTTTCTTGAGCAGTACCCACCATTTAGAAATGGTGGATCAATATGAAGCATCTTTCTTAAAGGTATTTTTTGTGATATCTGAGATGGTCTAGCTGAAGCAAAGAATTCTGAGTTGCATTTACTTATTAATTAGTCCTGTTTAGACTCTGTGAAAGACTTCTCTTTATGACCATTAAACACATTAAACTTTTCATGCTATTTATCTCTTGTTTAACTGTAACTTTTGCTTAAAAAGAATTACAAATATCTAGATTATGAGGGTTTGAAGCACATTGAACAGAAGCACAAAAAGAATGTGTGCATGGGGGTCAAGGAGATCAGGAACACCTCATATTATGCTGAATGCAAACTCTATACATGCTGTAATTTTTAATGGCTTTGGAGAAATGCCTCTTCCTCAGCAGCAATTTTAATTGCTGAATGAACAACTGGATCCTGGTTTTTGTCCCTCTTATAAATGAACTACATGATCCTCTCCACATGCCAAGGTGGTGCATAAGGCTTCAGTCTAAGTCTTGGGTTTTTTCCCTTGACTGCACATCCATGAAGCTCTTCACACCCGCTGCTATTTAGGTACTTTGCAGTGAAGATACGTAAGTGTTTTCATTTCACATAATAGAAAAATGAAGTTTAGATGTTGCTTGTACAAAGTTAGAGAGAAACTAAAAGTTTCTTAGCCTCTCTTTCAAAACTGATATTGGATCACACAACTGTAAAGCAAGGGAAGGTTGAGTTTATCCATTTCTAATGGCATAGGATTGCCTGAGCTCAAACTTCCTGGGTTCTGTACAAGGTATTTTTGTTCATATGAAGTAGCATTTGAAGTACAATAAAATTCTAACCTGTGAACTGAAGCAATAATTTAATTTGAGCTAAATTCTCCCTTTCCAAAGGCCATTTGTTTCCTCAGATTATTGACATGTAGATGTTTGTCAGTACAATTTGTGATCTTCAAAACAAATCAGTCCATCTTATGCCTGGCATCTGTCACATTGGAACATGTGTCTGCTATAGTGAGCTCATATGCTCACAGGTGTTAATGCTGTATCATTTTGCTCTGCCCCCGTTTAACTGTTCCTCTGCACTCGGTCTGGGGTGGTGCCTCTCCTTAGGGGCTGTAAACCAGCAGGAGTTTGGCACTTTCTTGTCTAGAGCGTGATGATACACTGTGGCAGTTTTCATAGAAAGAAGTGTCATGAGCCAAGAGAGAGATGAGGTTTGTAAAAGCTTTGGCTGTTTTCCCTTGAAGCGTGTACATCCCATTTAGCCAAAAAGAAGCTGCAGCACAGCTGTAAGCACTGTGTGCCTCACCTCTTGGTGTGCTGCATCCCTGATCAAAAGCAGCAAAAAGATTTCTGTGTTCTGTGCAGGTCTTGCAGTGGATGTCCGTACTGTTCTGTCTTGGTGCATTTTGTAGCAATATACCATATTCTTTAAGAAAATATGAGCATGATGACTTTCAAATATTAAATACAGAGGTGAAAAGAACAGAGACTGTAGCATCCAGACAATATTGATGACAGGTCACATACAGAGACTACCTGGACCATCTAGAGACTACATCAAGATCAACTTGTTTATTACAATAGAAATATCTGCTATAAAAGTTTTCTTTTCTTGTGGTTAAACAATGCATATCTGAATCCGGAAAAGGTTTGGGGCCCTTTCCAGCTTCCACCAGAACCTGGTTATGTGTTTTCTTTCTCATTTTTCTGTCACTAGCACTTCAGCATTCCAAAATACTGGTACATTTATGGCTTTCTCTAGAAGTAATAGCAATAGAAGTAATAGTAGGAGGCATGTGCTCTTCTTCAACTGCTCTTCTTGCTGTAGCTCTCTCTGATCTCATGTATGTGCTTTTGATGCCACGAATAGTTGTGAGGCAAACCTGGAACCACTCCTCATAGCTCCCCAGGAAAGGGGAAAAGTCTTACAAATCCTTTTTGTTTTAAGGTATTGGAAAGCACAGAGTTTCCCCCCAATTATCACTCTTGCTGCCAAAAGCCTCTCACAGTGGGGAGGCAGTGGGAATGCCAAGTCCTATCCCATTCCCCTGCATATCTTGCCCTGCTGACCCGTACTTGCCCCTCTTCCCCTCAGGCACTGAGTGTTTGGGGCAAAAAATATCTCTTTGCTCTTTGTCTTAGTAACTGAGGAGACTCCTGCCAGGGCCTGAGAAGGTAAAATACACAGAATCAAAGTGTTTCTCCCTGGTTTTGATGCTGTGGGGTTGGCAGGACGTGGGCGCTCACCAGGCACCCGGCTCTGGCCGAGGAGCCACCTGTCCCTGCAGTGCTGCCAGAGGAGGAGGCTCAGGGGCAGCCGTGCCCCTCCATCCTGCTGCAGGATGAGCCGAGCCAGCCTTTCCCCCTCCTCCTGCCCCTGTTGTGCTCAAGTTGGCCTCCTTCCACGGCCAGCCATTGGATCTCTGTGTGGCCATGCCCTGGCAGGTGCCGAGCCTCACTGCCAGCAGCCTCTGCCCAGGCCTGCACTGCCCCAGCATCCTAAGTTTTATCTCCATCCATGTGAGAAGCCATGAAGTCCTTGCTCCTGCAGTCCCAAGGCTTGGCTTGCTCTCTATCTCATTAAAAATCATAGTAAAAATTCTGGGTTTTGTTACTCCAAAGAAAAGCTTGGAAAAAAGGTCCCTGTTTTTTGAACCAAATAGGAAGAGAATGCCTGAACATCTTTATCCATTTTGGGGCTCTTTTATAATCATGTGACTTTTTAAAAATCAAACCTCTCTATTATTTCATTTTATGAGCAGTCTGACTAATGACTTTGGTAAACTTGTGTTGGCAGAACTAACAGCTGCTTAAATAAAATGAGTAATTGTTTTCATTCATCAGTTGGAAGAGCAATTATAATTTCAGTGTTCTGCCCTCAAATGGGGGCTGAATCCTCCAGTCATGGATTATTTATATTATCTGTCTCCCTGTTTACATTCTCCAGCCCACTGATGGCTCTATTCAGTGTCCAGCCCCCTTCTTGTAAAATCTGCTTGCTTCAGATTTGGGTAATCCAGGTAACTGCTTCTCCTTTTGATTTCAAGCATGAAGTAAGTTATAATGAATTCTTGTAGCTTGTTTTGTTCATTTGGTGGTAAGTGGCTACTAAAATGTTAAGATGCTAAATGTTAAGAGGCCTTCACATAATTTTCTGACATGTAAATTTTAAGGGAAAAAACCCCATTGAATCACAGAATGGTTTGGGTTGGAAGGGATCATTAAAGATAATTTTGTTCCAACCCCCAGCCATGGGCAGGGACACCGCAGCAAACCTCAGATTTCCCTGATCAAGCACACCCAGTGAAAGAACCAGAAATAGTTCCAATTGAAAGAGTTAAAGAAAAGACTAATCTGTCACCTGCCTGTTGGACGTGAGCTGTGGGACAGTGAATGAGCTGCTCTGGGAATGGAACTGGTGATCCCTGGTACCCGAGGCAGGGCTGAAGGATGAATCTCATTGTCTGGGATTTTGTCGTAGTTGTGTGGTTGGAAATCATACCAGTATGGAACAGCTCAGCAGGGATTCAAGTCCTCTCTCCTCCGAAGGTCCACTTGTGGTCACGTACACGGCCTGGAGCACAGGGAGTGTTCAACCCACGGGAGCAGTGGGAGAGATGTGTAGGAATGGAGTCATATTGCTGTAGGCCCCTCCATCCCTGAATCTTTATTGCTTTTTGTGCCACTTCACTGCAACATGGAAAAGGCACAGAAATTATCTACTTTGGCTCTATCTTAGAGCTGAAATTGAGCCAAAAGCCCAAGAAAAGACAGCTTTACTGGATTCTGCAGTATTCTGGGCATGGATTGAAAGTTTGTAATGTTCCCTTGTCTTTCTAGTGGGAAGAAGTGAAATTGATGCTTTGAAAAACATTGAAATCTAAATAGTGAATTTCTCATCTAATCCAAATGTCATAGCTTTATCCTGTTTCTACTACTGCAAACTCCATTTCTGTGTATGACACCCTGAAAGGTGCAGTGTTCATTCCTAATCTCCTGACCTGCTTCTTGTCCACAAAGCAGCTGGAGTTGATAGCAAGTAATCCATGGAGAGTGGGGGGAAAAAAATCAAAGTAGTAATCTTAACAGTCTACTTTGTACTTGGCAGATCTCAAAACACTTTCCAAAGCGAAGGTGCCTAATTTTAAATCCTTCAGCCACCCAATGTGCTTGTTAAGAGGAAGGAGGGGAAACATTTGTTTTTGACAGAGCTATTAAATGTAGGTTTTTTGTCTTGAAAAGTGGCAGTGTTGCTTTTCCAGGCTGATTAGAAAAGGTGAATAGATTTGGGTCCCATGGCCCTTGAAATGAATGCCAAACTCACTCCACTCCAATAGGAGATGGATAGGGAAAATTGTTCCTATTCCAGTGTCTTCCCCTGTGAGTCTCATAGTAACGTCTTGAATTGCACAAACATTGTCGGCAGGTTTTGAATGTTCTGGAAGCAATCCTTAATGCTAATGGGTAGTAAAGCGATACCAGAGGTATGAATCTCCAAGAATTTAATTTTAAACAGTGTATCTGAAAGCAATGCAATTCTATTACAACATCGCACCTGCTTTGCATATATATATATTTCTCTTTTTCAAGGCTCTCAATATGATTTATGAGCAGCAATTAACTCAACCTTTTAACAGCGTGTGACAGGTGTTGCTGGGCCCATTTATGAACTAGGCAAGCTGAGGCACAGAGGTGTCAAGCATAGTTTGGCAGTGATGGTATTGCAAAATGAAGACCAGAACCCAAGAATCCTGAATCACAGCTCCTATTCTATGAGCTCTCCATTTACTGCTTGGAGAGAAGATCATTAAAATCCACTGGGCTTGTCTGGCAGACTTCATAAACTTATGCATGCTTTTAAATGCAGTGGGGTTATCGTTATTAAATGATGAATGTAGGAGGGTTTTTACATAATGCTGAAGAAACACATTAAACCATGATGGAATGAGAATCAATATGGGTCACTAAAAATAAGCATTCTGCTGAAACGGATTTTGCCTGTCATTCAGCAATGTTTATATACTGTGCTTGCTTTCTGCTGCTCTACCTATGTAATATAAAAGAATTTTTTCAAATGCAAATGGCAGGTGGCTTTTGGAATATTGTACTTTAGTGCTCACAGACTTTGTGCTTCCTTCCCCTGGTCAGCAGGACTGAGACTCTCTATCACAGCCTGCAGCACTGGGGGAGGTGTGGGCTCTGTGTACTTTATGCTTACAAGATAGTCTGGGGTTTCAGATCCCTCTTGGAATACTGGCCTTGGTGCTCTCATTGGCAACCTCAGAGGATGGAATAATGCTCCTGACTGGGGGAAAGGTGCTGGGAAAAAGGTGCCCCAGTTGAGGTAAAATTTGCGCCTCCTTAGCTGAGACCACAGCAGTGCATGGACCTTGCAGTGTCCCTTGGGGACCATGTTCATCCTCAAATGCATCACTACTGAGGCAGAGCTGGAATTCGAGATGAATATCTGCTTCCAGTCATGGTCCTCAGAGGGTCTGAAAAGTTCTAGATCAATAGCAGAGGGGCACTTCAACTGAAACCTGGTTATAGCACGTGTTTTGGAATAGAAAAAGGGGGTCTGAGCCTCTATTTTTCAGCTCTGTGTGCAAAAGGAGAAGAAATTGGTAACGTATCTTGTAGTTCCTACCTGCAAGTACATTCATATTAGTAATACACTAAGAATTCCAGAAGTTCTACCTTGCTAGCTGGGGAAGGATAGAAACATGTGAAAACTTGATAAATGCAGCATGGGAATTTGCCATGTGTTTAACTCTTGGAAACGGAAATGCTTTATTCACATCTGAGACTAACAGCTAAGTAGTAGTGGAAATAGGACCTTTTTTTGTGTTGTATGGAGTTTTCTGCTGTATGGCAGATGATTTAATTGTTTGGGTTTTTTTTAATGGAAAAGAAAAGTAGAATTCAGATGTGGGTAATTGAATATAGAAGATCCTGTTTCTGGTTTTAGTGTAAATGCATTTATTATTTGTAAACCTGACTCTTTTGTAAAGTCGCACACCAAAAAATGGACACACATTCAGAATTATCCAAGCCCTTCATGAGTGTGAGCAGTACTTTATAAGCTGGTGCCAAAATGTTCCCCAGTAATGGTCTGGGCTACCAGTACATTTATTGCTGTTACTGAATAAATCTTCTGTATGTTTATTTTCACATGCAACTGTATTAAACTCTGGGCAGTATTTCACCATTTGCAGATAAGTACTTACAGAGAATCAGTTAAGCAGTTAATATGGCTGAAAATAACTTCAAAAATATAAAACCCATTCCCAAAATCAAAACCAAAGGCAAAACAAGTGGCCTTTTAAGACCCCGTAACGCAACACAAACTTCTCAGCCCATGAGACTGGATGATCTGATGATCCTTATGTTGCTCTGGACACTTAATTCAACTCCAAATCCTGCAAAATTGTAAGGCAATCTCTGCCTATTGTTTGTTTGGTGTTTTGGTTGTTTTTTTTTTCCTCTAGCTGAAGGTGCAAAGCAAAATAGGTCTGTGGTCCTGCTCCCATTACAGACTGTGAGAGTTTGCTTACACTGAAGTCACTGACAAAACCCTCAATAACTTTAATGGGGGCAAGAACAGGCTCACTGTGATTTAATCTAAAGTGTTCAGCTCAAGGCGGAAAGACGGGGGCTCTTTGAAAATGACAACTTGTGGGTTTTGGAGAGGTCATTAACATATTTGTCATGGGGGAAAGAGGGTAAATAAGGAACTTGAAAAGAAAGACAGATATTAATTACGCTTCAGACAACATTGTTGTGTGCTGATGACATGCTGCAGCTCTCCAGACGACTATAATTTGCAAGGGAACCCAGCGAGTAGGAGACTTTACAACAAGCCGAGCAATTAGTTCTTCCTGAGTTGCAAGAGTGACATCATGTGTGCAAAACATGCCTTCGCCTTCAGCTAACAACACATACTCATTTATTCTTCCTGTAGGGTCACTGTTGGCTGTGAAGGCCATTAAATCATTCCTCTGATGGATGTGTTAACTTTCGGAGCCAAGTGAATAAGGGTCCCTGAAGTGCAGATGAAGGAACCGCGTGTCCAAAGTACCAACTGTCAACAAAAGCAACCCCAATATCTGATTTCATGCGCTACAGCTGGCTTACAAAATTCTTGTATTCTTTTAAATACCTTAAGTTATTCTCTGTGGTCTTGAAAATTTGTTCCTATTGTAGGGTCTGACCTGATAAATGAGTGGGTTTTGGTTGTGGTTTTTTTTTTTTTTTTTTTTTTGGTTGTTGGTTTTTTTTTTTTTTTGGTGGGGTTTTTTGTGTCTGAAATTTGTCAAGACATTGTTGGACAAGCTGAGGCTTGCTTTTATGAGCTCTTTATACGGAGTTCTGGGGAAAAGCAAGGATTTATTTGACTAGGAAATTTAGTAGAAATTAAATACTTAAACAGTAATGTCAATACATATCCGGGTATAGATTTCCAGTAGTGTGTGCTTGGTTTTGTAAGTTGGATCACTTAGTGTTTTGCACTGCATGAGTTTATTGAAGAGACTATAAAGATCTATCTGATACTCAATGAGAAGTAAATTATGGCATTGATCTGGAGAGACAATTACATTTATTCTTTAATCAGATACATAGTCCCACTGGAGCCACATACAACTTACCCACAGTAAATTAAGCTCCTGCTTAATTGCTGTGTAGAATCAAGATCCAAAAAAACCTAACTCATGAAGATATTTCAGATCTTCTGTCTGTTAGAAGTGTGATGCAAATTGTCATGTAGGGTTTTTTTTCCTCTAGATTAATGAAAAAGAAGAATGAGATGTGAACAAGCTTGACTTTAGAGATCCATTTCAGTGTGTGAAAAGCTGTTTTATCTTTTGAAGAAAGCTGTTACTACAAATGCAAAATGAGCATTTTCCCACTACGTTTTTTTCTAAACATAGCAGTGGGCACAAAGATTTGGCAGAGCAGATGCAGAACGAGGCCACAACCAGCTTGGCACAGAGAGCTGAGGAGCTTTGCATCAAGTGAGAGAGGGTTTCTCTTACTGTGATGAGGTTCTAGACAGGGCTGTGCACGTCCTCATTGCCTTTCCCCAGTCTGGTAGTGTTTGCCCAGTGCTGGTGGCTTTCAGTGCAGCTTTGTGTCCCAGATTTACCATTTCCCAATGAAGCAGAAGGGAAAGCTCCTCTTTTCAGCAGTAGCCCAGCCAGACCTATGATACCCCTGTGCTGCACTCTTCTGTGGAAGTCCAGGGCAGTGACTTCAGTACAGCAGGATATTCGGATCTGACCACCCACCCCAAGATTTCAGCAAGTAATCTATATGGTTCTTTTGTTTGTTTCCAGCTCACATGTTTACATAGTCCCCAGAAGCTTCTAAAATTAGAACCTGAGGAAAACAGAAACCTGTTCTCCAAAGCCAGCAGGATGTTTCAATAGGAACTGTTATTGCTATTATTAAGAATAATAATAATCTTATGTTAACCAAAGGCAGGGATGAATCTTGTTAGACTGTGCCTGGATGTGTGCCATATCTTTATATCCTTGCAAAGCTGTGGCAAAAAATTATCCCAGAGAAATGGAAAAGCTGATGATGGCTGTTCTGTAACAACTGATACAAAAGGGAACTGTGCAGTCTTTTAGGGCCTGAGACACTGAAGTTTCCTGGTATTTCTTCTATTTGTGACAGTTCATCCAAGCAGAGAGAGGCAGATCATGTACAGTACTCAATTTAGTTTTCTGCAGTAAAGTTCCTGTTTTGGTCACAGCACTGCAGTCAGGCAGACATCTGAGAAGGTGACAGTAAAAGTGCCAGGCAGACCTGAAAGAGAGGAAAAGAATTCTGACTTCTGTGAAAAAAGTCTGAACCCTGCTCCTCAGCTACAACTGCAGGGACTTTCCTCCTAACTGAACCCTGAGGATCCCTTCACATGAGCCTGTTCAGTTAACTCCTTTATCTGTAGCTGCCAGCATGGCCACAGATGCGATAGGGAAAGCCACTGGTTTTGGTGGTGTGGTCAAAAGAAGAGTGAGACGTGTGCATGAACTGTCTTTTTTGGCTACAAGCTCTGCACAGCCTGAAGAAGTGAACCTCCCACAGAGCCAGAGCCTTCCTGCTTTGTGGGCCATTCTGACTGAATTATTCCTCTGGCAATGCACCCCCTGAGCTAAACTTAAATAATATAAAGCTGGTGACAGGCTGGTTTATGTTTTAAGTGCATGTTTTTGATTAATTTGCTACATTTCAAGAGTAAAAATGTGTAAACTTGGTCTTTATTATATACTACACTGCTTTTCACGTGTTGTGGGTCTACATAAATTGTATGCCTTTTTTTCCTGCCTAATGTACTTTTTCACATATGGAAGAGGCAGAGTTGGGACATTCCACATTTAAATAAATACTTAGCAAAAAGGTGTAGAGGAGACTGAGGTTCTGTAAGGATAAGGGCGAAGCTTTCAATATAAAAAAAAAAAAGAAGCACAAAAAGCAACTATTAGAACACATACATTCTTGTGCTCTGTTCACTTGGCCATACTGACACGTGGTGTATAGAAGAGGTGAAAGTTCTCTCTCATATGTGCCTGTGTGCCCATGCTCATACCCACCAAGCTCCCACACAGCATGCAAGAGAGAACCTATTTAGTGGTTTTAATAAAACTGCAGTTTCATAGCTCTAATAATCCACAGCTGGGAAAATACATGCTTTCTTCCTTCATCTTTAGACTTATTTGAGAGATTTTTGTTTTGTGATTTTACTGGGTGACTTTTCCAATGAATTGATTTAAAATCATTTAATTTCTTCAAAGACCATAGTGGTTACCATAGAAATACGTCTGCTGCAAAACAAGGAATAATTAGTTTATACGTTCCTTTGTGTCCCCTAATTTCTTCCATTCAGGATTTTTAAGCATATAATTATAGGGATTATTCAGCTTCGTGATTTTTTCCCCCCCCTCTGTAAATTAATTCAAAGACAGAACTCTGATGTCTGTAAAGCATAAATAATAATGATTATATGTGGTAATTAGTCCAACCTGTTTGTCCACATAGCAGAAACAATGTGTTTTCTGTCAGAGGCTGCAATGCTGACTAGTGGCCACTCTGAGCTTCCACCGTGGCATCTCCAGTTATCTGTCTCATCCCTTACGGCTGCTCAGTCAGTTACCCTTAAAAGTTAGAAATGGGATTCTTAAGAGCCCTGCAGGACACTTCCTTGTGCTGTTCAGGTTCTGGGACAGGCTAAATTTGGCAAGAAAGGCATCAGCAGGCTCCAGAAGTCTCTTAAGGTTGGGTGACAATTGAGCAAGGATGGGAGTATTGCGACACTGGGGTTTGAGGTTGTTATTTAACACCTCTGCCCTGGCTGGATTTGCCAAGTAGGCAAAGTTCTGCCTCTGTGGAAGGGCTGAAACCTGTAGGACTTCTCCAGCAACACTTGTGATGGATCAGGCTTTTTGCAAAATGGCAGTTTTCCCTGAACACAGGGAAGGGTGCTGGAGCCCTTCAGAGTAGTTCAGCAATTAAATCACTTTGCAACTATTGTCCCTTGGGAGAGATGTTTTTCTCTAAAGCTCCAAGATGAATAAACAGGAATAAGAGAGAGTCTTATCATAGACTTGTTCCTTCTCTGCAGTCCAATCTGTCTGGAAACATTCCAGACAAGGGAAAAACATTAGGAGCAGGATTTATGCACAGCCTTTTGTTGCCCACAGCCTGCCGCTTGGGAGCCAGGATGCTGCTTATGGACAGGGTAGGTATGGCCTATGCGCTTGAAATCCTGAACCTGGGGAGAGGTAAGGCCCTATGCTCTTGCAGTTCTGAGCTGGGGGAGAGAGGTATGGCCCTATGCTCCTGGAATCCCAAACTATGTCCTAACTCTGAATTCTTCTTTGGAAAAGAGAGGAATACTACCACTACCTGTTCTGGTAAGTATATTCCAGTGATTCTTCTGGATCAAGCATTTAAGGAAAAATAATAATCAGTGTCATATGGCTTTCAAGGGCTCTGGTCCGAGCTAGGTTAGAATCATGGAAGGGTTTGGGTTGGATGGGATCTTAAAGCCCATCTCAACCCAGCCCCCTGCCATGGGCAGGAACACCTTCCACTAGACCAGGCTGGTCTAAGCCCCGTCCAGGCTGTCCTTGAGCACCTCCAGGGATGGGACAGCCACAGTTTCTCTGGACAAGGCGGTGATCCCGGTGATCCCATCAGTCCCGGCTCCCCCGGCCGGCCGGGGCCAGACTCGCGCGTTCGCTCCGCGGGCGGCCCGGCCCCTCCCGGCACCGCCCCCTGGCGGCCGCGGGCGGGCGCTGCGGGCACGGGCAGCTCCGCGGCAGCGCCTGCCCTTCGCAGGCTGTACTTAGAGGAGCGTCGGCTCACTGGGCAGGGCTCGGGGCTCCAGCGGGTGCTCAGTGACCACTAGTCTAGGATAAGACTCTTAATCCTGTTTATTCATCTTGGAACTTTAAGGAAAGAAAATCTCTCTCAAGAGACAATAGCTGCAAAGTGATTTAACCTCTGAACTAGGGAGCCATCCCTGCTCAAGGGGCAAAACTCAAATCCCTGGTTCTGACGCTGCTTTCAACGAGTTCTGATCTTGTACAAACCTAATTCACACCTTGACATAATCTCTGATATTCAGAACATAATTTCTAGTGGATTTTTTATAAAAAATGCTTTTCATAGATGAACTGTCAGCTTTATTTTATTGAAGTGTAAAATTAACTTCCGAATGCAAGGATGACTTCTGGTAATAGAACATAATATCCTGGAATGGACACTCAGGATAGAGCATTCCACTTAACGCAATTCTTGCACAATTATGAGTTGCTTACCTTAAGAATTATTCTGAAGAGTAATAATAAAATAAAAAAAAAAAACAGTAAGAAAATTCTAGTTAATAACCTGGGCAAAACAATTATCCTTCTAAGAGTCTTTATTGAATCATGTATGCAAAGCAGAGGAGTTTTTCATAACAGATGTATTTGATCTTGATGAAATAATGGTTTTAACCCCACAGTGTCTCTCAATTCAGTCAGAGCTTAGACTAGTTCTGATGTGCTTGAATAGAGCCTCTGGGATCACAAACAAGATTTTACTATTGTGGAAGCCCCTCAAAGTCTTGTTATTTTCCAGCACTAACCATAATAATGAATGCCAGGAAGATCATTTATATAATGGCTCAATGGTTCGTTTTCATAACTGCCTTCAACAGGCTTTTGGCAGCTCTCCCAGTGTTTATTGAAATAAATGTTGGGGTGAGACCATTGTGTTTGTGTCGTAGATGTAAACTCTGACACAAGGAGAACAACCTCACGGCATGCACTGCTCCAGAGTTTTACCCTTCCAGGGTGAGGGCAGCATCTGGCAGCTCTTCCTGCTCTCTGATTACCATTCAGACTGACACCATTTATACTTGGATCCTGGTGGTCATGTCTTGGAGCACATCAAAAGCTCAAGACCGTGGACCTGAATCAAACACAGCTAGTGTGGAAGCAGAGATATCAAGAAATGACTCTCCTAAAAGCGAGGGTGTTGAACTTCACCTCATGGCATCCCATAATGTGGTCAGGTATAAATAGAGCACTGCACCTTACATCTGGCAAAGTATTAGTGGGTCACCAAGACAATTTCCCTCCTTCACAAAGGATGATTCTCCTTACTGAATATCTGTTAGTGCTTTATTGTGCTGGCTTTTGAATTCTCCAGTGAAGAAGTTTCTACAAATTACCCTTTTACCCCCAAAGTATTTCATATTCTAATTTTCTTCTTTGATTTTCTTTCCTCATGTTAATTCTAAATTTCTCTTTATTCAGTTTCCTGTAATTGCTCCCAGATATCCATCCTACCCCACCCCACCTGCTCTCCCCCCCACCCCCTGTGTGAAGCAGGTACCTGTCAGACCTTCCTGGACTGTTTCCTTTGGTCAAAGATATAGAGATGTAACTCCTCTAATCTTCCCTCTATCACCTGTTCCCTCAGGCTCTTCATTATTTTCCTAGCCCTGCTCTGAACAGCTTCCCATTTACCAATATTATTTTATGATGGGTTCTGAATGGCTCATTTTGCCATCATTCTCTCCCCTTCCCAAATCCACACAATGCATGGAGGTTGTGTTTTGGGTACAGACCTGGCTGATCCCACTCTCTTAGCTAAGGGAAGTTTCACAACCAGAGAATACCTTGTCCCACCATGTAGCGATATGCTCTGCAAGAAGGAATATGGCATGTCAAATGCTTCTTGCAGTTAAATATATACCCGGAATAAAGCCTCGATGGCAAGAGTGACTGATGAGGGAAGACGACAGTTTTTTCTGGTGACTCAAAAATCCTTTTCTGATGACTTCTCTAGTGTCTGAGATATTGCCTGGCTTTTTTTTTACAGGCAGGAACAGTCATTGAGACAGAGTAGTAAGTCATGTAACTTGCTTTTTAAATCACAATGTAGTCTCCGTCAATATTATCTGCTGAGTGCAGAAGACCAGAATCTGTGCTTGCAGTGTCAGTCTCCTGTGTGCTGGAATTCCTGCTACCATAGTATTTCTTGTGACAATAATGGAATGCAATGCTGGAGAGTGACTTTTTACAGTCAGATGTAGTGACAGGACAAGGGGGAATGGCTTCAAACTGAAATACAGCAGGTTTAGATTGGATCTTAGGAAGTAATTCTTCCTTGTGAGGGTGGTGAGGCCCTGGCACAGGTTGCCCAGAGAAGCTGTGGCTGCTTCATCCCTGGAAGTGTTCAAGGCAGGTTGGATGGGTCTTGGAGCAACCTGGTCTAGTGGAAGGTGTCCCTGCCCACGGCAGGATGTTGGCACAAGATGTGCTTTAAGGTCCCTTCCAACCCAAACCGTTCTGTGATTCTGTGATTTCTGACTGGGTGTGGTATATGTGCCTGTGTTGCTGTTCTAAGGACTTTTATATTTATCTAGAAAATAAGCAGTTAAAGTTTGCAAGTGGAGTTAGTTTTGGGTAACAACATTTTGAGACTTGACTTAACCTCTTTGATACAGCATTCAGATTTCATTCTGTAATGGACAAGTAAGCTTGGAGGATATGTTTAGGAGTATTTTTACAATAAGTTATGTGTATATGTAGGACAACCCCCAACTTCTAAAACACTAAGTACTAGTAGTGAAGTATAATGACCATCAAGTATTCAATTTCTTGAAACACACCCCCAGAGAACTATACTGGAGTGTTTTGTCAACTGAACATCTTTTTAAGAAGCTAATTTTTACCAGAACAAAAGAAAAAGCTTGAACAATAAATCTACATGAAACAATTGTGTAAGTAAATATCAAGCCAGTTAAGGGAGGAAAACCCCTGTGAGCCTTGTGCACACAGCGTATGTGAACAATAACTCAGACGGTGGCTGAAATGGGTGGCCACACCTTCCTTTGGGATAAATTATCAGTGTAACGTGGATTTGGCCCAGGGTTTATGATTACAATGTCCTGCTTCTGCTTGAAGTGCAGGATGTTCTGTTGGATGTTTACTTTTGCCTTGGCCAGTGCTGAGAAGAATAAGGGAAGGATATGGGTGTAAGGCAGGAGCTCCTGGGACAGCAGTTGTTTTGCTCAAAGAAGGTCCAATTCTGCTGCTTGGTTGGCAATTATTGTTACTGATTTTTCTGCTACTTAATTTCTTACTGTCTCCTAGTTCTTGGAAAGGCTGATCTCAGAAGTGACCTCTATAAGGGACAAACCCTTAATGTCCCTGTCAATGCTCAGATGTTATATTGGTTGAGGAGCTCAGAAAGTGGTGGGAGAGGGTAAGGGACAGCTGGAAGGTCGGTGGGAATGGGAACAGGATGACGTAAGATCTGAGAGCTGTGCCAGTGCTTTTGTTGTTATTGTTAGACAAAGACTACAAAAGAAAATATGAGCCCAAGTGTGCCATGGAGATCATCCTGTGGAAAAGTGCTCCATCCTCCTCACACAAGCCAAGCCTGTTCCTGGAGAGCTCTTGAACTGGAAGTGAAAAGCAATCAAGGTGAATTCCTCCCTGTTCCCACCACAGGTCTCTCTCAGCAGAGTGAAATTGCATCATCTCCATGGACTTTCTGGGCAAGGTTGGCCACTAACTGTTGTTGAGGGTTGAAAAAATTTAGAAAATGATATCATTACAACATCCATGGATCTGAAGTTGCGTTGTGCTTGGTCTAGCGTTCACTTTGATCTGCCTGGAGAATCTAACCGTAGTTAGCTGTTTAATAAGCAGGGAAAGGACTTCTCGCATCTTTTGGCCAATCCCCTGAACCACTACAGGAAAAACTGCCTTCATCGTTCAGGTGAAAAACTCTTTTATCTGCTCTAAATGACTTCCCATGTGGGAGCTCCACAGCTTCTCCAGTCACCTGATTCCAGTGCTTTCCTCTCACTAGAGGGTTTTCTTGATGTCTAACCTGAATCTTTCTTGCCAGAGTCTGAGTCCATCCTCCTCACTGAATTTTCTGTGGACATGCCCAATAAAGTATTTTCTTGCTTGGATGTCTTTTAGAGTCCATGGTCATGTCATTCCCTTGCTGGTGGCCCGTTCATTGAACTCAGCAACCTCAGTTTTCTTAGTCCTCTCTAATGGGCCACATATTCGGGTTGTCTGATAATTCTTCTCTTTGGCTTTTGTATTCTTGCACTCTCTCCAACTGTTCCAAATCTTTCTTGAAGTTGAATCCCCAAAATGGCTTGATGGTGGCACAGCTGAGACCACACCGACACAGAACACAGCTGTTGCATTTTGTTGCGTATCCTACAGGAAATACTGCATGTTCCTTTTATTTTTTATTTTTTTGGAAACAAACCACAATTATTGACTCCTGCTTGGTGTTATCCTTTCACAAGGTATATCTGCAGGGGTGTATTTGTGCTTATTCATTTCATTTATACCTGTCCATATTGGACTTCATCCATTTTTATTTCTGTTGTAGGGATCACGTTGCTCTTCCTCTTCCTCTCTGATCTGTTTGCAAAGGCTTCCATGTCCACGTTATCTGGAAATTGAGTTTCCTTAAGATCTTTGATGAACCAATGTGGTAATGAGGCATTGATTGACTCTCTAGCTATGGCTGCATACCCAGGTCCTGGGGAACGGGGTAGCCACTTTGACACCCATGCTGAAGAATCACTCAGACTTTATAGCGCTACAAGTGGCCAAGTACCCCCAACTGTTTTGTCTAAATATGACCGAATCTGAGGCTTTTTTTATGGCTGAAAAGTTTTTTTGTAGACAGTTCAGATCAGGAGTTACTGAACCCCCTGAGGGCTAAAACTTCCTTGGGAACTGGAAGCAACCTGAGAGCCACAGCCTCATGAGATTTCCAGCTTATATCAAGTAGTTTCTGTGTGGGTAGGAAGCACTGCGGTAAAGGGATCTGAAGATAAGACGGGGCAGAAAACTTTCAAACAGAAAGTGTGAACCAAACCTCAGTGAAGTCAATGGAAACTCTCTGACTGGTAGCTTGACTGGTGGCCATGTGGAGGGTTGTTTAAGAGGAGCACAGAAAGAAAAGCTAGACTGTTGAAGCAAAAGGACTGTGAAGATAGGAGAGGAAAATGCATTTCTGTAGTAACTTTTAGGGCTCTGGAACGACAGCCTTCCACAGGTTGCTTGGAAATGTTTAGAGGAAGCCCTTTTGAGTTAAATAATAATGGTAACACAGGACTCGAAAGAGAGAAAAAGGAGGTGGAACAGAATAAAACCAAACCAGAAATACAACAAATTCAGAAAAATTAAACCAAACTTCTGGTTTTCTGAAACTCCAAGTGGTGTGTGTTATCCTGCACCCTTTTAGGGTTTCTGTTTTGAAAATTTACTTTCTCCTGTCTGCATACAGAGCACACCATGGTTTCCACAAGGAAAACTGCCCATTGTTTTCAGTGCAGGAGCAACAGCTCCTTGGGCAGTGGGGATGATGCAGCCATGGGCTCTGGGTGTCTTTGGGACCCAGTGCCATGCAGATTCTTTCCCGTTGTCCTCTTTACTTGTACATTTTGCTGCCATTCAATTAAAGGTGCTGTGTGATGCGGCTGGTTGAATGCAGCATTTTCCCCAGACAGATAATTACTCTGCTTTTTGCCTTGTCCTTCTAATCGCTATTAAAAGTGGTGCTGCTGGTGCCTTTTGTGAGCCTGCAAGTGTTCGTGTGTTTACATAAAGTCTGAGGGCAGAATTTGTCTGTGCAGTAACGTTTTATCAGCAGCAGGTAGCAATTGCAGGAGAGTAAGTCCCTGTCTGCTGCTTGGTTTCCAGAGCCTGTAGACTGCTCGTTACAATAATGAGAAATGTAAGTAAGCAGCGTCGCATCAGCACTTGCAGTCCCACTTTCTATTGCTGTCATCAAAGGGTTTAGGAAAGTTTGCATTCAGAGTAGTTTTTTTACTAATGCACATATACGTGTGCACATTACTGTCTGGGAAATCTTGTGCTGTACATAGCAACTTAAGGGTAAGGCATTATCTGGGTTTGGGCGCTTGGTTCAGTGGTTGTGGCCAGGTGAGAACTGGGATTGAGAGCAGAAAGTCAATGTAACTCCAGATATCCCAAGAAAGAAATGTGTCTGGGAGTGAGAGTATGACCAGAAAGCTAAAAGAGTGAAGTTTTACCAGCCTGGAGCATGAAGGCGGTGTGGATTTTAACCAAAAAGCTGGAATCATCCTGACACTCACAAAGCACTTAGGGGAGGTTTGTAGTATCCCACTTTGCAGATGACTCTTGTTAATTTATGCCTTTTCTTTTGTTTTGTTTGGCGAAGTGGAAGCTTTGTCCTGGCACTTACAGGCTTGTATTGTAATGCAGGGACAGAATTACTGCTCTTAGCCTGGATTTCCAGCTACTGAAGAGTTAGTGTGGAAACCTGGTAGTAAATCCCATGGTGATTTCCCAGCATCGGATTTCGTGCAGTACTTTCAAGTTTACCAGCCACACATAGGCTGGATAAAATTGATGCTGGTAAAATTAGCAAGAAATGTGTTACTATAGAGAATCCTGAAATGGCATCAAAAGGAGCCCCAGGAACTCACCAAGGCATTGTAAGCAGTCTCTGTTGTGGCCAAAAATAAAACATTTACACAACCCAGACCCTGAAAGTAAAAAAAAAAAAAAAAAAAAAAAAAAAAAAAAAAAATAAAAAAAAAAAAAAAAAAAATTTATAAAAAAAAAAAAAAAAAAAAAAAAACAACCAAAAAAAAAAAAAAAAAAAAAAAAAAAAAAAAAAAAAAAAAAAAAAAAAAAAAAAAAAAAAAAAATCACAGAAACATTTACTATGAATGAGAAATTAATTAACTGAAAAATGGCATTTTTAGCCTGAGAGTAACATTTTTCTTTTAAGAGCAAAGTTTTCTTAATTAATCATGGCTTTATTTTTCTCTTTCTTGCTGTATTGTCCCTTTACCTTGGAATAAACTAAAGTGAGGGATTGCCACAAAATCTCTGCAGCTTTTATAGCTCCCGTGAAGTTTGAAGAAAGACATAAAATGGAAGATACCAACCTGGCCTCATCCGAGTACCAACTTTCATTTCTAGTGAGCACTCAAAATCTGGATTTTGCACAAGCTGAAACACAATTATGTGTTATATCAAAGGATCTGACCTTTTTACTTGTGTACCTGCCCATGTGTTAGATTTTCTCCTACACTCAGAGGCTATTTTAGATGTCCAAGAAATACTGAGGTTCCAGTGTACTGCTTCAAACCCCCAGGAAGGGTAAAATTTTTGTTTAACCTATGATACATTAATGATTTTACAGTATTTCAGTTCACGTGCCCTTTTTTGGTGTTGTCCAAGAACAGCCTTTTTTTTTTCTTTCCCAAACCTACTGCTACACAGTTCTTCCTGGTTTTGGGCACTAGGGGCATATTTGCTGGAGAATGGAATGATAAACTCGGGAAAGCCTTCAGCCTATTACTTGGTTTCTGGTTCCCATTCTGGTTTTACAGACAAATTTTGCTCTCAAAGTTGTACTTTAAAATTCTTTTTTACCAAGATCAAGAAAGAAACCACCAGTTTACAACTGATCTCTATTAACCACGAGGAGGGGAGAAGACTCTTGAACCCACTGGATTTCTGTAAGAAAGCACAGTTAGTCAGTCATCATCTGGATTTTACTGGATTTGACTATTTCACTTAATTAGTTTTTAAAGTTTGATTGCAAAGAAATGTATATCCTCTTCGGAGTTTCTTAAGTATTGGGATGAATATTTAACACAGGATTCCCAGGGATGGGGCTTTGAAACAAAATGTCATAGTTATTACGAAACAATGCATGGTCTCTTAAATATTGTTTTAATATCTTTTGCTTCCTTAAATCCTTGCCAGTAAAAGGGAAAAGAAAGCTTAGTAAAAAAAAAGCAAATTGCTTTTCTGTTTACTAGAAGCAGTTGATTTCTGTGGACACTTGAATGGCTCTTCCAGCAGTGCTGGGAAACGAGCATATGGATCTTATCAACTTCTGGATTGGTTCCTGTGGTCTGAAATGAATCTTGTGTGAGTTATCATAGTCCTGCTGAACTCCCAGGGCTTTACTGATTCCCACTAGCTGATGATGGAGTCTCTTTTTCCCCCAAAAGGCGCTCAGTTTTTTATAAGCTATAAATAAAGCATTATCTGGGTCAGAGGAGCTTCATTGCAGGTTCAGCTGGGGCTCTGCGCTTTGGTACAGACCCCACCTGTCCTCTGGGCAGGCAAAGCCAAGGGAACAAGCAGTGAGGTGTGAAGGGTACAAGTGAATTCTGCTTAGGATCTTCCACGCTGCAATTGTTTCGGTCAGGGGTTCAGAAATTGTTTTTCTGCTAAAATGCCAAAGAAATATTTGAATTAAAGAAAATTATTTCACTTTTATATGTCCGGTTGTGCTTTGGTGCAGGTCAAAGCCAGACCCAGAGCCCACAGCTGCTCTCCCAGCAGTGCTGGATGCTTTGGGATTGGCTGTAACTCATGGAAAGCACATAACAATTCATTACTGAAGAGGTAAGAGAGAAACACAGAGCCGAGCACACTAAAACTACAAATTTTAAAAGTTTCCATTGTTTACTTATCTCATTAAGAATCTATCTCCATGCAGGCACACAAGCGGCAGGTACAAATATATCTTGATGTCTATCTTTGTTCCACTGTACGTTTGCCTGCAGCTCTCTATAGATAGAAACATAAACTGTGTGTATATCCTGCTGCCTTTTGAAACGTGCAGAACATTACCAACAGTTTCTTTTCTCTAGTTTGCTCAAATGCTTGTGGTTAGATATTCTGAAAGTATAGAATTAAAAAAAAAAGAAAAAAGACAAAAAGGTTCTGGCACTTTGAAAATGAGTTGCTTTGTTAAAAGTACATTTTTTAATTTTTCTTTTATTTTTAATAAGCCAGCAACCTATTTCATTTCTCAGCTTCTGCATGTTGTATTTGATGACATAAAATCAGATAATATTGTTGATGAATGAATATTAATTCAGAGCTGGAGGCACATACAGTGTGTGGCAGTTGATAGGTGGAATTTGAGTGATATGGTGGGATTTTCAGAGCAGGACTGTATTGTGTGTTTGTTACCAGGAAAGTCTGGATATAAGAAATAAAGCTTCTTAGAGTACACAGAGTTCTTTTTGCACCTTATTGGCTGTCTCAAAATTCGAAATAAAAGGAGAAGTTGAAAAGAAGAAATTTAAGTAAGGTGAAGAGGACTCTTTTTATTCAAATAAGAAAACATTTGGTAGCAGCATTTAAACGTGAAGAGTTAAAAAGGGAAAATTCCTTATTGAAATTGTACTAAAAGAATATAATGAACAGAAATATATTTAATAATTGAATTAAGATTATCTCGTGGGTAAATTTGATTATCTTCCTGATTGACCATTAATACTCAAAATATACAAAGATTATGAGCACACCTGGACTTATTATTTGCTAAAACAAGACTGAGTTGATGGGAACAGCACTTTGAATGTAATAATTCACATCGGTTCTTGGAGACTCAAAGGAACAAAGATCTGTAATGTGTTATTTCAAAGAGTTTTACTTCAAAAGTTATTAAAAAAATTGCCATAGATTAGTATTTAAGACAGACTCTTCAATCTTGTAGATTTATAATGCTGAAGTGCTGTAAATAAACAACCAGGGTTCCCATTTTTTAATATTTTTCACTGCCACCATGTAATACTGAATTAATTCAATATTACTTCTAGTTATGATTCTACAGGGTTTTCTTATTCTTCATACAGTTAGTTTTCATCTTATGTACTTTTAATTATATAAGTCCATTTGGAATTACACTGGTATGAATTACTACAAAAAAATTAATGGCTTGATCCTGATATCATCAAATAAATAGTAAATGGTCAATGATTTTGGTGCCAGGAGGATTTATAACTGTGGTTCATGAAAGCTCTTAACACAGATATTAAGTTAACCAGGGGAATTTCACTATCAGACCATTGGGAACATACTGTTAAAATTGCATTTGTGTCCTCTGCACCAGAACCAGCATTTAAAACCCAGTTGGCAAAATCCATCAAGGATCATGGGGAGAAACTCCTACTCCACTAAGTTTACAAAAACTAATGTAGAAAATCATCAGTTTATCTGACAGAGTTCTAGCTTGGAAATGAAGACAAACACAATACTTAGTATTTTAAGTGGGTAATTATTTACTGAGTTTCTGATCCTTCAGCTGTGTACTTTGTGGGTTTGAGCTGTGCATCAGGTTTGTAAGGAACTTGTAGCGTTTTTTCTGCTTCAAGCTTATTAGAACTTACTACAAGTAGCTCAAGAAAATCTTGAGCTTTTGCAAGCTAAGTGGATTTACGACTAGCCCAGATAAATTCCAACTGTTATTGAGTCGCAATTGGCTGGTGTTGTTCTAGGGAATTGTTCTGTCCCTTGATTCAAAGGTTTTAATTTTCAAATTACTTCCATGTGTATTACAGCCTGCAAAGTGAAAACCTGCTTTCTGTGGGCACTGTCTGTAGTAGAAGCAGCTCACACACGTGAGCTGGAAAAATTGAAATAAAAATAAATCGTAGAATCCCTGAATAGTTTGGGTTGGAAGGGATGGTTGTCTCCTGGTAATGGATCAAGGTGCTAATGCTCTCCAAGGAGAGTGTTCCTCTTGGAAGACCGTGTTCCCTTCCTTGGAGGGTGTATGCAGAATTGCCTCTGGTTTTGTTGGAAGCTCCTTGCGTGGGCTCAGTTTGGGCAACAAGAGCTCTGATGCCATCAATTTGTGATTCACACTTTTGAGGAGAGCTTTGCCTCGGTGAATGAACCAAAGCAGCTCTAAAATACTCATTAAGCTGACACGGAGCTGTGAATGTGCTGTGTTCCCTGATACACCTGGGCTTAGCAGGGCTCTGGGAGACTTCTTAATAGAGTTTTTGAAAGAGGTGTTTTGCATTAGAGTGTGGGGGAAATTAAGGCTTAGTTTTTTTGTATACAAAGGCACTGTACTGTGATGTTCGGGTGGTCAAAAGCAGAAGGCATTGCAAGTGTGTGAGTGCAGATATGAATGCTGACTTGGAGAGCTGCTTGTCACAAGGATGGGACCAAGAAGAGCCCTTTGAGCTCTTCACTTCACACCTGGAGTCCTGGGCTGGAGGGTAAGCTCCTGGTCCAGGGATGGCTGAGCTCTTGGCAAAGTGTCTGGTCAGCTGGTTAGACTTTGCCCAAAGGTGTGAGGAAAGAGGAATTTGTAGGGATTGATCTTTGACATGGGAGAAAGCAGTATCCCTTTGGCTGTGCTGTGAGGGAGATGGGGCTTTGGCTGCAGTTTTGACTGATCACTTTGACAGGGCACTTTGGGAAATCTCTTACAAGTGGTACAATTCTTACCAGCCCCTCTCAGAGCTGGGCTGGGTGCTGTGGTCCAGTCCTGTACTGTTGGCTCACCAAGGGCTTTGCCTGCTGCATCCCCATCCAGGTCTATTCACTTTCCTTTCCGCTGGAGAATAGTCTGTACCACTCACACAGAATCTCCCCTGTCTGTCCTTGCTGCAGGTTTCCCCTTCAGAAACCATTTGAGTAGTTCTGTTAGTGAAAATCATAACCAAGGAAAGTTTTTAATTTGAACAGTTAGACAGGCACACACACACACACAAAAAAAACCAAAGAATGATCTGGAAAAAAATCCCCCAAACTCCATTTGCCTGCCACACAGTGACAAATGGAAAGAAGGGTGGCCACTGCCTATACTCGACAACACTGCGATGTGATATTTTTGGAGGTATCTCGGGAGCATCTACCTCATTTACAGCATGTGAGGCATCTCATCTGGAGCCGTTTTGATCTCCTGTAACCTACTCACAAACGCACATATTTCATAACAGGCCCTGTACCCTGATAAGGATCTCTGAGTTTCTTCTGCGCAGTATCTGCAAACAATTCAAAGCTGTTCCACACAAACAAATGTGAGAACCCCCTGACCACAGACTGCCTTTAGAGCAGACCAAGATTTGATGTTACTCATATCTTCCAGTACCTGTCAGAGTTCAAACAGGAAACCTGGTTTTTCCTCTCATGTCAACAACTTTTTTCTTCTTTTTTTTTTTTCTATCTGAACAGGCGTTCAGCAGCAGGCTCATGCTCGAGCGGTGGAAGTCCTGTATTTCTACAGGACAAACAAGTACGTGCTCTGGTACGTCATTGCTGACATTAACAAGAACTGAATATGTGGTTTTCGGTGATCCTGTGGGTGCTTCTGTAGAAACGGACACATTGGCTTTGAACAACCACACAAAAAAGGGATTCATTCATACAGGATATAGGTAATGTGCAGCCGAGGGCTCGCCACAAGTAGCGCTTTGCTTGGGAAACGTCAGAAAAAACTGGCTGCTCTTTCTCCTGGTACGGCTGTATTTTGTGCTTACACAGTAACACATTTTATCACTACAGCCTGTTTGTCATTTATACAATATCCTGCTTGCCACGGCTCCAACAATGTCATGTGAAACGTTTAAACTGAATAATTATTCATATTCACTGATTAGGAAGTTTCATCGGAACACCTAAACTAATGATTAATTATCATGTCTCCAGAAAACATGAAAAAAACCCTCTTGCCCAAGTCAGTGATTTGGCCATAGTCACTCATTAATGTTTTGGCACTGCTGGGAAGAGAAATTAGGAAATATAGCAGACATGCATTCCCTTTACACAGTACTCTTTACTTAATCTTTCGTAATGCAGATCAGTAAATGTGGCAACTTTCAGAACTTTCCAGTCCAGGCTTGGAAGTGCTTTAATTTAACATTTAACTTAACCTCTCCGTGAACGCGGGAAGTGGAAATTTATAGTGGAGAACAATTCTTGACAAAGACTAATATTTGTGACAGAAAACACTGACTCTATCAAGGAATGGATGACTTCTGAGGATTGTTTTCCCCCATTTGATTAATGCTTGACAGATGCAAAAAACCAACTCAAATACAGCTGTGTTAAGAAAAGAACACACAGGCATTTCCATGACTTTCATCTTGCTTTGTATTTATGTCATGATAAAACATGCTTTTGTGGCTTGCATCATCAAGGGACAGAACATCTGGGAAAGTCTTGTTACAGAAAAGTGTCCATAAAGCTACATATGATTGTTCTCTTTTTTTTTTTTCTTTTAATAGAACTCTCAAACAAACAGCTGGATAACAGTATGACTAGTAGTAATATTCACTGTGAGTGACACATGCTGGAACGATGGTTATAAGGCTCCCAAAGGAAGAGGCAAAGAGGTGTCACGGGATTTCTCAGTGGTGAGCCGTGGCAGAGGAGCGTGTCATAGTGGGTACCCCTGAGCTGCCCTGAGGAGCACCAGGTAAAAAGGTAAAACAGCATTTAGGAACCACCTGCCACCCTTGAAATCACACAGACCATTTCAGTATTTGCTTTGTTTTCTCTTTATTTCTATATTTCAAATAGGATTTCTGCCCAGATGATTGAGTTTGATTCCACGTGTTTTTCCAGTAGCTGTTTCAGGAGCCAAAGCACTTTATATAAAATCTGCTATTTAAATGGCACTGTCTTGACATTTGTACAGCTCTGTATTGGTGCTCTGTGTGCTCCCACTGAGCAGCTGCAGGCTTGGAAAGACCTTCAGCTCCTGCTCTGTTTACCTATCTCTGCCTTAAATGCTTGTAAACCAGTGGCAAGAAGAAAGGAATCATTTGTGTTCAGTAAAGGAAATACTTGCTTTCTAATTTTCTTTCTAATTCTTAATATTTCATGAAGCCTCAGTGAAAAAAAATATTCCAGGTATGGGCTGCTTGGAAGCCTGATTCAGAGAAGAAACACAGATGTAGGTTACATGGCTAAGGTCAAGTTCATGCTGTAACAAACATCCTGCTGAATAAATGAGTACCCACGGTTCAAACCAGGACCTCTTATCAGAAATGAGTATTAGAGCATTTGCAAGCTTTTAATTATTTGCCTTCTGCTTTGAAAAATATCTTGACATGTCCACTTGGTTGACGCCCTGCATTATCCATGGGATCTGCACTTACTGCCTGCGATTCCCTGGGGCTGATCCTGACTCAGAGGGTGCTGGTGCATGAATGTGGTTCTGCAGATGTGCCTGGCTAGGCTTCCCTTGCCTCAGGGTGGCAAGAGAGGGGATGATCCTGAGAGCCATCCGGTGTCACCAGAGTTACTGATGGAATGGATCGGTTCTTGGTGCTCACATTTCGCAAAGGCTCAACGCTCCACATGCACCACCATGTTCGGAGGGGTCTTCATAAAAGTGCTGCTGATCCCTGCATGGTCAGGGGTATGATGAGCTGAAACTGAGTAAATGTAAGTAATTACAACCAACTAGTGTTCTAGGGCAAACTGAGCTTTACCTGGTAATTGTAGGTATTGCTGTTACCAGTGTGTGTACGGTGGTGCATATTTTTATTTTACTAGCACTTGAATGATAGATCACTGCTACTAGCCTGTGTATATAGGAGAAAGCAGATAAATTAGGTTCTTTTTGAAGGGTTCTGTTACAAATAGGAGACCTGATCACTCCGTAACCTTTAGAAAACAAATGGTTCACATTGCTGGAGATTAGCACATGTATTAGGAGCTCATGTAACCCAGCATCCACAGCAGTTTGGATGAACACGTTCATTGGTATTTATATAGGGTTTGAAATTGATTGAATGGGCCTGTGGAGAAGGTAACATCATGCCCCAAAGAGCAGTGCAGCTCCTGACCCCCTGCAATATGCTAGTAAATTGGGCTTCTACCAGCACAGCCAAGTTCTGGGAATTCAGTCATTGTAAAACCTGTTTGTTACTATATTTCATGTTTTCACCAGGGCCATTGCACACTGGAGTTGCCCGGGCCCAGCCTACCAGCCTGCCTGGGTGGTGCTCTCCCAGGTGAGTCCTGTGGGGTCTGATATAAGTGTTATCTCGGCTCCCTTCCCCTTTAGTCTGGCCAGAACTGCAGCAGGGCCAGCCTGGCCTGATGCTGCCTTTGTCATGGAAGGAGCTAACCTGGTGCCCCAGACTTGTTTATATCAGCTGTTAGACGGAAATTCTTTTGGACTCTGGGTTGGATTTTATCTGTTTGAAATGGGAAGCTCTCTACCAATATCCTTCAATTTATCTTCCTATTGCATTTTACAGGACAGAAGACAGAGGGAACAACTGGTTGAATTAAGTACTGTTTTACAGATTCTGCTCCAGAACCTTTGCTTGATTTCTCAGACTTCATAAGGTAACAATATTGATTTATTGGGGACACCTAAGTCTCCAACAGAGCTCAGAGAGGGATCTGGACTTGCCTCTGAAGCTCTGGTACCTGCCTGCTTTACTGGGCAGCAGGGCAGGGAGAGATACATGAGAGAAACCACAGCCTGACCGGTGCTGGGTCAGCTGCCTTAGGATGCCCTTTTGAGGGATGACTTGGGACTTTTGGGAAGGTGCTTCATGTCTTCAAGGCCATAAATAACCTCTAAGATGTCAGGGTGGCCATGTAGTGGGGAAGAACAAGGTCCTGCCTTCCTCTTCTACCCCTACACTTTCCTCTGTGCAGCTCCAGCCACACCTGGACAGGCTGTCTGCAATGTGTGAGGATTTCACCAGAGAAAAACAAGCATCCCTGGCTGCTGTGCAGAATCCTATTCTGGTTAATACCCACTGCAGGAATCACAAGATTATCACTCAGGCCAGTGGCAATCTGCAGAAAACAAAGGGTTCCTTAATAGTCAAGATAAGCAGATAAGGCACTGCTGTGCTATTTAAAGTGCAGTATTTATGCCTGAATAAAGTTACTCCAGTTTTGGAGCAGAGTGCTGGGAAAGCTGTATTTACATTCCACCCCAGGGACTGAAGCGCCCTTGTACACTTTCATGTATCTCCTTTCTTCAAAGTCAGATGTTTCACCTACAGCTTCATTCCTGCCTACAATTACAGTAGGCAGCTCCCTTCAGTTCTTTTGTAGCTTTTTTTGATAAACAGTGGTGGCAGGCACAGAGGTGGCTATGAGCTAAGTCTGCACCTCATTACTTCACTCAAAAGAAATGTTGTGTGCTTTGGGACAGCCCTGTGAGTTAGGAAAATGGTGATTTACAGATCGAGAAGAGAGACAAAGAGCGGGTGAGCACCTTGCCCAGGATCCCACGGGATGCTGGCAACAGAGAGTTGTATTTCTGTCTAGTGCCCTAACCACTGATCCATCCTGTCTCCTGCTTTCGGGCAAGAGAGTCTGAAAATGCCATTGATTTGCACTTTCTAGGTCTGGGGAAGAAAGGTAGGGCTGACTAGACTATACAGGGAGACATGCAAAAATAAACAGAAGACAATAAACAGCATGATGTAAATTAGCTTGTAAAACTTTAATAATCTAAGATGCTATTTAGAAAACACAGGCAAGGAGATGTCTGTTAAAAAAAAAAAGAAAGATATGATTTTAACCAGATAAAATCCCTTTAATTAGTCTGAAATTCTTGCCTATGTTTTATAGCAACACACTTCCATATGCATGCCAGAAAGTCGGGGAAACATGGAAATCATTGTCAATTTGCAGCATTCACTGCTGGGATACAGCAAGTTATTTCAATGAGGGCTAGATAAACTCTGTGTCTGTAGAAAATACTTGTTTGGTGGTCTCTTTGCATTGTCATCTTCCACTGCACATCTGGTTTGGGAAGGAATAAATGAGCCTATGCTCGAGAATCAGGTTGTTTATATGATGCAATATTTAAATGATTTTTGATTTTCATAAGTCTGGAAAAGTAATTGTCATCTCGGTGGCACTGGTTATAACATTGAATCCCTCTTGTTGTGGGTGACCTTGGGCCACAATGGAAAGCAGTATTCTCCAATAGAGAGATGTGTTTGCCCTCACTGATATGAGGACAAGGCTTCTCCTACATCTGCTCAGTACCAAGGTGGTCCTGAAGGGAGTTTTGGAGTGTACCATGAGGTAGGTGATGTGGATTAATGGTTGGAATAAAAGTCATGAAAACTCTTTGTTCACAGAGATGCACGCAAATGGATGATGGGGAGCACTGGGACCCAAAGGTGTGGGGCACAGGAGGAGCTCTGCACCAGCCGTGGAGCAGGTTCAGGGCAAGCGTATACTGGGGAAAGGAACGTTCTTGTGTATTTTCCATTGCACTAACCACAGGCAGTTTGTTTTCAAGCAGTTCTGTTATTGCACTGTGGCAGGAATGGGCTGTGTGTCCCTCCTATTGCTGTGTCCCCACCTGACACCCGAGGCATGGAGGGGCTCTGGGCCTGAGAACACAGCGCTGGCCAGGGAACCAGGACAGGAGCTGCAGATGCTGAGGGCACCTGCTTGCTCTTGCTGACACCCTGCCTTTAATCTCGAAACACTGAAGGTGTTTTCCCCAAATCTCCGGTTGCCTCCATGAGGTGTCTGGCCCCAAGCTTGGCTGCCAAAGGGGGGGCACCAGCTCTTTCCCACCCTAGCTTCCCCAAGAAGGGTGGTGCAGCCTTGACCTCAAGCACCAATTAACCACCTGTAAATTAGTACTAATGGTATTTTCCCATCAGGTTTTAAAGCCACTGTGGTGTTTGCTGTGACAGTGGACAAGCTTGGGTGTCACCTCCAGCAATCAGGTGATTTGTCGAGTGTGGGATTCTGTTTTGAATTCCACCTGTTGGTTTTGCTGTGCCTTAAATCACTCCTCCCCTGCTGGGGGAGGATTTCTGAGTCTTTGCCTGGAGTTTTGGTTAATTAATGGACATTCAGCCTTCTCTGCTCTCAGATAGTTTATTAAGTCTTATCAGAAAAGTTAAGAGTACAGCAGAGGGATGTGAATGCTGAGGAAAATGCGCAGAATGCCGCTGAAATCAAGATAACACGGCATTTTTAAAGCTAAATAATCCAATCAGTGTTTGAAACGACAGATACTTTCACTTTTCTATCAATATTCAACAAATGTTTTTAATACGTCCACAGGAACTGCGGATTTTTCTATCCAATCACTTTAAACAATTTTTCTGCATTAAATGGAGTAGGAAGAAGAAGAAGAAGAAGGTTAGAGAACAACAACAATCCTCCATTTTGGAGTTTTTGCTTTTTATCTATTTGCTACTTTAACAAACCCAACACCTTTATATTTTCACCCTGTGCTACCTTACATAATATTCTATCAGCTAGTTCACACTGCAGTGCGTTCAAATTCTTCCCAGAGAGTTGGCAGCTTTCTCCAGGGACGAAGGTCAAAACCAGTGTTTTCCAGGGGGGTAAAACTCCTTAAAACAGGCAGGGAAATATTCCCCGCACTCTGGACTCCCACAGTCAAGGTCAGCTTTCTGCTGTGCAGAAGCAGCACAGTGAGAAAAAGGTGTGATTCAGAGAATCCCATGGTTTGGGATGCATGTTGGCTTTCAGCTCACAGCCCAGGGCCCACAGCTGGCACAACAGGGGGAACACAAAAGATGTATCATAACAGGGAACGCCCTGCCTTCCCCGCCAATGCCCCATGATTGGAACATGGGGAAACCAATTTCCTTTTCTGTCTCAAGTTCTTTGCTGTCTTTGTTTCCAGGTGGCTCCATACATGAGTGGTCTTTTGGTCTCCAGTTTTCACAAAAACGCCTGTACAGCTGAGAAAAAAATCAGAGCACAGATTTGAAAAGAAATACTTTTTATTTACTTCTAGCATAGTATTTTTTTCATAGCCATACTCTCCACAGCCGAGTCTGTGAGGAACTGTTAGCAGCTGAGGACACTTCCATCCTTGGGGACTCCCCTGGAGTACCCTATATCCCTGTGCACGGACCCACCCATGTCAGGTGTCCTCTTGGTGGCTGTTCCCTCAGGAGAGTTCAGGGCATCCCACCACATTCCAGAGAAGGAACCCAGTGCTAAACTGGGGTATTGGCGATGTCTGCTGCCAGAAGTTATATGGCCTTGGAAGAGGCAAACCCTTGATTTTCCAGTCACTTACCGGCCTGGGTAAGAGAAGAGCTGTGCAAATAAATGCAGTGTTTAATAAAAGTGAAAACTGACAGAATTGGGTATTTCAAACTCACTGTAAAATTGAAACCTGATTTTTTTTGGTTAAAAAATTCACTGGCTTTTTTTTTCCATTTAGACATGAGTGATTTTTGAACAAAGAGAGGAGACTTTGTTTAGAAATGAGTAAAATTGGTGCTATCATTAAGCAAAGGGGATTTGCAATGGGAATATCTCAGTTTGTGCTGACATACGTGTGTGTGTTCCCATGTGAGAACTCAGCTTGACAAGACACACGTTTGGGGCTAAGCACTAACTAATGTGTTTGAGCAACACTCATGAAGGGAAGGTGAAAATGCTCTGCAGATGCACTTGACAGCTGTTTGCCAAGTCAGAGAAGATATCTTTTCCTTTCTACATGCTCTTGAATTGTGGTTTTGTAAATGCTTTTTGTTGGGCAGTAGGGCCCTTCACTACAAGAAAGACATTTGTAGAATCAGAATTGTTAAGGTTGGAAAAGACCTTTAAGATCACCAAATTCAACAGTGAGGGGCTGGAGCATTTCCAGAGAAGGGCAATGGATCTGGGGAAGGGTCTGGAGCACAGGTCTGATGAGGAGCTTCTGAGGGAGCTGGGGGGGCTCAGCCTGGAGAAAAAGGAGGCTCCCCAGGGACCTTCCTGCTCTCTACAGCTCCCTGTAGGGAGGATGGAGCCAGGTAGGGTCCATCTCTCTCCCAGGGAATAAGCAATAGGACAAGAGGAACTGGCTTCAAATTCTTCAAGGGGAAGGTTTAGATTGGATATTAAAGAATATCTTCACTGGAAGGGTGGCCAAGCCATGGCAGAGGCTACCCAGGGCAGTGGTGGAGTCATCATCTGTGGAAGGATTAAAAAACATGTAGGTGTGGCATGTGGGGACATGGTTTAGTGGTGGGCTTGTCATCAAAGGGTTGGATTTGATGATCTTAGAAAGCCTTTCCAACCTAAACAATTCTGTGATTCTGAGAATGCTCTGTCACTGCAAGAACACTTGCCATGCTGCCTTTGCATCCCATTCTGCCATGAGTACAGGAGCGTGGTTTACGGTAGTGCTCTGAATGCTGGGATTTGCTCTGATTTGCACTGATCTGAGGCTCAGCACAGCTCACCTACATTCCCTTTTGTCTCTCTGAGTGCAGAGCCCTGGCCTGCAGTGCTCACATGGTCTGACTGATGGGGCTGCACCTTGGGAGAGAGGAGAACATTTTTGCTGGATTAAGAAGGAGCTAAACAAAGCCAAAAGTCAGATAATAATTACGTATCAGTAATCTTCCTCTTTTTCAGAATTACCCACAGGTTTTTTTATCTTTCCATCTTTGAAAGAACATTATTTTTCCTGTACTTTTGCAAATATTATCGCTGTTTCTCTAAGTTTTCTGTCCTTTCCAGACATTCCCCTCTTCTCATCACGCTATGGATATATTTAACAGAAGAAAACCCAGTGGATTTGTTGTCTGCTCTGTGGTAATGATGGGATCACTTAGCTTTGCTCAATGCTTCTCTGAAGCAAGTCAAGAGGGAGCACAAGTCTAATAAAGAGCAGGTCACAACACACACATGGATTTTTGAAGAATCTGGGTATTGTAGGGTTTTTTCAAGTTGGGCTCCTTCTCATGTTTTAGACGAGAGCACTACACCACAGTAACAAGACAACCAGATGTAAATGAGGTCTTGATTTCATTTTGAGATGACAAAGATAATTAGATTCCAGGAAAAAGTTTATCCTCTCCTGCCATTTATTGAAAAATTTACATTTTCTTGGATGCATCCTTTGGGTGATTAATAAAAAATGAAATCCAATATCTGATGATGTGTCACACTTTTAGATGAAATAGGTAAGTGAACCTGTTCATTCTCATACAACTTTGATTTCAGGAAAGTGGCAAAGAAGCCTTTTGGAGGATAAAACATCCCTTACACAAGTATTTGCACAGGAAACAAACCAAGGCAACCAGGTACAATCCAATTCCTGCTTATCAGCCCTTAGAGATTTTATGGATTATCTGCAACCACCCATTTTTACTGAGTTCAAGATTATTTAGTGGACTGCCATAAAGCTGCTGAGGTGTTACTTTGAATGTGCTGTAAACCAAGAGCTTGGAACAGAAATGTGTTGGAAAAGAAGCACAAGGTCAGTGCCCAGGTGGGTCACCAGCAGCAGCTCTTACACTGGGCTCCTCCTGTGCTGGGACAAGGTGCAGAGCAAGTGAAGTCACTCCATGGAAGATGATCAGCTCCATTTGGGAATGCCAGGGGCATCCCACAGCCCAGATTACACTTGATCTCAGCCTAAGGGCACTGGAGGTGCAAGAGAGCGAGCATGGGGAAATGAAGAAAAACAGAGTTAATCTACTTCTAATGATGATGCAGAAACAGCTCATTTCTCAAAAACTCACGCCAAGCAGGTGAATTCATTCACTTTTCTATTTACTAGTAACCGAACACCTCTTGGTGCTCTTGCGCACCACACCAATTACATTAGTTCTCATTCCCTACAAACAAGAAGCACTAACCATTTATTTCCAACCCATGTTCCCAGTGCCCTGGTTCTGGAGATAGGGATCTTGCCTGGCTAGTTGATTTCTGTGGGCACTGTCACCACCTAGTGGTATCTCCCTCTTGCTTTGTGGGGGCAGCTGTTGCATTATCCTCCTGTAGGCTTTGCCCCATGGTCACTCATTTCTCCCCTTATCACCATGGCTTTACCAATCAGCAAGTTAAAAGTCTTCAGGTGGGGTGGCAGCTTTATCTGGCAGACTCCCTCTGCTCCTGCTTGGGAGCAGCTCAATGTGGTTGAATATGGAGGATTTCCATGGTAAGGTGGCTCTGGAAGACTGGAGGGTTGTGTTTAAAGGTGTTTGAGTGCAGGAGGAAAAGACTATGGGAGATTTTTGTGTTCTTGAACACTCAGGCTATTGCAAAGTGGAAATGTTGTGAGTTGTGACTAGATAAAATGCAATCACTGGCAATAACACAGAAGGGGTGTGTGTATTTTAATCATATTGCCATGATTATGTTGTTTAGTGGTTTGATTCAGTTTCCAAAGGAAACATAGAGTGAAGACACCCCCTGCTCACTGCTCAGGTCTCTGTGCCATCCCCCCCACCATGTGAAACATTTGCAGGTCAGGATCAAAGCTGAGCTCTTGCTTCTCTGTCTAATGCTAAAAAATTTGAGATGAGCAATATTGTGTGTTTATCCTGGATTTCCCTCCCTTTCTCTGTCCTTGAAGCCCTTAGTGGGTTCTGTGATGTCCCAGCAGGGGGCTGATATGTTCAGAGTTGCTCCCGTGCAAGAGGGTGCACACCACTTGTTGTGTGATATGCCTTGATTTTAGAGGGGCTGTTTCCATGCAGAAAAACAAGCCATGGACCCATTAATCAAAGCAGAAATTTCCCATTACTGTGGCTGAGAGGGCACAATAAGCAGGACGAGGGTTGTGGCACTCTGCCTGGCATTGTGGGTTTCTCAGAAATGATTTTCAGCACTATAGATCCACTCACTTTACATAATAATGTAACTTTTAGGCATTTTTTCCCCCCATGTGCAGCTTTGGTTTGAGTTTTCCTTGGTTGTGAGTCACTGGTGGGCCACAGTGTGTACATCATCAAGGAACCCATCCATCAGTTCCACTGTGAAAGCAAAGCCTGAGCTGGTGGATCCATCTGTGTCTGTCTTTCCCGCAGACACCATGCAAAGCCCTGAGGAACCGAGCTGCTTGCAAGCCACTCTCTTGCTTAAGAGAGGAAGGAATCATAAAAGTAGTAAGGAAAAAGGCAAAATTGGACTCTTCAGTGTGGTCTGGGTTATCTGGCAGTCTCAGCAGAGCCCCTGCAGCCCCCCTGCTCTGCAGCAGCCCTGGATGTGCAACCTTGGGTGTGTAGGAGAGACCTTTGGAAAAAGGAAAGGCACTTGGGCTTCACTCTGTAACTTTTCCTACCACCACCACCTGTGCAGCTGCAGGACTGAAAGGTCTTGGCTCTATGCAAGCAAAGGTGATGTGGGTATATCACCCTGGGGAGAGTTTCATCCCCCCATGAAATGCCATCAAGGGGCCTGTGCGTTGCCCTAGTTTGGCTTAGAACAGCCCTGCAACCTCAAATAATGCCACTGGTCGTGTCTCATCCATAGCACTGAACAAAACTTCATGTGGTTTTCCAGTTTCCTATTTTTTAATTTAAAACATGCTCTTCCCTATCCCTCTGCCTCTCCAGTTCACAAGCGCTCTGTGAGCAGGGGAGAGAGCAAATGAGGAGCTGGTCTAAGAAAACTGAAGGTAACCGTATCTGAAAACACAGGAGCATAACCCTCACAAAGAACAGAAAATGAAAATGACTGCTTTTCAACCAGTTAATCTAACTGTTGGGTTTTTTGTTGTTTTGCTCTTGGCTGGGGCTTGGAGCTAACGAAGCACAGTGAAACAGCAGATAGCTTCTTTGGAGATACCTACTGCTCCTTCTATGAGCACTTGATACTGCTGTAACAACTGTGTGAGTTCTGGTCAAAATTTGAATTAAAGTTTAAGAGCTGAACTATTATGAATTTATGGCTACATTGACTTAGAGGGCTTATAGGACTTATACATTGTATATATGACTTATAGAACTTTCATAGTGTTACTGATGTCTTCCTGGAGCCAGGGTTGGATATGTTGTTGTTGATAAATTCCTAAGAATGGCCCAAATCAGTAAATGCCAGTTCTTCTTTCCAGAACATACATGAATTTCTCTTCAGCCAGAGTGGAATGTGTGCAAATATAGGAAAAGTTTTGGTGTTAACTAACTTTGTATTGTGCTGTTAATGCTGAAGCTTTGCAGCATGTTAGGTAGAACTACAACCTGGTGGAAATCAGTAGTAAAGCTGTTGGCTTCCCTGGGGCACCTCCTGTCTCCTGTCCTGCCCTGGGAAGGGCACTGGTGCATCCGTGTGGGGAAGGGACCAGACCTGTGCTTGGGCAAGCTGTGGGGACCTTGAAAATGGCCTTTTTTATCATGTTGCCATGGCATTTGGGAGGAATGTGTCTTAATAGCATTGATAGCACATTCATATTTTTTCACCTCGAAATCTCAGCTTTAAAGGAACAACTTGCTGTTCATTTTCCCTTTATTGACACACTTGAAAAAAAGGAAGTGATTGTATTCAGGAAACCTACTTCTGGGGTACTGCCAATCAAAATATTTGGTAAGCCCAGTCCTGATTAGAAGGCAGCAAATGGAGGCCAGTTTCTGCAGAAAATCTACAAGAGCGATCCTGAGTGCCGTGGGTATCGTGCAGAAGGGGAGCTTATGCTCACCCAGTAATCCAGGAGGGTTCACCTTCCATTGCAGCTTTGCTCCTGGAAGGGCCAAATCTACCTACAGGTCGCCTTAAATACCTAAATGACTGATAATAATCTAATCAGTTCTGATCCCTGCCCCTTGCACCATTCTTCACTGAACGCCAAGTGCAGTGAGGTTTGGTGGGGCTCTCCAGACCCAACACGAGAGATTCCCTGGTTGGTTCACACAGCAGTGGGTGCTTAAAGCCAAAATGTAATTAGCTATTGGTATTTGACCAGGATTCTGTGGTCAACTCTTGTAAGAGTTCATGAGGTTTCCAGTGACCACAGGAACCTGGTTTTGCATCCCATGACAGGTATGATAAACCTTCAGCTAATGTATCTGTATAATGTTTGGGCTTTGATCTCTCTCTGCAGCCATCCTTTATGCCCAGTGTAATAAACCATGTCTAGTGCACAGGGAAAGATCCACTAGCTCCTTCTGCTGACTTTGTCCAAAAGAGCAATTGGACGCCTACTCTGATACTTGCTTCTGAGTTTGTGAGTCTTCCCACTGGTGTGTTTTGAATTCATCTATAGAGAAACAAAGACTTAAACTTTGCCTTCACGCTCCATAAGAAAAGCAAAGCAAAAGGGGTATAATGTTTTACACAGGTGTTCTGTAGAATCTGTTTTTGCATCTTTTGGAGAGGAAGTTTGGGGCTTTGGCTCAGTTTCAGCTGAGCTGTTATTACCACAGAGTCAGGGTACATCTCTGGGAGAGCTGCAGCACGAAGGG
Source organism: Gymnorhina tibicen (assembly GCA_013399875.1). Classification (NCBI taxonomy): domain Eukaryota; kingdom Metazoa; phylum Chordata; class Aves; order Passeriformes; family Artamidae; genus Gymnorhina; species Gymnorhina tibicen. Next base: position 769,333 of record VXAZ01001525.1, read on the forward strand.
CTCAGTCAGGACTTGCACAAATGGGTAATGCACCTCAACCATTAAATGCAAGTTCTGACAGCGTGGGTCAAACTCGTATGTGTCAGTCTTTGGGTTCCTCCTTTCTCATTCTCCTAATTGGGCTCATTTTCTGTTTAAAAATAATTGGCAGAATTTTATGATGTGAAAACAAAAATAAGGCAACTCCTGCTGAGATCTGTGAAGCTAAAATGTTTTCATGTGCTTTGGAGCTCACATAACAAACCTTTCTGTCAAACGATGTGTTAAGAGATGCATTTCGCTGTGACGTGCTTTCAGCTGCATGTTATAAGCGGCTGCTTTCTGGGATTGGCAGAAATAGGACTTTCAAGTTTAAATCATGGAAAAGGGTGTGTGTAGTGGTGCTCTATAGATCAGTCAGGACTGAGGAAAAAAACTCAAAGCAACAAAAAAAACCCCCAAACCCAAGGTGGAAAACCACAATTCATTCTCCCCATTGATCTCTGAATACTCAAAAATAAGGAAAATCAGACAAAACTTTTTTTCTTGTCATATTCTAGAGGATGAAATGTTGGACATGAGCTGGCAATGTGCCTTTTCAGCCTGGAAAGCCAACAGTATCCTGGGCTGCATCAAAAGCTTGACCAGCAGGTTGAGGGAGGTGATTCTACCTCTCCACTCTGTTCCCCTGAGACCCCACATGCAATGCTGCTTCCAGGTTTGGGACCCCCAGCACCAGAAGGATGTGGACCTACTGGAGCGAGACCAGGGAGGACACAAAGATGCTCCAAGGTCTTGAGCAGCTCTGCTCTGAAGCCAGGCTGGAAGAGCTGGGATTGTTCAGTCTGGTGAAGAGAAGGCTCCAGGGAGACCTTAGAGCCCCATCCAGTGCCTGAAGGGGCTCCAAGAGAGCTGGAGAGGGACTTGGGACAAGGCCAAAGAGTGATAGGACAAACTGGAATGGCTTCAAACTGACAGAGAGCAGAGGTAGATTGGGAAGAAATTCTTCCTTTTGAGGGTGGTGAGGCCCTGGCACAGCTTGCCCAGAGAAGCTGTGGATCCACAAGGCCAGGCTGGATGGATCTTGGAGCAACCTGGAAGGTGACCCTGCCTATGGCAGGGGGCTGAACAAGATAATCTTTAAAGGTACCTTCCAAACCAAACTATTCTATGACTTTAGAAAGCTTTCTTGCCACAGTACTTGTGAAATGGAGAAAAAAAATCATCTCCCAACACTTGGAGACAAGATTTCATACTGACCAAATCCTGGCTTACCAATTAAGCTGCAGTCCACCTTTTTGCCAATTGTTTGCTTAAAATACATCAACTCCATGCAGATTATTTTTAAAGACTTCCCAGCTATTCACTGGGAAATTAAAAAGGAGGAGGGAGGAAAGGTAGTGGGCTGGTTGGACAGCAGCAGTCCTGGACAGGATCACAACCCAGGCGGCTGCAAGACTGGGCACAGACCTGCAGTGCTTGACTCTGTGCTGAGGCAGGGCTTGGGCATGTCTGTGCTCACACTGAAACCTGTCTGAAAACGGGCAGCTGTCTCCTCTGTTTGCTCTTGTTCCAAGGAAGGAGCAGGCTGTGCCACAGCCATGTGTGGTCCAGCAGGGTCCAGCATGCCCTGTGGTGAGGTGCCATGGCCAAGAAACGTGTGCTCTGGCTGGCAGATCCATGGTGTGCTCTTCTCTCCATGTCTAGGAGAAGGCTCCTGTCTGTGCCTAACTAAGGTCCTAGCAGTTATTTGCAGGGCAGTCCTTATTCCATACTCTCCCCTGAATCAATTCTGTCAGTGATTTATTTCTGAGCAATTTGTGGGTGTCTCTGAACTGTAAATTCATGTTGTTTCCCACTGGATGTATGTGTTGCACAATATGCTTCTTCTCCCTCTTTAGGAGCAGGTATTTCTAGGTTTCAGTGTCTGGTATAAAGTTCAACTTGATCAACTGGGAAATGTGCATTTTGCTTTGATCCTGAAATATGGAATTACAATTTTTTCTCTTGGTGACTATTCCCAATGGTGGCTTTACACATTTAGGATTGGCATTTCATGGGGTCTTAATGGAGGAAACTCCCTGTAATGAAAATATTCCCCTTACACATCCCTTCTAGAATGAGTCCAAGCAATAAGGCTGAGTAGTTCCTTGAGGGTTCTCTAAAAACTCCAACAAAAATATATGGACAAAACCAAGGTAAGTGGCTCTGCAACTGATGGAAAGACATTAGATTAGCAATGGAAATACCAATTCACAGTTTGGGAGAAGGGAAACATTACCCAGTTATTCAATGCGCTGGTCTAGGTGATATGTTGTACATGCCTTAGCTGAGGGATTTACTTTTGTCAGAGTGAAAATTGCTGCTTTGCCAAAGTCACAAGAAATACCCTTTTCACAGTTTAAGGGACATTTAAGTGAAGTGCAGCCCTTGTCTGTCTGATGGTGAGTTTCACTCCAAGTTAGCCCTCAGAGCTAGAGATTTGTATCATGTGAAAAGAGGCATCCAGAGACAATAACCACTCTTAACATACACTGCAACCCCTGAGAGTCCCTCTGACATCCAAGTATTGGAGAGAATTGTAGAATTTAATATGACTATAAAGATTCTGCTGGCTTTATAACCATTGCACAAATAAGGCTCATACAGAATTCTACAGGATGTATCAGGAGAGAATATAAAAAAAAATCCACGGTTTTGCAGCACTTGTCTATAAGCCTTGTAATGTTTTTATAGCTCTGCATTGCTTTCATCCCCATGGCATGAGCGTTTGCTACAACCAGTGCTTTGGCATGGGGAAGCTGAATAGCTGGTGCATGAGTTTATAGAGGTATTACTCCTCTGCCTGCATCCCATTGGAGTTGCCCATGAATTTCCACTCTCTTCTCAGATTTTGGATGCTGAAGGCAGTGCTGTAGCTGCTACAATGAAATTTTAGCTGAGAAAGAGGAGAAAAGTTTGTGGAATATTTTGTGAGGTCTGGATCCAGCCTCACACTGCAAAAGCCTTGATGATGCCTTGGCACTGCTATTGCTCTGCACAGATATGTCAGCTGCCAGATTTGTTTTTATCCTATGAGGAAGCAAACTCTTTAATTAATGAAAACAGATGCACGAGATTGTGTTGAAAGTCACTTTGTAAAGAACACAAGACACAAACCTTGGAAAAGGCACCTAAAAATATTCATGGAATTTATTCTTGGCAATGAAAAGTAAATACGCATTATGCAGATATTCTCTTTTAACTGCACTATACTCCTTCCTTGCATTTGCACATAATCCATATGGTGTAGGACTTCATGTAGGACTCCAGCATAGTTCCTCATCATCCTATGTAGCTAATCATGGTCCACTGGCCATGGGAGCGGGTTCCCTGGATATTTTGTTCACAGAACAGAAAGATCCAGAAACACAAGTAGTTGAGAAGATGAGGTCCTTCAACAGGAGGTAGAGCAAATGCGAGTTAAATCTTGAAATGAGCCAGGCCCATATAAAAGCTTGCACAAACAGCTGGTTTCAGTTTGGTCAATTCCCACTGACCTGAGTGGTTTCTCCAACAGGACCTATGTGGATTAGTCAGTATAGACTGCCTGTCATCCACAAGGCACCCAGCATGTGTTGCAACCTGTTATTCCATGAAACAAGGTAGTTAAAACTCTCTGGGAGCTACTGAAATGCTCCTAAACTGAAAAATAAAATGCCAAATGTTAAAATTTGATTGAACCAGAAGATACCTTGCAACTTTACTGCCCAAATAATTTTAAACTTCTTTGATGCTCATTTTATTAATACAAAATCAGATGAGAACCCACTGTAACTTGGGTGAGAGACTGGTTTGGGGTTTTTAATCTCTGAAATGAATGATTAACTTTTCCCCAAGAGACTTATTTTCACCTTAATGCAGTCAGGAACTGCTATTAGAACATGTTGCATTGACAGCCTTGACTGTTGGTCAAGGCATGGTGCCACCAGCCCAGGTTTGCAAATGGACAGCAATGACATCTGGGATGGAACAACGATGGGTGAACACAGCCGATGCCATTCCCAGGGGGGACTAGCACAAGAATATGGGAGAGCCAGAATTTTCCAGGTGAATCTGAAATGAAATTAAATAATTTGTGTTTGCTTTAATATAGGGATGTTGATATTATCTGTCTACAGCATTAGTCTGTGCTGCTGCCTTTGAAGCTAATAATTGGCATTAGGATGGTGTGTTAGTTTCCATGTTAGGCATGAACTTGGAATGAATCTCAGTTATCCAGACAAATGGGCATTTTCGTGGTATTACCCACTACCACATCATGTTACATATCCCTCATCAGTGGCTGTGCTCAGGTTTGGGCATCATTGGGGTTTGGAGCTTTTCCTTAGCTAATTAAGACTTGTGAGAAGGGCAGAAATATTTGGGGTATTGGAGAAGAAAGGTTAAACTAGCAAAATATGGCAAGCTTAGCCAGGAGATGCTTAAGGTGGTCATGGCTTGTGATGCTGGTGGGACTCAGCACTGGGGATGCCACCATTCATTAGTGCAGTGTGTGGAGTGGCAATCCTTAGATGGGGATGAAACATCAGGATGTGCCCTTAAAACAAGATCTTTAAAGCCCAGGTTAGTTTGTTGAAAACTACATTGCTATAAATCCCAGGCAGTTTTGGTAGAGAGAAATCCCAGTGGGAGAAAGGCAGGCTGGAGGAGCCCAGGAGCTATTCACAGGCTTTGGTTCTTTGGTTTTGGGTGTAGCTGTTGACTCCATTGCAATCGGCTTACATTAGGGATGAGTTGGATCTGTTTTGTGCAATAGCCTGAGTTTTTTTGGATTGTGCATTCTTAGATGATGCCCACAATGGAATTTTAATTAGGAAAGTAAGAAAGGTTCTGCTGGGAGATGGGTAAGCCACAATAATTATTGGCAGTGAGAAAGTCAGCAAAGAGCAAGTAATCAGGGGATTTATGGAGGCCTTATTGAGAACTACCTAAATTCCAGTTTTAAGGATACCTGCGAAATAATCTTTCACAAGCAAAATTACTTAAAATGACAGCAATTCCACTCCTCTGCTTTATCCAGTGTTCAGCTGCACCTACAAGCTTTAATGAGTACAAAGATGGATGAGGATCAAACTGGCTGTGTGGCCACTGAATGTGTAACCAATACAATGCAGAATCTCCGGAAGAACATCCCAAGGGATGCTGATTCCATGCTAATGGCCATGGAAACTCCCATGTTCTGGCAAGGTGATCAAGATGCACAAGGAAGTTTATTTGTTTTGCTGGGTAGCAGAGCCAAAAATCTCTCACAAAACGGCAAATTGCGAAGTATAAAAAGAATTCTGAAGGGTTTGTATTTCCAAGTGCACAATCTCTCTTGAAAAAAGACTATTGAAACATCAAAATAAAATGATACTTTACATTTTTCTTTAAGAAATAGTGTGTAGCTTTGCTCTTCTGTCCAAGATTCTGAATACTAAATAACCTGACAAGGAGATCATCACCAAACCAACATAACAGATCCCTTGCACTATGCTTTGAGTTCAAACTAACATGACCAATTTCACAAGAAAATGTTCATGGCATAGCAAAGTGCTTGCTTGGCTTAATCCAGCCTCCTGCTTCTGTCTGCAGAAACAGCTGCACAAATTCCCCTCTGCCACTTCTGTGTATGAGAGGACAGTGCAAAAGTGTCACTGTGTACTGGTGATAAAACTTTACCTTTTCTCCATAGGTCAGTTGATGGGATAGGCAGAATTGCCATGCACAGAGTTGAAGGCTGGTATGAATAGGACACCTTTAATGGAGAGGCAATGACGCCCACTGCTTGACCTAGAAGACGTGTCTGGGCTGGGCAATATCCACACCTACGATCTTCTCATGGGAATCGTTCTCCCATCGTACATAAGGGCTCTTCATGGCTTTTGTGGTATTGTGTGTTTCAATCTTGTGGAAGCAGCTTGGGAGAAATACATAAAAAGATCATGCCCTTCTTGCTCAAAATCCCTCCTCTGTCCCTGGCTGAGCTTTGAGTCACACTGTTTGAGCAGTAGAAATGGGTTGGGCTTCTCAGGTGTGCTCAGAAGATCAAATCTCATTTTCTTAGACTCTGTGACCCTGCTCTGCCACCTGCTAAGGTCACCTCTCTGTGTATCAGCAAATGGGACTGCTACTGAGGTTACAGGAGGTTTGTGTCTGTAAGAACAAACCCAGAATTTGCAGCAAGTGTCTTTCTGAAAGGATCCTGGCTCTTACCCTGGAACTGCACAGCCCCACGCAAACTCCTTGGGGCCAGACTGCCAAGGTGTTTAGGTGTTGGTCACCTTTTAAAGGCTGGTCTTTAACCTCTTGATCTTGTATTCATAATGAAACAGGAAGGATAGCAGGAACTTGCACTTTCTGATGTGGATTTTGCTAATTAGCTCAAGTGCTTCTATAGCACTTAATGGCTCTTTAAGGCCGTGCATGCCATTAGTGCAAACTGCTTACTTGTAACGGCGTAAACAGCACTGGGAGGCCACGGTGTGAACACCAGCAGGCTCCTGGCTGGGAGTCTGTCAAAAGCTGCTTCTTGTGCCCAGTGCATGTGGGAAGCAGGTTTTATCACGGTGCAGCTGCGTGTTCTGCTGATGCGTAGCAGTTGACAAAAGCAGCCGGGCTGGATGATCATCACAGACAGCATCTCACACTGCTGCTGCTGGAGGGGTATCCAGTGCCCCATACATTACTTGGAGCTGCAAAGTCTTGCTCCTCCCTGGCTTGTTGGGTGTTTCTGGGATAGAGGAGAGAAGGGATAGTCCAGGAGGTGGTGGTGAGTGGGTACTTGGTGCCACCCTTGTCCAGGGGAGAGACCTGATGAAATGTGTGTCCAGCTCTGTTTAAGTATTTCTTGATCAAATGGAATGGAAACTGCTCATTAGCTCCTACGGCCTGCAGAGACCATTTAAGTTTCAATTAAGATCTCCAGTCTGACTCGTGCAGTATAAAAGGGCTTCAGCAACCCATGAGCTACTCTAAAGGGAAAGGAGGATTTGCTTTATAAATAAGTTGTGTGGCAGATGTCACGGGCTGAACACATGACCAATCTATGAGGCTTTTCTCTGTATCATTAGAGGTTGTATTACTGCTAAGCACAGAAAAACAGATAACTCCTTTAAGTAGTTACTTTGAATATACTGAAGCAAAAGAAAGAGTAGGAGGAAGATGTAGGTCAAGTGCTTCAGGAAGATGCCAGGCAAGTGTTCAAAGAACTGCAAGGTTGGTTTTTACCAGTGTCAGAGGTATCTGCGTGTAGTTTGGCTGTTGGTATGGAATTAATCTTGCTCCTATTAGAGGAAAACGAAAAAAAAAAAAAAAAGAGTAATACTATGTGGTGCTGCTGGGCAATGTGGGGGCATTTTGGTACAGCTTGTTGGTGTCCCTGTTTTGGAGAGCCCTCTTATGGTGCTATACTCATAGCCTGGAATGTGCTGCTGTCAGTGTCATCCTCCGGAGCCATCTCCACCCCTGCCCAGCTCAACCAGCCATTGTTCCTGCTCATAGGAGCATTAAGATCTGAGGCCAGCTAAGAGCTGGAGGCAGAAATTGCCGTCCCTTCCTTTTTAATACAGTGGAAGAGTAGGATTTTATGACTGATTTCCCTGATTTTAGAGGTATTAGATGATGTTTCTGAGTCTGTAGGAGATTGGGGAAATTCAGGAGACTGGGCAAAATCTGCCACTAAGTCATTTTTTGATGAGAGGCTGAACAAAAGGGCCTTTAAATCTTGTGGGACCATCAGACTAACCCAGAAAAAAAACACCAACTCTAACAGCAAGGGTACTGGCCAGCAGTGTTACAGCTCTACTGTTTGATCTCCTCTGGCCCTGCTGGCACCAGCTGCCTGCCTTGTCCCAGACCAGGGGTTTGGATCCAGGTTAGTCACACCATGCCTCTGCCATCCAGCTCATGTGGTTAGGGCTGGCAGGCTTAGCCTGAGGAAAACCTCACCAATGCAATAACATTATTTGAGGGCTGGAGAGACCTGACGTTCATAAGTGATCTCTGCACAGACACTGCTGCCTTTGATCAGGAAACCCATTAAACAGCCATCATTAAAATGAATTACTTTTTCTTAGTCTGACTTAAAAAAAAACAAACAAAAAACAATCCCCAAAACACCCCAACTCCTTTCCATAAAGCTAAAAGCTTTTAGCCCCTTTGTTTTCATATGACTTCGTTTCTGAAAAAGGTTGTGAATGTGACTTTGCAGAGCAGGCTGCAAGAGTTGCCTCCATTGTGTGTTCCTTGCCACATAAAGAACACGTGATTCTTCTTTCATGAAGGGGAAAACCTTGTGTTATGTCTCCTGTGGCCTACTTGGCTGCGAGAACCTCTGTACAGAGCAGTGCTCTGCACCTTGGCTTTTATGCTCTGCTGGCTGTACGGCTTGTAGAGGTTTTGTGGCATTTTTGTGTGGCTCTTGCCAGCCCTTCAGCTGCTCAGTCTCAGCTTGGGCTGTGCTCATGACATGGTCTCTAGTTAAACACTGCTGTGTGCTGGCTGAGTGTGGGCAGAGGAGTGAAGAGTGGAGATGTGGCAGAGCTCAAAAGCTTCCCCTGTACTTTGAGGCTTTGAGCTGGACAGAAAGGGTAGTGGGGTGAGGGGAACAGGGCAACCTCTGAGTTGCTGTGCTGCTCCAGATAAGCTTGTTTACGCCAAAGGAATTAAAAGAAAGAGAAAAAAAGACCTAAGTTAGGTTAAACTTGGATTCAAAGGACTGAATGTTAATGCCACGTGTGTGATCTGTGCTGGGTTTACAACCTATTTCCATTTTGGGCTTCAAAGAATAATGTGGGTGCACTGCATATGTTCATGGCCGTGCTGCTGCGACAGAGAGCCTGTGAACAGGGTACCTTCCAGGAAGGCTGGGGCATGAGGGCTGATGTTGGTATCCATCCCCAAAACCAGCCTCAGAAAGTAAGATAGTAATAACAGAGTAAATTAACTTTTAGTTTTTTCTTTTCTTTGCCTTCTTCCCCTGCACACTGCAGACTCAAAGAAGGAAGAGTTTGCAAACTGGGAAATCCCATCCATGGTTTTCGAAGTGATGAATGGGAGTTTTACTCTTTGAGGAATTTCTAAGTTGTAATCTCTGAATTACAAGATTAAATTTAGAGCAGCTACAGGGATACCCATCAAATGAATGCTACCAGCAGTGCAAATCTTACTGGTCCTAAAAGGGTAATATTTAATTTCTTTAATTCCTGTCTCTATCTACTAAGAACTACTAAGAAGGAGTTAACTAACTAACTCTCCTTCACTAAGAAGGAGAGTTATGACAACCAGTCTCCCCAAGGAAGGCAGGAAAGCTAAAGCTGAGTGATGTTTTCTCCCTAGAGTATATGAAGCTGATAATTGGCAGGATACATGGTGCTGGCCATAACTTTTGAGGGCTTTGCTCATTTTTATGGCTGCTCTTAATCCCATTCCTGCACTTCAAAGTTCAAGTCTTGTTGCTGAAATCCTGAAATTTATTTAAAAGGGGACAAGACCTAAAGAAATCAGCTGGTAATCACAATTTTTTGAAGCCATTCCATTCATCCCATTTCACCCTCCAGTGGAGATCTTATTTTGCCTGCTTTAAAGCATTTCCTATAACTCAGCAATAAAGGCAGACCAAGATCTTGTCTCTCTTGTGACATATCCTAGGCTGGAACATGTGCGGTGGTGGAACCCTGGGAGAGGACAGCAGCTCTGAAGTCAAGGGGGGGAAAAAAGGAGCAGGCAACAGCTCTGCTGAATCTAAATCTCTACAGAGATGTGGTCTTCAGCTGAAGACATTCAAGCAATGCTCCTCTAGGTGGGTGTTTGGGGACATGGAGCCAGGCTGTAATGCATTTGGTGTGTTCAAAACCTTGCACTTAACTCAGAGTGGTGCTGAAGGTCCCTGCAGCACAGCTATTGGAGGAACACCAGGCACTGCTGAGTTTGCAGCTTGCCAAAGCCTCCATGATCTTCTCCAGGAGATGAGATTTTTGAAAGTGAAGAAGAGAGGCTGAAATCCAAGTGAAGGAATATCCTTTGTTGCTGCACTGAGTGGACAACTGTCACAGGTGGAATAACCCATGATGGAAAGAGGAAAGGTGTGATCCCAGCTTGGGTGAAGGAACCCAGCCTGGGCCAAGAGGATGCAGACAGGGAGAGACACCCATCACAGCAGAGATGGAGAGACTACCAAAATACGAATGCAAATGGAGTATTTATGGCTTTTATGTTGCCATTTGATGAGCACCTTAATGTCTTGCCAGAAACAATGCTCTTAATGTTAAAAGAAAAGCTGCGGGCCATGAAAAGTGAGCTACAAAAACTTGGGGCTTTCAGGGATAAACTTAAAGAAATATGGGAGTAGGTGTATAGGGAAATGAGAGATAAAATCAGTAGTTATTTCAGGGAAGAGGGCAATCACCTGGGGGTTGAAATTGAGCTGAACCATTCATCTTACTAAGGAAGAAGCAGGGGTGTAAACAATTTGGGAAGGATCTTGGGGTGCCTGTCATATGACATATCTGCACAATGCAGGACTTGAAACAGCAAAGGCAGAAGTCAGGTCACATCCCTGAGATTCAATACCCCTAAAAGCCAACCCCTTGGGGAGGCTGGAGACAGGTGTGAGAGAACAGATTTCCAATGGGGGGCTGTCTGCAGTGAAGGCAAACACTGATCCCTTCCTCTCCCTGCATCTTGTGCTTTGAGAAGGTATTTCTTGGAGTAGGAGGTGGCTACAACCATCCTGTGTGAGATGTAATTGCCTTGAAAAAGGTTGAAAATATTCTGCAATCAAGGAGGGTAAATGGAACCATGAAGGACGAAGATGTTATTGGTAAATATGGAAACTTCTTTGGACAAGCTGGACACCAAACACTTGTGTCACAGCTTTAATGAGTGTTTAGGATTAGCAGAGCCTGGGCTGCAACCTGGTCAGTCCCTGTGCCCTCAGTGCATTACTGCTCTGAGTGACAGCACCAGCCCAGCCACGGAGTCAGGTCTGAGCAAATGTCCCTAGGAGGCAGCTGGATTTGCAGCCCTTGGTCACTCTCCATCCTGACCTTCTCGCCTCATTTTCTCTGCTGGAGCTGCTCTGGAGCTGCCCACCCCACTGAGCTCTCAAGGAAGTGCCTCTTCACCAGCACTTAGCAGTGAGTGCCAAGGTTCTCCAGCCCTCACCAGTGTGACATGAAATGGCTTCAAGCCCACTGGCATAGGAGAGGCTCTTGGCTCTGGGGCATCTCCAGGCCCATCTCCTCCCCAGCTCAGATGGGAAACTCCACACAACTCGTTCTTCATCCCAGTGACAAATGCAGCAGTAAGCGTATTGGTACAAGGCATTTCCATTTTTAATTGAATGGTTATTCCCACATCCTCCTTCAGACACTGCCCTTCAAACCCACTTTCAGTAATTAAAATGGTAAATGTCTGTCCTTCATTTGCTGCCTCTGGTACTTTGTCCCTATAAATCCTACGCAGTGCCAGGGCTTTGATCTGCCCATCTGCTCTGATTGTGATCCCAGGACATCTTCAATTAACATGTTTTTAAAAATCTTGGGTTTTTTTCAGATTTAAGCATTGATGACTTCTACTGGTGCTATTTAGTTCCAAGTTATGAGTTAATCTAGTTATAGAGTAGTTATTATTTAGTTCTTGGCTATTTAGTTACACTACTTTTACCAAGTGTATTTTTTGTACATGTGCACAAAAGAATATATAAATTTGAACACAAGCCTTGCTAATATATTTGGGAAGTTTGATTTGGGTTATTTTTGGCTCTGGGTTCATATTGATCCTAAGTCCATGCATGGAGAGGGCTGCACCAGCAGCCAGCGGCTGTCAGACAGGGCTGCCTGTACAGCTTTACTGGTGGCCATCCTCGTGGCTATGGGCCCTCAAATCTTGCTGAGTAATTTTCATACACTGGAGAACCCCCAGCATATGAAATATCAGCATCACTAGATGGCACATGTGAGCTGTTCTTGTCTGACTAGCAGAGGATAAGCCAGGCAGTAAAGTTTCTTCCCCCAGTGTTATATTTTTTTATACTTCTGTGGCTGCTTCTGGCAGCAGGATGCATCTAACGCATCCAAACCTGCCCTGTAGCCCCATTAAGTACCGCTCTGTTATCCAGTGTGGTTCTGCCACCTCCCTTTTCCTGCCCTTTCCATCCCAGGGATGTACCAGGAGAGCTTGTACTTTGCCATCCTTCGTGAGACTGAAATATAAACCCAAAAAAATCACATAATAAATGAAAAAAATAATGAGAAAGATGATCTTAGCGTATTTCATGAACTTTCTATAAATAATTGCTTTTAATAATATTTTATGAATTCTGTCTTTGTATACATAACTGCCTGCAAAAATATTGGCAATCAAAGCCTAAAACTGCAGAATAACTGTGGTCTAATGGTCTTTGCCAGCAGGGGACAGGGTGGTGGCTGTCCCACTGTATGGCCCTAAGCTTCTGGTGCCCTTCCCCTGAGATGTCTGTCACTACAGGGGTGACATGAATCTAAGTTATGGCCTGAAGTGGCTGAAACCAAGTGTCAAACATACTCCTAAAGTGCCCTGGGCTTCTGTTAACATCTGCTGCCTAATGGGACCTTTGTCACAAGGAATTATGCTGTTTGCTGGGTGCCTTGTTCAGGGCTTGGCGTGCCAAGTATTGAACTTGTGGAGGAATTTCCTTCGCTAAAGCTTTCAATTGAATTTAGGACCAAAGATTAAAAAGAGGCTTTTGGACAGACAGAAATAAAACACTTTGATCAAAAGAGAATAGAAAATGGTAGCACTAATTACAGTCAATGGAATAGAGGGTGATGTGTGTGTGCGCACGTGTGTGTAGGGAGCTGGGGTTTATTGTCGACTTTTGCCTTGTTCTTTCATAATTAAGGATATTTCCACATGGTGACTGATGTATCTCAGGGCTAAGAGGAAAATCGCCTCTTCCTTCTCTAAGGTGGAATAGATCAAAGGGCAGAGTTTCTTCCAAAAGAGGAAATCTACATCCTTACAGGATGCTCTGCAAGCTGCTGTTACTGTCCTGCTCTCTGGATTTTATCCAGGCTGGATGCAGCAAGGAAAGCAAGTATCTGCTGAACTCTCACGGTTTGCACTCCCGGGAGATGGGCTGCTCCCAGCCTTGGCAGAAGTGCCAGACATTGGGTAATGCTTTGTCTTGTGCTTGGGAAATAATCTTGTGTGCTCCAAACTCTGTTGGGATCAGTGGAAAGGCTGCACTGAGCTCAGATGAGTGCAGTGAAACATCTAAACTATTCTCTTACCTGTGTCTGAGCAAGTAGGTGGAGATTTTGCCCTGATCATCCCTCTGAAGTGAAAGGGAAGCCCTCCTCACCTCTCCCAATTAATGGACTTAATTTGTAAAATCTTTTGCACCAATTTTACCCTGCCCCTGCCTTTATTTTTGTATAAACACCAAACCAGAAATTTTAAGGATTCTTGGCTCAAGTCACCCACTTCTCCTCCCTGCAAGGCTCAGTAGGATGACCTGAAGGCAACCAGCAATGCTCATCACCAGCTCTAGAAAATCTCTCTTAGGAATAAATCTCTTTTTAGGCATTTCTATAAGCGTAAAGTGAGTTGAAGGAGAGCTCCCAGGCAGTACTTTCCATGAGATCCTTGGCTGGAAAGTGTGAATTGTAAGGATCATAAAGAGCCCCTTTCCAAGGAGTCTGGTGACAGATGTTCTCAGCAGCATGTCCCAGCCTGCTCCCCCAGCAGGATCTGGGCCTCTGAGGAATACTCCCTCACAGCTGAGCCATCTTTCGTCTTCCAGAAAAAACAACCCCTCTTTTCCAGAGCAGCCCCCAGCTTCTGTCTCAACCAGCAATTTGTCTTGTGCTAATGCAGCCCTCCCATTCCTGCCAGGGATGGGATTACAAGTGCACTCGATATTCAGTTTTAATCTGATGCCAGGATTTGCTTGCAGGGCTGTGAAAGGCCTTTTCTCTTGCAGGCTCCTGATCATATTGTCTTTCCTCTCAAGTTTCTGGTATCACATCCCTACTGTTCTTGTCAGTCAGTTGTTGGCCAGTTCTGATATTCTGACTTTTTTTTGAAGAGGAAAACCCATGTGTTGTGGAATGGATATGAGAACTTTGGCTACTCCTGTATAATGCCAAGGATGGGTCTTAACCCTCAGTGAGGTGGGAAGGACCCATTGGTTCCCTTTGTCCCTCTCCGTGGGGGCTTTGCTCCTCTGCAGTACTGAGGGGGAGTGCAGCTCATTGGCAAGGGCTGTTCCTCCCTGAACCAGAGATGCCCCTTGCTCCCATGGGAAGAAGAAGCTCAAAGGGAAAAGCTGCAGGGCTGTATCTATCCTATTGAGGACACCCAATAATTCAATGGACCCTATTTATTACACTACATAAATAGGTAAAATTATTCTATTGTCCAAGTCCAATGGTGATTTCCACCGTCTCCTTCAGCATTTATCCCAGTTGTATCCACTCAGCAACAGCAGAAACAAGTTGTCACAATGCTTAAAGAAGTTCTCTATACACACAGTTTTACCTGGAGGAATTTAAAGACCTGGAGCCTAAACCCACATGTCCTGTTTCATTGGGTACTGCAGCTACAGCTGCATTTCAGGCTGGGATGCTCACACATAACCCAGCCACATTTAGATTTGATCTCATGCCTTCAGTTTAACTGCACAGAAGAAATACTGCAGCTGAAGAACAGATGTTCTTAGTTTCGTCTTGCTTTTTTAAAAAAACAGTGTTACACGTCTGTATTTGCAGGATTATTTGATCAGGCAACCTAAATATAACCCGATTAAATAGTCATTTAAATAGAGCTGAACCATTCCCTATTTTTTTTTTTTGCAAGTATCAACCCAGTGTGAATATTTTGCTGCCAAGTCTGTTTGCTTCTAGAAGTGTTCCATTTGTGAAGATGGCAGAAACAAGAAACCCCTCAGCTCCAGAAGCTCTTGTTTGCCAAGGTGAATTTTCCTTGATCGTTTTACATGGCCATGAATCTTTCTGCCATGCCTATGCTGGCAATCAACAATGAGCCCTGGCAATTTTGTCTGCAGCTCTGTAAGCACAATGTGAAAACTTATCTGCCAGATTAATACCAATGCTTCCTGAATTTAAATAGCCTGCAAATAATGTTTTCCTTGGCATGTATTTATCACCTATTTATCTGATATGCCGTATCTTCACTGCTTCATTAGTGTTACTTGCAAGACAAGATAATCATGATACTTGGAAAATAGTGTGGCCTGTGATGATTTTGGGTTTGATATTATCTAAGAAGTGAAGAGGGCTGGCACATTCTTCAATATATGCAGAAAGAATGTATGCTAGGAGGTAATGACTTCAGCTTCTTTCTTCTCTTTCTTCTTTTCTTCTCTGAAGAAGAATTCATGGAAGTGCCGGGTTAAGTGCAGTTTGATTTGGTGATCTTAAGGGTCTTTTCCAACCTAAGTGGTTCTATGATTCTAAGATCTCTTCGGTACCTGCAGGCACAGCTCCTTGCAATGATGGCACACTTGATGCCTCTGTGTCACTCACCACTTCCCTGTGGTTACTGATGTCGTAAAATTGAAGAATGCTTTGAATTGGAAGGGCTCTTAAAGGTTTTGCACTCCCTGCCATGGGCAGGGACACCTTCCACTATCCCAGGTTGCTCCAAGCCCCATCCAACCTGGCCTTAGAGACTCCCAGGGACAGGGCAGCCACAGCTTCTCTGGCAACCTGTGCCAGGGTCTCACCACCCTCACAGGGAAGAATTACTTCCTAACATCTAATCTAACTCTCTCCTCTCTTAGTTTAAAACCATTCTCCCTCGCCCCATCACTATCTGCCTGTGTATATATTGTCCATGCTCTGTTCTCAAGGAGGCTTCTACTCCAGCCTCACTCGACACACCAAATTTCCACCTCTCCACAAACGATTCAAGTTGTAAAAGCCATGACATCTGTTCTCACAGGTTGCACCCCACGAGGAGGGTGTGTATCACTTTCCGACTCCCCTGCCTGGGCGGGGCTCGTTTGCCCCTGCAGTGTGAAGATGAGGTTACTGAGACCACGGGAGCTGGTGCTCATGCAAACAGCTCTGTTTGAAGCAGACCACTGGTCCAGGACAGCTGCAAGAGAAAGCCTTGCAGCCTTTGCAACTCTTGTTTGGAGTGAAAATGAAAATATACAGTGATGGAGGGGCTCTTGGCTTTGATCATTACTGGTTCGGGGAAATAAAAACATAACCCAGAGGGAGTGAGCAAGGGGTGTAACAATGTCAGCTCAATCTCTTTGTTATTTTCCAAGATCAAAAGGAGCTGGGGGAGTTTAGCTTTTATTGCCTTCCCGTTTTGTTTTCTACTTTTTGGCTTTCTTCCTCAAAAATCAATACAGCCCTCTCTGGGCTTCTCATACCCATGTGCTCCCCGCTCCTGCCAGCCCCAAGCCCACTGCAGGCTGTGTGGCACAGTGCTGGTGTAGCACACTGGTCAGGGGCGCCCATCACTGCTCAGCCTGCTGGCTGCTACTTCAGAAGATACACGGTAAAAATCCTTTCTTCAGTGTTTTGAACGGGGGTTTACTCTCTTGGCAGAGCTCACCCTGCTGTGTTGATGAAGGGTGTTTGAGTACAGCCAGGATAGAAGCCTGAACAGGGCTCTCTCACCCCAGAAATGTGCTGATCAGCATCATTCCAAAGAATTCCATTAATAACATCTTTTTCCTTCAGCATCAGCTCTAGTGGTTTTTTCAGCATCATGAAGGACTGAGTCTGCTATGCTTGGGGAAAACCAGGCTCTGGGCTGGCTCATCTGGCTAGGGCAGAACACAACTTTCTGTGGGGCCCCATCTTGGTTAAATAGCTGAGCAATGCCTGGAAACTCCAGGCAGGTGGTAGAGTGGACAAATGGGAATAGGAACAACCAATGACTGTTCTGAGCTGAGCCCACAATTTGCAGCTTGTCCCTTTCCCTGTGTGAAGCTGCGGTAGCTTCAGCCTGCCCTGGCTACCTCATGGGCTGGCTGGCACGGCCACTCTCTTCAGCTGCTTGGCCCAAAGGTTATGGATCCTCAAAGATAACTTGCTTGGTCCATACTATGCTTTGTGAAAATAACCAGTTAAAACTACACAACTATTTTAAAGAGTTTTAGGTATTTGTGTCACATTGAGAGAATAGGGAAGGAGGGAGCAGTGACATTGGTGGGTGTGAGAGGGCTGTGCTGTTGGTGGTAAATAGCTGCTAATGCTCATTTGCAGAGACCAGCAGCAGCCCACTTACACTGGCCCAGGTAGAAATTGTTTACTCTGACACAGAGATGCTCCATGAAGCATCAGAGCTGTGTAAGCATTCCCAGTGCAGGGTTTTCTGCAGTGGAAACAACCTGTCTCTGACATGGGCACAGCAGGCAGTGAAGGCTTGGCTCTGAGCAACACGGCCTGGGTTGAGTTTATAACTGTAAGAGGCATGAAGACATGTTTAGATAGTGTGATACCCAGCAGTGAGGCATCCTTGCTTATTTTATCATTCCATCAGCATGTTCTTGACTGATTATGAATGGATTCCTTTCAGGTTACAAGCTGAAAACATTTTTGTTACTAAAGAGAGCCAAATCAAACTCTACTGAACAAATACATCTTGGATCTCTGGCTAATGAGATTTTCTGCTGTTCAAACATGTTATGTGATATGAATGAAACTTTAGTTGAATTAGACTTAGCTGTTCATGTAGAATTCACAAGCTGCAATTTTTTTCTCACAGCTTTATTTTAGGCAGTTATTTTTGGAGGAAATGACAGTTTTGCACAATTCAGCTATGTAAAAGTGATTAATGAAAATAGTATTTACTGGTCCCATTTTATGGTGAAATTGAATCAGAAGCATACTTTGAAATGCAGAAGGGCTGATCCTTCCATGCCTCCCACCTTTTCACCACTAACTCCTGAATAAAACATTTGGTCTGTGGTTTGCTTTGTAAAGCTGTGCCCAGTCAAGGGAGCACAGGGCACAGCTCCTGCAAGCCCAGCCCCAGGACTGTCATCTGATGTGACTGGTACTGTAGTGACTCTACTGATTTTGATTTATTCCCGGCTAATTTGGTATGAATAGTATCAGAATCAGAATCACAGCTATATCCATTAGTGATGCAGAACAGAGCTTAAAAATAATCCTCTGACTGACATGCAGATTTATATAATGAAAGATGGGGCAATTCCAGATTTCTCCAGCAAACTGGTGTCAAACAAGCTGTTCTGAGTGCTCGAGACCTAAAGCCTGTGATGGCAAAGGAACATTTAGACAGAGCCTGTATGTGAAGCATTTGTAGAATTATTGTTAGTCAAATGTATTATGATACATTCCCTTCTGTTCCATTTTCACCTGTTAAATTAGGATGTAGCATTACTAAAAACCAAAAACTGCTAAAATAAGAGAGGGAACTGACATTTAGAGCATTTTGGGGATTTCTTATACTGCATAAGGAGTTTGTAAAATTTAAACCAAAGTCACAAGCACATATTTTCTCCGTTGAGAACATCTAGTGTAATCCTCTTGTTCTTCTGGCACTCCCCAGGATAATCTACAGTTCATAACCTGTAGGAAAAATAGAGCCCAAGAGCGCAGATGACATCGATGCCCAACTTCATATGAGGAGACTTGCTGCCATCTTTTGGTAGATGCGTGTTTCAGAAAGTAATGAAAAATTATCTCTCGCAGAAAAAAAACATTTTCTCCCTCTGCTCGTTCTTAGCCCCCCTACAGCATCAGCCCCTGGAGGGATTTAAAAAATGTGTAAACGTGGCATTTGGGGACGTCATTTAGTGGTGGACTTGGCAGTGCTGGGTTAACAGTTGGACTTGGTGATCTTCAAGGTCTTTTCCAGTCTAGACAATTCCATGAGTCCATGATTCTGTGCACTCAGACTCTACTGCAGGGGCAGCCTATGAATATTAATCTCAGCCAATGACACCCCAAGGAGCCCCCAGTAACCCTGTGGGTGCCTGCAGGGCTGGAAGGGCTGAATGTGGGGCAGGGGCTGGGCTGGTTTCTTCATGGTCTTGCTGCTCAGAGAAAAGCTGTAGGGAACAGGCTGCAACCTCTGCATGTCTGCAAGTAATAAAATACTTCTGTATGCCTAGAGGCAATATAATAATATATTTGACAAGCTGGGCAGCAGCAGGATGATGCAAGGGGAGGGAGCAAGGCTGGGAGGCAGTGCTCCACAAATCACACTCGTTACTGGGAGATTTACCTTTGCAGAGGGCAAAGAGCTGAGGCTACACTTTGGCAGGGGCAGGTTGAGGAGATGCTGCTCAGGGTGAAAGTGCACCCTTGTAACTGAGTCAGAGGGATGATGGGGAATGTCCTGTGCCCCTGCTCCCCTCCAGGGTCCTGCCTCTGTACTGGCAGCCCCCTTGCTTCCCTTGCTCCTCTGATTCCTGGAGGAGGAGGTTCAATGCACCCCAGCAGAAAGCTGCCCACTGTTTTTGCTGGGCTACGTTTTTTTCCTGGGACAGTGAGTGAAGTCCAGGGCAGGCTCAGGATGCAGGAGAAGAGGGAAGGCACCAGCTGCTGCCAGAGGGAGAACTGAGAGGGTGCTGAGAGCTGACACTTCACCCTGAGTGCAACTCTGTGCTCCGGTTACGACACTCACACTCGTAGAGGTGCCTGGATCAACAAAACGACTGTGGTTAGAAGAATTTTACAAATTTGAAAGAGACCTCTTGTTTCTGTGGCTTCCTACCCTGGTGGCAGGCTTCACACTTTATTTTAATGTGCATTTGGTATCCGGCACAATTCCTTCTGCCTTTGCTGCCTCAGCTGCCTTTCTGAGGTCGATATGTGGCTACACACAATCCTTTCCCCTCTACCACCCTGTCATGCCAAGAAACTCCTGAGATCCCACTGAATTCCACAAGCCACTTCATTTATATACTTCAGTTCAACATTAAGTTCCTTGCAGGGTTTATTTAGTTTGAACTCTGACCAAAGTTTCCAAGTGCAGTGTGTGTGCTCAGCTGGATGACTCCAACCTTGCTCCCGGGCTGTGCCGGGGCAGGCGCCACTCACCTGCTGAGGGTACAGCCCTGCCACAGCTGTGGGAGCGGTGCCCTTCAGAGAAATGCTGTTGGGAAAGAAAAGGCATGAACCAGGTAAGAGCACAAGCAGGGAAACTGCCTCCTTTCACCATCCAGTCCCACTGTGCAAGGGAGAAAGAGTGGGAAAAAACTAATTGAAAAAAAAGAAAAAAAGTGTTCCCGTGGGTGGGATGTGAACTCTTAGCAGTGATACTTTTTTTAACACGAACATCCCTTGCGTTGTGGGGGCAGAAGGGTGACCAGCCAGACCATCTGCAGTTTCCTGGCTGGGATGGTTCCCCTGTTTATGTTGTGGGTGATGCTCTGAGCGTCCAAGGGACCTGCAAAAGTGCAGGGCTGGGTTTATATCTCATCCTGAAAGTGGCCCAGCTTCACCTCTGTTCCTCTCTGATAGCAGAGCACCGCCCTGCCTGACCTTTAGTCACCGAGAGAGTGTTACTCTGGACCCAGCCCAGCTTCCCTATAAACTGTGAGGGCTGATTCGTGTATCTGAGGAGGAGTTAGGAAAGATGTTAACTCCCTAATTTATGAGAACCTCTCCACGCCCCGCAGTCAGTCCCCACAGGGTGGGTGTTGCTGCCGCTGCCTCGCTGATCCCCGGCCCTTTGACAGTTCCTCTGGACACTCACCAGCCGTCACACACAGCCTCACCTGCTCACAGACCCTCTTTCAAACTCTCCCTTCCTCCTTTCCCACCACTCTTGCCTCAACCAGGACATGGAGAATTGAAATTTTAATAAGATGGGGAGTTAGACCTAAATTCTAAATCGAATTCTAGGTAATTCTAATTTAGCTAATGCGAACTAAATGGGGAGTTTCATCGAATCAGAATAGTTTGGGTTGGAAGGGCCCTTTAAAGGTCACCTAGTCTCATCTCCAGCAGAGCTGAGGATTCTGGTACCTAGGCGGCTGCAGGTGTCCTGGATCGTACCGGGGCTGAACTAGTATATCTCGGGGATGCCTCACCCGGGGGCCGGTCCGGTCCCTTGTGCAGGTGCCGCCGGGGTGCGGGGGCTGCCGGCGGAGCGCCGTGCCCGGGGAGCGGCTCCCGCANGCGGGGGCAGGTAGGGCTGTCCCGGGCGGGGGGTCCCGGGCCGCCCCCTCCGAGCCGCGGTGCGGGCGGCGGGACGCGGTCACGGGTCACGCGTGGGAGCGGGGTGCCCGCAGCGCCCCGGGCGGGTTTGCCCACACGCGGCCCGTCGGAACGGGGATAACTGTGTCCTTACGTAATGCCGGGCATTGCGACACGAGGGCCTGCTGGGAGGCGCGGGTGGCCGGGACATCGCGGGTGGCGGGACAGCAGGGGCGGCGGGGTCCCGGTGCCGCATCCCCGTATGCCGCCGGCCGCAGCGCGGAGGTCGAGCTGGATGAACCGGGCGCTGGCCCTGTGACGGGAGCGGAAAGGTCACTGGGCCACAGCGAGAGTGCGGCTCCTGAGGAGCGCTTCAGCAAGGGGGATCGTTCTGCTCCTTCCTGGGAAGCAGAGGTTGAAGGTGGCTGTACCTGTCCGGGTTTAGCACAGTCTTGGCTCTGACATTCCTTTCACCTCGCTCCTCCGCAACCCTGGGATCCTTCTTGCAGGTTGGCAAATTCATTCTGATGCATACCAAAACCCCAAGCCTCAAGCCAAGCAGCCAAACCGATTTCTTCTTCCATTTTATTCTGCTTATTCTCAGAATGTAGCTTTTTACTTGTGGGAAATAATGTCAGTTTAAAAATCCCCATGTCTTGCTTTCCCCTCCCGCAGAGAGTACTGTGGGGCCACAGCAGCAGCTGCCTCCATTCTGCCTTGTCACAGCCCTTGCTGGGAACAACTCTTGCTGGAGGGGGAAGGTCTTTGAGTCATTCAGTCTTTGGGTATTTGCAAAAAGGAAAAAAAACGGTAACAAATTTTTAAGAAAATGAAGTGGAGCTGACTCATCATCAGTGACCAATGCAGGGTTGTGTCTCTGGGGAATATTTATAGCGATTCCAGCAGAAACACATCCCAGCTTGTTTCTCAGATGGTTTAGTGAGAATAGAGGTGTGTTGCAGTTTGTTCTGTTGGGTGCACTGATTGGTTGAATAATCACCTTTCTCATGGCATTTCACCTATGAAATTTTGTCAGAAATGGGCTTTTGCACTATTGCAATGGCATTCTGGAATGATGCCTCCCCCCAGCACTCTCCATCAAAGGTTTGCACTGATCTACCTTTCATTCCTGCCCGCATTTTGGGTGCATATATGGGGGTGTGGAAGTGTGGAGGACATCACTGTTGGCTGCTGTAGCAGCAAGAGGGTCCCCAGCCCCGGCACTGTTGAGATGGAGGCAGGACACACAACTGAGGCCCTTGTGGGCTTGGCTTCTGCTACAGGTAGGGAAAAACCCATCCACTGGTATGGTAGATGCTCCTCTTCTGTGTGAGCTGTCACACTGTGCTGGAAGACAAGATTCCATTTTAATTACTCATCCCCATTGATCTGGTGCTGGGTGTTCCTGCAGTGGGGCCGGGAGTGAGGGACATGTCCCTTCCTGAGCGTGCTTGCCGGGGTGTGTGCTGGCCTGGGCCCTGCCATGCTGGTGGCACAGGGTGGGACAGTAGCACTGCTCTTCTCCTTCTCCACAGGTATTTAACAGAAAAGGTTTAATTTAACATGTAGGGTCTGTGGTTCTGTGTTATTCCTATGCAGTTTAGTAACTACAGCAGCTACAGCAAGCAGCAACGTCCCCCAAGTTCATTTAATTGGTACTTATATGTGATAGTTTAATAGGGGGTTGCCATACAACACTGCAGTTCTTAATTTATACCCATACAATTAAGAGCAGGCTGTCTCTTTCTTTAATTCTGTAATTAGTATAGCCTAAATAATAATATTTACATTTGCTTTTAAGGGCTTTATCTCCTCTATGCTCCTCTGTTTATTGGGCTACAGAGGTACTGCATAAACCCTTCTTTAAATCTGCTCCATCATGCATGCAGTTCCAGAGCAAAGCTCCAGCAGGAAGGCTGGGATCTTGCGAGTGTCACAGGGACGCTGCATGTCTTTATAATGCCTGCAACAAAAGAAATTGTGGACTCCCAATCTTAAATTTTGAGTCATAATGGTGCACGGATTACATGATGTTGGCATAGTAGCAAGTTGGGACAAAAAGTGTTGTTAAGTCTTGTGTCTAATAATGCCGAGTATTTACAAACCACATGCTTTTACTGGCTTCTCAAAAGCCTCATGAATGTGCCCAACTTGATGTTTGACCTCTGCGTGGCTGCGCATGTATTTATGGGTAAGTGTGTTCTTAAATCTCTGTACAGTGAGGCTGCTGAACCTGATTTGAAGCAGACTGTGGGCATGACTTGAAGGAATTTGGGATCTGGACCATAAAACCCAAAGTGTGGAGCCAGCACCGTGCTGCCCTGGCAGCCTGGGATGTTGGACAGGCACGCTGGTGCCAAGTGGAGCTGGTGCCTCCAGCCAGCCATGGGACGTGGAGGGAGCTGGGCCCTGCCCTGTCTGAGAGCAAGCCCCATCCTCTGTGGGGTATTGACACAACAGACATTGGCTGGGAAATGACACTGCCCAGGCTGGGGGTCCAGAAAGGCACGTAAAAGCTGCTTCATTCCAAGGAATAATTTTTCCTTTAATGAAGGAGATAAATAACAAATAAATTAATATTCTTTTTAACCTTGAAGCAGAAGACCCTCATGTGGGTTTTTCCCCATGCAGACAGACTGTACCTGGTCTCATAACCCTGTCTGTCTCTCCCAGCTGTTCCCAGCAGCTGTAACATGTGCACCCTGCAAGTAGCATCTTTTCATGCTTGTGGAGACAGGGAGCTGGAATGTTCAGAACTACTGGTACCATCAAGAAATGGTACATGAGTTCAAATTTATTGGGAAAAGGTGTGGCTACATAAGAATAAATCCAACGTTTTTACTTTCTTAGCCTTGAATCTGATAGACTTCCATTGTCTTCATGGGAATTTTATTCTTATAATGGATTTTATTCTTATCTTAAATTTTTAGATTGTTCCTTTCCCCATGTAAATATCATAAACTTGATAAATATGTGCAGGGAAACTTCAACCTAGGCATGTATGAAAGTTATCAAGAAGAGATGAGTTTTCCTTTGGTTGCAGCCAATCCTTGTATCTGCCAGGGCACCCTGTGGGTTTGCTACTTTTTGGACTGAGTTTGATTTAATTGCCCAGAACTGCATCATAGAGTGAAAACTTTGCCATCTGTGACACTGGAAAGTATTCAAATTTGGCCTGCTGTAATGAAATCTTCACTGGAGCTGCCTCTTGCGTCCTGCAGCTCCAAAGGGAGCTCCCGATTTTCTCCCTGTGGCAGTTACAAATCAGTCATTCCTGAAGGTGTGCTCACACCAGCACTTGGAGCTTACTCCTCCTCAGTTCAGGTTTTCTTCAGTCATCACTTGTGCTATGGTGTTTCTTACTCAAGAAAACCAAAATACTTCCCCACTTCTAAATGTTACAGATATTCTACTTGGCCTGCTCTGCGCAGGAGTCGAGGTCCGTAGTCACGCTGAGCTATTTGCACAGTTGGACAAGGATAAAAGCAATGAATTCATTTCAGTCCAAACCTAATCTGAGTTAATGTGCAGGGATCCCACTGGTGAAAAGCAAGGGCACTTGGCCACGGCCATTCCTTGATCCTTTAAGAGTTTGAATCCCTGCTAAGCATGCTTGTCTTACAACCTGTACTCGCACAGGATGTAATCAGTTTTGTTTTCCATCTGTTAAACAAGAGGCTTCTGATTAGCCAGTGCAAACAGAAATAATTATTTTGTTTTATTCTCACTGACAACAGCAAGGTTAACAACCAAGTACACAGCTCCTGCCGTTTTCCACACTCAGCAGTTTTAAACACCTTGCTCTCTGTGTGTTACATTATTTGCCTTACAACCGGCAGGGATTTGGCTTTCAGTATTGTCCCCTAATTATAGTAATTGTCTAAGTGGAGCTCTCATGCCTCCCACTGATCTGGGCCCAGGTTGCGGCAGTGGAGCAGCCTGGCACAGCTCATGCACCTGATGAGCCTGGCCACAGCCAGAGGGGATACACAGGCATCAGGGAACAAAACTTGGCTTCATGGATTTGGAGAAGGGAAATACGTAACTGAGAAAATCCAACCCAAAAGCATACAGCATTCATTTATGAAGAAAATATTTTGATTTTATGAAGCGACTCAAAGGGACTGTTGATAAAATAGATCTGATAGATTCCAAGGTGCAGCTGGCAGAGCGGTGCATTATCTTTCAAAGCAATGCTTATTTGATTTTTCAAGTGTAGGGATTTGTAATATTTTTAATTTTTGATGATGCTAAATGGCAATATCCATCAGAGGGTTCTCATGGGGCTGGGCTGCTCTGGCAGGGCAGAAGCATTTGCTGTACGCAGACAGCTCTTAGTGACTCCTGCTATCCCTCTTCTGAGTGCTGCCTGACTTTGGGGGGGAGTGATTTCCAAGCAGGGCATTGTATTTGCTTCTAGTGACTTCAATGACGAGCAGAGAAATTACACACAAAATAAAATAAATATGGTAATACTTCCTTTGGGGTTTTTTCTGCTTATGTTTTTGGAGGTTTTTTTCCCTTTTTCTCCCCACTTTTTAAGGCTGATCTTGTGTATAAACATTAAATCCCTGCTTTTATATTTTCACAAAACAAACCCAAGCAGAGACATTTAGGTCCAGTATAAGCAGCTAAAATTGCTTTGGAATATGAATTTAAAAAAGAAATCAAAAATTCATTTTAACTCTTTAGCTGCCTGTGTATTTGGGGATGCCTTTTAATACTGGACTATAACTGGAAAGAGATGACATGCACTCAAGTAGTCTGCAACTGAAGCTACATCATAGTATGTGCCCTTGTATCCTACTTTATGTTGTGAAAAGACTGTTTGCTTTTATTTAGCCACAGATCTGTTTTGTTCCCTCTAGGATAGGGATTCTTCCTTTACGCAATAGCAATATCCTGCTTTAACAGGCACCAGCTTGTTGTCTGGCGTGCTTGGGGCGCTGAGTGACTGCTGAAGGTCCCTATCTGATCTTCATGGGGTGGTGAGCTTGCCTGAGAACTGCATCCCAATCTGCAGCCAGAGAGATATTAAAGCACCCTCGTGTTCAGAGCTAGTGGGTTTGTGTGGGATATAAAGGAGTAGTTTTCTGCTAACATTGAATACTCTGGAGTAAGAATGTCAGGAATTTTTTTAAGCATTTGCATGCCTATGTAGTAAACTGCTTATTACTTCTGAATAGCCAAAAAGTTTGTGAATATGGAATTTTAGTGCAACATCTGTTATCGGGAGGATTAGCTTTATAAGTATGATTTTTCTCCTTTGCTGTGTAGAATTTGGAAATCTTGTCTACAAAGACAGAAGATGTACACCATTTCAGATTGCTTGACTTTGGTTCCCCTAAAGAAATGACTTTACTTGAGTAAGGAAGTAGAAAGTATTGTACTTGGATGAAAAAAGAGATCTGCTTGGTTTGTTCCTCTCAGGGTCCTATTTTCTCCTCCGTATATGGTGAGAGAGTTTTCCCAATGGCTGAGAAAATGGGATGCATTTATCTCTTTTGCAGGAGGCCACTGAACTAAGAATGTCAGGGCCTGCTGAAGATTGGAAAGTGAGGACCTCCGTGGCACCGTGGGCATCCCTAAGAAACAAAACACAGTGGAGAAAGCTGCCCCTGCAGTGTTCCCACCACTGGGCTGTGCCTTTGCAGGGAGCTCCAGTCTGCATTTGTCTGCTGAAGTGGGGTGGTGGCCACCCTCCCGATGGCCTGACTTCACAGGATGGCCTCCCTGCAGTCTGAATTTTCCTCAGCAAGCTCATTTTTTCTCAGGTGCACAGAAAAACACTTAAAGGTCAATGTTTGAGGAGACATCTTAACCCATTAATAGCAATAGCAAAGTCAGAGAAAACTGAAGCACAAGAATGACCATTTATTGATTTTGCTGACACAAATGTTATCCATTTGCTGTTCTGAATTAGGGGAAGAGAGATGTTCCTGATCGTAGATGCTTGTCCTGGTTACATTTCCTGAGTGAATGAGTTGGGACTCTAATGCTTTACATCAGAATGCAGAGATCCATCGCGAGAAACAGGAGAAACATTTCCAAGAAATGGTTTGAAAAAACCCTAAGTTAATTCATGCAGTTACACTGATAAGAAAGCAACAGTTAACTCTTCTGAAAGGCATAGACAGTTCCTTTTCTTTTAATATGTATTTGCTCTGCAGCCTGTTTCACATCCTCAGTGGCGAGTGCATGGTCATTGCTGCTGCTGGCTCCCGAGCAAAATGAAATCACGCTGTTTGCAATAGCTGTTTTCTTCAGGATGTATTTAAGTGGTGGGTGTGGGATACGAAATGAAAGTGGCTGAAATGGGTTTAAGTTTCTTGTTCCTTAAATGAATTGAGTAAGTTTCTGAACACTGTAATTTCCTTTTTTTATTTCTTAAATTTTCCCTTCCAGAAAATGGCTGTTCCACCTGCTTATGCTGACCTGGGCAAATCTGCCAGAGATATTTTCACCAAGGGATATGGTAAATAAAGCCAAAATAAGTTTGGTCTTTTGCTGTCTACCTGATTCCTGAAACTGTTAGGATTTTATTACTTTCCCCTGAGAAATACTCCAGTTATTTCCATTAGAATCCACAGAATCACAGCTTCACATTGCCCTTGCTGTTTGGAAAGGGAGGGTAACTTGATAAAATTCTTCTTGTTCCCCATAGAACTGTTGTTGGTTTTGAGCGAAAATCGTGTGTTGTATTTTGGCTGCGCCTTTGTATTGATGAACAGGATCACTGCTGTCAGTAGTTTGCTTATGAACAGAATGCGGCTCACTGTGAATAAAAGTATTATTACCTAATTTGGTCCCAGTTATATTGCTGAGGTCAATAGGATTCATCAGTCAAGTGCTATCTGAAGTTAGTACAAGCTGCTTCTTAGAAACACATGGTTTGATAACTATGCCCTTGTTTTAACTATTTAATAGTTCACAGGTGATTTAGAAGAGGGTTTTAAGAAATAAATCAGAAATGCTTTTCAAATCAACATATATATGATTCATATTTTTTATTCACCCTCTAGGTTTTGGGTTAATAAAGCTTGATTTGAAAACAAGATCTGAAAATGGACTGGTGAGTTTGGAAGCACATTCAAATCCTAGACATTGCAGTGTTTTTGTTAATACTGTATATTTCTTTTTACAATAAATATATTTGTATTTATCGGAACTAATATTTAACAAATTATAATGACTGATACGTTCTACAAGTATAAGCATTTGCCTGATTGCACATATGTATATATTGACAAATACATATATTACATGTATAAATTTTTTTTTTCTTTTAGGAATTTACAAGCTCAGGTTCAGCAAACTCAGAAACAAGCAAAGTCAGTGGTAGCTTGGAAACAAAATACAAATGGGTGGAATATGGATTGATGTTCACAGAAAAGTGGAACACTGACAATACGCTAGGCACTGAGATTACTCTTGAAGATCAGGTAATTTTTGGCTCCAAAAAAGCAATTTTCAAAGTCACGTGCGCTAATCTCTAATTAGAAATCCAACCAGTGAATTTCTTTTGTGTTCAGCTTGCACGGGGCCTGAAGCTGACCTTTGACTCCACCTTCTCTCCTAACACTGGGTAAGAAGTGAGTAAACTAAAGTGACAAAAAAGGCATTTTTAATTTTTTTGTCCTGAGATATCGAGACAGGTATTGATAATCAGCCTATGTAAGATGAAATCGCATACATCTCACTTAAATCTTGGTGTTAACAATCCCTTTTTAATCCTAAACTATAGCAAGCAAACTTTTACACACAATATCTTGAAAATTATTGTTAGAATTAGAGAGTGAAGAAAAAGTTGTGGTTTTGCTCCCTTGTGTATTTCTGGCCATGTCAGAGGATGAGCTGCTGCCTGAATAAAAGCACTAAACAAGTCAGCTGTAATGCAAAGCTTAACAAGCTCCAGGAGCCAGTTGGCCACAGCTCTGATAGGTTGACACAGAACTGGGCTCTTGTCCCAAGCTGAATTTATCATCCGAATTCTTGCTGGCCACAGTGTGCCTTGGTGGTGGATGGGTATTTCTGACACGGCGATTGGATGCCATGTTTTATGTGGGCCAGAGGGATTAAGCAGCAGCTGTAGGTCTAGATGTTGGTTTATTTTTTTCCCCTGATTATCTTTGTGTAAGTAGTGCTGCCAGTGAGTCAAAATACTCTGCACATCAGCTTCCCAGAGCAGCAGACTGCACTGCAGGCTCTCAGGGTTATAGTCCCAGGGGAACTTTCACCCTGTCTTTTAGATTTAGTGTTTTGCATTGTCAACTGCTTTCAGTCCACTCCTAATTCTAGATTAACAAGATATTTTTGTTAATCAGAGTAATCCCATGTGTTTTTTTTATAATTGTTTCTTAACTGATAGGATTCTTAGAGAAATTGAAAGGAAAAACCTTGTACAAGAATGATGTTACAGGTCTGGAACTATTTCTTGGGCACTTCACAGACACTGTAGTTATGATTGCCTTGAGAGGACTGTTAAATTTGGGTAAATGGAGTGAGATTCAATCCTGGTGGGACCTGGCTTAGTTTGACAGGGATGCACCATGTCTCAGTACGAGATTTCTTCTCCCACTCCTTACTATTTATTGACTGTGATGAATCTTTCAGGGGGTAAAGTCATTTTTAGGAGCGCTCTGTGTTCTTACCTCTGTCTCTGTGACATTGGTGGGAGAGGTACCGCTGACTTTTACAGGAGTTGCAGATGAGTGCTTTTGGTACTCCTGCACTTTATTTCTGATTATGCAAAACACAAGAAATTCCTGAGTCTGAGCTAATAACAGTAAAAAAGAGATCAGTCTCTGTGTGGTTCTGATGCAGCACCAGTACTGTTCTTGGAGGTTGTTTTTGTTAGCTGACGTGAAAGGTTGATTTGAAATTTCAAATTAGCCTGACTTTTCCAGAAAGATTTCAGTAAAGATTTAGTCAAAGACAGAAGACACTTGTAAAAAGAGAAGAAAGAAATCTTAAATAGAGTAGCTGAATATATTAGATACAACTCTCTTGCCTTATGAGGGTCTGCACCCTTGATGTAAGGACACATGAGAAAATACTGTTCTGGCCAACAGAATAACCACGTGAGTCAGGAAAGGTTATTTCTGCCTTAACCTGGCAGCTTTCTGGTGGCTGTAAATGTCTATAACCATTAAAGTTCATAAAGTACCCTAAGGAGAAATGGGGGTGTCAGAGCCACTGAAGCAGCCTGCTTGCTTCACAGCAGAGACTTTCCCTCAGGAAACTGCAGACAAAGTAGTGATTTCTTAATGTCTGTCAGAGTAAATAAAATTACCCAATTCACGAGGATTGTCTAAAAATTGTTTGCTTGGGACAGGCAAGCAAGTCCACTACTCTGGACTTCTGGTGGCAAACCTGTAAACTTCTACAGTTTCCATTCCTTCTCTGTATGTACCAAACTTCCAAAACCATGTTATCAGTTTGGGATGAGGATATGATTTTGTCACTTCCCATCTGTGTGCAGCTGCTTTTCAGAAAACAGCCCAGAAGTGCTTTTTGGGACACCACACCACATTTTATTGCTCATTAGCAAAGAATTCACTGTAGCTGACTTAGAGTTTTGTAAAGGCGAACACTAAGAAGGTGACATACCATGTAGCTCTCCAGAGATGCACACATTGTCTTCAGGAACTATTACACTGAGTTAAAGTAAGTGGTATGATGGAATTGCTACCTACAGGTGTACCTTTTCAAAAATATGAGATTGTTTCTTTTCTCTTTAGGAAAAAGAGTGCTAAAATTAAGTCGGGGTACAAAAGGGAACACATCAACATCGGCTGTGACATGGATTTTGATATTGCGGGTCCTTCAATACGTGGAGCCCTTGTGCTTGGCTACGAGGGGTGGCTGGCAGGCTACCAAATGACTTTTGAGACAGCAAAGTCTAGAGTAACCCAGAGCAACTTCGCTGTTGGCTATAAGACTGACGAATTCCAGCTTCATACTAATGTGTAAGTACTGGCAGACAGGCACTAAAAAGGAATTTGGAAGGATTTTACTGCTTACTAAACAGTAAAAGCGTCAGAGGTTCAGCAGTGGTGAACAAAGGAATGGTGAATTTGAAATTAATTCTTCATTAAAGACGTCAAGCTGTATTTTTTTAGCTCCATTACCTTTTCTTTGAATTGTGTGGCTGAGGGAGTGCATGAGAGAAGGAACTGGAACTCACTGAGCACTCAAGGGTCCAGTGTCTGTCTAACAGATAAGGACTATTAGAATCCATTAGTGGTATAATAAAAATAAGTAAGTTATAAAAATACTATTTGTGAAAGCTGAAATAAAAACAATGCTTTCCTTTTACACCTGTCAACATCAAACAAAATGGTGGTTTGATGTGTAGATGAAGGAGTTAATCAGAGGATGAACAAGAACAGGCAAAAGGGAGTGACTGGAAGAGACAGGGACTGGGTTTGTTTTAGTACTGGAAAAGATACGGTGTAAAAGTTTATTTGTTACTGCAACTTCTAATAATCTATTTACACAAGTATTTGTCCTTTCTGAATGTATCAATAGTGGGAAATCAGGATCAAATTCCATGAAAACTTTAATTTCTCTGTCTCTCGTTCCTCCTAAAAAAGCAATTTATGCCTTTGGGGAATACAGTTTTTTAAGATTAGGCAATCCCTAATCCATTCTCCTGGCCCCCCGTTTCTGTGCCTTTGGGTAATTGGATATTTTGCATGTAGCAAAGCTATTCCAGGCTGTTTCCATCTGGGGGCTGAACAACTGTTCTGCCTTCCTAGAGCTACTTCTTCAAAGGCATTCTGTTCTGTTTCATGCTGTTTTGCTGGTTTAGGAAGCTCCCGCTGCCTTACAGAACAATCGAACCCCCACAGCCCAGACAGCGTGTTTGAAGGATTGCCAAAGCACAAAAATGTGGTCAGAAAACTTCCATCAAAACAATATGTGGGGTCCCCTTCCACTCAGGATATAGAAGTTACTCCTTCAAGCGCAGTGACTTTCAACTTAGTTGTGCTGTAGCAGTTCAAAACATTGTATTATTGGCTTTCACTATAAAATGCTGTTGTTACTATTACTCTTAACTAAAGCAACAGCAGAAATTCATAACAGCAGCAGGGGCTCAGATCTAACTGTTTCTTGGATTCCTGAGGGTCTGTTTCTCAGGTTGCTGTTACTGTACAAAACCCAAGATGCATGATACGAATAGAAATCTTATTTATTGTTAATAATAGGTTAGTTGGGTGATTGATGTATTTCAACTTTGAAAACATGTCAGAGCTTTTATATAATCCCAGAAAGAGTTGTGTGTGGAACTCCCCTCACTAGGTGGCTTGGTTTTTACATCTACACAAGTCAGTGTTTCACTGGGATGCTGTGGCAGAACAGATAATGTAACTAGGTGGGGCTTGAAGCATATTTTTTTGTTCCTGGCATTACACAAACCAGTTGGGGACTCTAGCAAGTTACTTTCCTTAAGGGTGCCTTAATATATTAATTTTCATAGGGGGCTAGTGTTTTGTTTTTTTTTTTTTTTTTAATCTACATAAAAAGTGCTATTATCTGCATAGAAAAGTGCTATTATTACTATAAGAGTTAAAAAGAGGTTTGAGTTTATTATTATTATTATTTAATAATAAAAATAAGGGCGGTAGGGCTGGATATTTTCTAGTTTCAAATATGACTTTCCTCATTTTTTAAGCATAGCTCAGACCGCCCCCCCCCTAATGTTGCAGGTCAAGACAGAGCTGTGTGGGAACCTTGCACAAAATCTGCCTGTATAACCAGCTCTCCTCAGTCCTTTTTAATTCCTCCTTTTCTTGAGAGCCAAGCACATGCAGTTAATGTGAGCTTCAGTCTTATCTGAAGTAAGTATTGTAGTGTTTTTCTGGAAGAATTACTCTAACAATTTAAAAGGCTGTTGCTATCGCTTGAACTTTTAAATAGGCATATCACCGCTGTTTGTGCAACTGTTATGAACTAAAGAACATCAGACCAAAGGGGTAAAAGGGAAAAGATCCTATCTACCCCCTTTTTTAATCACTAAAGGTCTGGTGTATTCTAATAATTGGAACCAGATTATTTCACGGTTTAGAAATAACCCCAGATCTTCCTGGGGTTTAAAGCCTGTTTTCTACAGTATGTTTGTATCCGCTCTTTAAGAAAATAAGCAAAAATGGAAATTCAGATGCTCACTGGTTTACAAGGAGTGCAAGGCCTTTAGAAGTCTTTTGGTCTTGTTTTTATGATCTGCATGCTCTAATGTTTTGTCTTTTATATACCACATTTTATTCCTGTGTGACACTCGGGGCAGTAGTAATTGGAAGTTGTGCTACTCATCATTCAGCTGTGGGCCAGTGCTCTCTCCAAAGCAGAATTTCTGTTTCTAGTCCATAGACCTTAACACAGATGTACCATAAGGACTGTTGCAAATGCAATTCGTTTGCAAAAGCCTGTAGACTTGGACATTAAATTGGCATCTTCACTTCTGATACAGTTCCTCTGTGTCTGGCAGAAGCATGCTGACATGGCAGTTTTGGGATGACTCGGGCTCTGTGACTGGCGTACAGCCCTCTCAGGGCACAAGGAGACATTTGCCAGGGAAAATAATTATTTCAGAGACAGGGAAAAATAAATCTCTCTACTACAAAGACTGCCATCTACAGGAAAGGGAAAATTGGAAGCTGTCATCATTGGTCTAATTTTTAATAGTTTGTCATGGGGTTTTTTTCAGTTTCAGAAGTTGCTGAAATATAACAATCTCCAATGAATTGAAGTGTCTAAAAATAACTTCATAACCAATCTGGCCTAATGTCTCTATCTTAGTTGTTACAGGGATATATAATGAGGTGTAAGTGGATGTTGTGCGAATACAGCTCTTACTGGAAAAAAAAAGGATGATTGTTTTGGGGTGCTGTTTAAAACTACACTAATGCATTCCTTCCAGGAATGATGGAACGGAATTTGGTGGCTCCATTTACCAGAAGGTGAATGATAAACTGGAAACTGCTGTGAATCTTGCTTGGACAGCTGGAAATAGCAACACTCGCTTTGGAATAGCAGCCAAGTATCAGATTGACCCAGATGCCTCTTTTTCTGTGAGTCCTGTGCATGTACATTTACATGCATTTGAAATAAGTGCTTGTAATGGAAATGGAAAGCAGCCTTTCCTTTAGCAGAGTACGGTCTTGATGCAGTTCTGTGCTGTGTAGTTGGCACAT
This sequence comes from Gymnorhina tibicen, assembly GCA_013399875.1. Classification (NCBI taxonomy): domain Eukaryota; kingdom Metazoa; phylum Chordata; class Aves; order Passeriformes; family Artamidae; genus Gymnorhina; species Gymnorhina tibicen. Next base: position 803,669 of record VXAZ01001525.1, read on the forward strand.
GGATCTGTTTGTTTTGGTTTTGGCAGCCTGAGAGCACAACTATTGGATTTTCCTTAAAAGAGACACAGCATGTCTTATTGCATTACTGGGCACTGTTTTGAGACTGTTTTTGTGTCAGTCTGGAAAAAATTAAAAATGATGTTAATAAACCCACTATTTTCTACAGTGACTGTAGATTCTTTGAGATATGGGATTTAAGTTACAGAAAAGTTAACTCTAGATATTTTTGGGATTTAAAACTTGAAATCCCTACATGCGTAAAAGCTGTTGCGTAATTCTCAGGCAGGGAGGGCTTTGAAGAAAGATACTAAATTATTTACTAAATTTACTATTTATTACTAAATAATGCTTTATTTTTTCCCTTTAAGGCTAAAGTGAACAACTCCAGTCTGATTGGGTTAGGATACACTCAGACTTTAAAGCCAGGTAGGTCTATGCAGAAAAAAATCAGAATCAATAAAGTGATACATTAATCTTGAAATACAGAAGTTTTTTGGTGATAAAGTATGATGGGTTTTGTAAGATTGCTCTTCTGCTTGGCAAGCCAGTGATGAACTTTTCTAGGGACTAGAAAATTTTAGTTTAATTTTGGATGTCTATTGGAAACAGAATTATTGGAGACTATTGTCCACTAAGCAGTCAGATAGTCTTTTATGTTGATGTAAAATATAATTATTTGTGTCACAGATAAGTGACTAAATTTTTAATACTTCAGAGGCTTCCTATTATTGAGTTTACTCTTCTTAAAAATGTGACTTTCTCAAGGTCCCCTGGCCCAGGAAGACGACAATCTTACTGCGGCAAAATTGGTTTTAATGTAGTGTAATAAATCTGCTGCCAGAATACTGAGCAGATTGACATGAGATATTACAGCAGATGGGGCTTGGGCTTTTTCATACTCAGATTTTAAAATGGTTTAGGAAGGTGAGTATGTATCAAGGTCCCAGGTTTTTGTAATACCGAACTCTAAAATGAGATTAATCAGTAGACCAGCAGCAGTGAATTGGCTCAGAGCTTTAATTACTCAGAGTGATAAAAAGCAGAATCTATCATCATGGTTTATTATAAATTTCATAATTCAGAAAGATTTCTTATCTGCAAATTGTTTTAAAATGCCCAGTCCTTCCAAGGCCAGCTGCCAAATCCCATTAACTTGGCTACCCAGTAAATTAAAGCAGTAACAGACATGGCACTTCCTGAACATAAAGCTCATTCCAAGTTTTAAGTTAACTTTTCTCTCCCTTTTCTCTATTTTGCAGGTATCAAACTGACGTTGTCAGCTTTGTTGGATGGCAAGAATGTCAATGCAGGGGGTCACAAACTTGGTCTAGGACTGGAATTTGAAGCATAAGGAGTGATTTCACAATTGCTAATCTGAAAATACAGCATAGCTACCTTCAGAAAATAGTGTACCTTTCAATGTTTTGTCTGGGATGCAAGTATTGCTATGTATCTGTCCTGCTAGTCCTGGTTAAAGACAGCTAAGCTTTAAAAATGATGTTGTTAAAGAAGTGGAGACAAAATCATAAATAAAAAATCCTGGCTTTTTTCTTTATGTAATTGCTCTCACATCTGTCAACTGCCACGTGATAAGAAGAAGGAAGGTGTTGATTACCTCTACTAATATAGTGATGGCACAAGGAATGTGTTAATATGTTATAAAACCTGGGAATTGTAGACCACTATATTGTACTGTTAATTGTATAAGCAAAATGTTCTGACACCTAAGGTTTCAGTCAATGAGGGAATGTGCAAACTTGTCTGAAAAAGGGATTTTAAAATTTATTTTTTTTAGATATGTATTTCATCAATGGTTTGTCTTATTTGGTAATCCCACACCTACTGCTGTCTCCAGAATGCTTTAGGTTGTCTACCTTGTCCAAGTCCTTGTGGAGGAGGTTTGATGTGACTCAGCCAATACTGCCTGTCCTGTGTTGTGGTTCCTTCCCCTTGCACTGACCGAAAAGCTGATAAAATGGACATAATAAGGGAAGAGTCTTTGCAACTGCAATTATATAGTTGCATCACTAATTCTAAAACGGAGTTTTCTTTTATTACCACTTTTTTTTAGCAACTAAATGGGTACATTTTTAGAGAGTCTTCCATTTTGTGTGGAACTAGACCCCAAAATGCTGTACTTGACACTACTAAAAATGGATAAAAAACCCAAACCTGACTTGAATAAAATATTGAAATGTCATCTTTTACTCTGTCTTTGTATTAATTGCGAAAACAATTACATCTACATTTGTGGCTCCAGCAGAAGACTGGCAACATCTTGGTGCATATTTTGTACCAAACAAACAAAAAATACTTAGTGGAATTAAATTCCAGACATGGCACTGTTCTTAGTGCTCTCTAAGCTCTGACAACTGCACATACACGTGTTTAGCTCATGGATAAAACAAGATAATATGACTTATTTGTCTTTTATTACAGAATTCAGTAAGTGAATTACCTCTCTATAAACAAGTAAGTGTGGACAATGAACAGTTATCTGTTTGGATCAACTTCAGTGGCTGTTCCTTAGTAGTTTGTACTTTTTCATGTGTAAAAGCCATTGCCGTGGGTGACTGCAGAGGGCAAGAGCTGGGGTGCAGGAGGATGTGCCCGATAAAGCAGTGCCATTGCGACAGCGTGAGAGTGTAGAGCCACCTCAGCGACAGCCCACAACTTGGGCAATGCTGACTTCCCTCTTAGCGGGAGCCATTCCTGAGTATTTCCTATCTCAGTTATTTAACCCAGCACTCCTGGGAGAAGTGGTCCTCTTCCAGACTTCGCCGATCCAAATGAACCATGTGCAGACAGCTCCCAGGAGCATGGCAGATGCAAGTAGTGAGAGGACCAGAACTGGCCTAAAGCCGAGCTAGGAAGATTCAGATGAGATATTATGAAAAACTTTTTCACTGTCGGGGTGGTCACGCAATGGACCGCCTGCCCAGGGAGGTGGTGGAGTCACCATCCCTGGAGGTGTTTAAGAGGCACCCGGATCTGGCGCTGGGTGATGCGGTTTAGGGGTTACAGTGGCGGTGCTGGGTGGAGGGTTGGACTGGACGGTATAAAGGTCTCCCAACCTTGATGACTGCATGACTGTATGATTCCAGGAGTCAGTGATTCCACGATTCCATGACTACCATTCCACAGTTCCCCGGTTCTGTGATGATTCCATGACTGTATGATTCCAGGAGTCAGTGATTCCACGATTCCGTGACTACCCTTCCGCAGTTCCACCTCCCCGCGCCCCTCAGCTCCTGCGCGCACCTCCCGCTTTCCCGCGCGCGTGCGCGCGCGCTTGCGCGTGCGCGGCCACCCCACGAGGGGCGGTGCCATCGCCACGTCCGCGAGGGGGCCCAAGATGGCGGCGACCGGCGGCGAGCGGCGGGGGTTGGCGGGCGGCGCCCTGTGCTTGCTGGTGCTCTGCGGCTGGGCCCTGGTGGCCCGCGGACAGGTTTCCCCCGGTGAGCGCCGCGGGGCCGCGCGGGGGGCTGGCTGCGGGCGCTGCGAGCTCTGCGAGGCTGCCCCGCCGGTCTCTCTCACCGGTCTCTTCGGTTGGGCCTGAAGCACTGTGCGGCCTCGGCCGGCGCGGGTCGTGCCTTGAGGTGACCGGGCCTGGCCCCGAGCCTGGCCTCGGCCTCTCGTCTGTTTGGGGCTGGGTTGGGGGCAGCGAGCGCTGGACCCTGCGCAGGGGAAGGGCAGCGCCCGGCCGGGGGGCGGGAAGCCGCCTGCCAGGTGTGCACCGCTTTTGTTGCTGTGAAGAGCAGTTTAGCTGGTTCCTTCATTCATCAGCTTTGGGATTTTTTTTCTAAATACTCTGACTGCGTGCCTGGTTTTAGTTTCCCCTCCCCTAGAAATTAAGTTTATGTTATTCAGCAAGTTGACTGCTAGTTAAGTGTTTTCTTTCTCCCCCTTAAACCTACAGATGGCTGTAACCGAAGGCTAATAAGAAATGCGTGTTTCAAGGGCAGTTTCTCTTTGTTTTAGATGGACTACTGGCTGGGCAGTGAAGAGAAAGGAATTAGTGAAGGAAATAAAGGGAACTGTTTGATCCATCAGTTCTTTCCGTGCTTGTCAGTCAGTATATCCACACCAGCTCTATTTGTGCTGCCCCTCACCTGGTCTAATGGGTAGGCAGTAAGAATTTGGGACAGAAACCTGTAGGAGACTGAGAATTTTTAACTTCAGAAGTCGTGAAACAACTTGCTTTGTAAAAGCATTTTTCCTGGAAGTGAATTTTAACCATGACATGTTTTTTATGTGTGGCGTTTACTAAGAGGGCTGTGTTGCTAATTCTGTCACTATGATTGAACATTAGTATCTGTTTCTGAAGCTGAGGCATCTCTGGATCTAAAATCATCTGACAATGTTGTGTAACTGTAAACAGTACAACCACCGTTTATAATGCCAAATAGTTTTGGGTAAATATCATAAATCAATTGTGGTTTAGCTGCTAAACTTCCAGCTGCTATTAACATAAAAAAACCCCAAGCTTATTTTAGGAATAATAGGAATTTGCTCTTTCTCAGTCTGAAGCTGCAGCAATAGCTAGTGGGAGTCCCCTGCGTTTAGGCATATATCCGTCTAAAACTTCCATGTTAAAATGAATTAAAGAATAATTTGAAGTGTAAGGCCAGATGCAGCATAGTTGTATAGGCAAAATATGCTTGCTTATATTTCAAGCAGTTTAGCTATTACTGTCTAATAGTTTTTGTCTGTTTGGGGAGGGTAGCAGTAAGGTTGACCTCACTCACAATATACCAACTAGCTATAAATATGAAACTGTCTTGCAACTGCCTTTCCTCAGATTTATCTCTGCATATGCAGTTAGCTGGCTTGGCTCCTTAGGGGAGATCAGAATTCCCTAAACTTGTCCTGGATGAGAACTGAATAAGTTAATGTTGATATGATAATTCAGACGAGTAGTTTTTTCAGCAACAAGAAGTGTATTAGGTGTGAAATGGCTGACTTTGAACTTCAGCAGAGAGGCACCATGGTGTCTGGCTCACGTGAGATGAGTTGAGTCTTCTGTGTTTTACCGTTGGTTAAAGAGTAATTCATACTGCAAGTGTGCCATGTAAACAAGGGCTCTGTTGTAACTGAGCCTCAGCAAATACACAAGTTCCATGAATAACGTGATTCAGTGTCCCCTCTATAATATTTTACTTACAAGCAGTTGGTTGAATGCTTCATTTCTAGAGTGTGTAACTTTCCAGTGAGGCTTTGTGAAGTGTTTAATGAATGTACTGTTGCTTTTGTAAAATGAAAAATTAGTTTGGCATGCCTAAATACAAGGCAAGTATGGTTTCCCTATTTATATGAAAATGCAGACTGAAAGTCTAAAATTTGTTAGACATTTTTTAAGGTGCCTCTGGATTTGAATCTGGAAGTGATGTGCTGCAAACATGAATAGTTTGCTAATTTTTAGGTTTAAAAAAAATTGGCTATTCTTAAACTCTCTCTGCATCTTTTTTTACTGTCCTTTGGATAGACAAGAGGGACAGTGGGCTCTGCATCTGGATTTAATGCTCACCTTGTTTTTATGTAGTTCTGCAAAGCCATCCCAGCTTTGGAGAGATGCTGAATTTGCCTGAGGGTGCATTGTGTTGTTACAGTGCTCTTTCTGGCTTACTTCATTACAATGATTGCTGCCAACAAAAGGCTCTCCTCCAGGAGCATGGGCAGTCAGATTGTCCTTTCTTCAGTGTTTCTTTTTAACCTGTGGCTCAGTAGTTTCATTTGAGTTAATATAAGGTTGGAAATCTTTTTCAGTGTCTACAAAATCAATAAAAATTAGTGCTTGGGAAGAGGTGCTGGGACCTTGTGTCCTGACTGAAGGGGACTTCACAATGTCTTCTCATTTTTTGATGGTTAAACATGCAATGGTGAAAGATGAAAAACTTAACTGCAGGAAAAGCTTTCCTGAGAACATCCTCCTTTGTAGATCTAAGCTCAATCTGTGGGAAGAATGCAATGATGGAGAAAATGCTAATCATGTATGATTCTACAAGACATCGTGAATCCACAGAGGGAAGGATGACATGTCTGAAGTTCTTATGTTTGGAAAACAGGCGTGCTAAGTTTTTCAGGGACACTTTGCCATACTAATCTAGAAGGCATGTGCGTCCAACCTTTAGTTCCTGTCCCACTCAAGACTTTTCTTTGGAAGTTGCCAAAGTACAGGAATGTGTATTTCTGCATATGAATTCTAGAAAGTTTGCAGTGTGACATATGCTGTGTTCTTCGTATGATTTTTTGTCTGTGGAGGAGATTTGTGGCAACAGTTTTTTTTACAGAAGTCAGTGCCTTGTGCATAGTACTGATTGTTTTCTCATCCTTTTCTCAGGTCCTGTGAAAGTGGAGATGCTTACGAGAAATATTTCTTCTAAAAGTGAGAATGAAACACTGAGTAGATCTCAAAATTTGACAGACAGCTTGCAGAGTTTAACCTCAGCAAGAAAGGAAGCATTCCCAACAACAGCCAAAATCAGTTCGGTGACTGCAGGAAAGCCACCTACAGCAGACGGTGACTCTTTGTTGCCTGTTGTCCCTGCTAGTCCAGTATCACAGGTGGATGTTGATGCTTCTGAAGATACTAAAATTGAGGAAGAGGATCTTCTAACAGATTTGAAAGACACACTAAGTAGTTCCCCACCCATCATAAAAGAAACTATGGAGTCAGATGGAGATGACTATGCTTATGAACTGACACCAAATTCCAGATATAACCCAGACCTTCTAGAGATGTCAGAAGATGACAACTCTGACACCATCAGTAACTACAATGAGGAGATCAAGACCCTTGATGAGAAGATAAAAGGTGTTTCTGTCTCAGGGTTGGATGAAGAAGAAGACAGCCATTTCTTTTTTCATCTGGTTGCAGTTGCCTTCTTAGTAGCTGTTGTTTATGTCACCTATCACAATAAGAGGAAGGTAGGTGTGCTCTGAAAGGTTGAGAGAAACAGCTGGAGTGTTTAAAATAAGGTTGCATTCCCTTGGACGCTTTTTTAAGAAGAGGAACTTAGCTTTTTGAAGAATGAAATCTTTGACCACTTATCTTGTGTGATACTAATATGCAGATCATTAGTGTCATTTTTATGTGCACAATGAAAATGAACTTGAATCAAACATTTACAATTAGAAAATGAGTTAATTGGTAATATCAGTAATCAATCATTACAGTAATGGACACTGGCAGTGCACAACATGAGTTCTATAGAGACCTGAACCAAGTCAAGTAGGGGGTGAATGATTAATTTTTTTTCTGCACACGATTATAAACAACAAATTAAGGGAGGTTTAATTGCAAATGGTGTGGGAATGTTCTTGTTATGACTGTGATAATCCTTCCAGTAGTTCACTTTAAAATGGTCTTTATATCATAGACATTCTGAGGGTGTTACTACAAACTTTAAGAAAGTGTTTTACGCTGCTTCCAGTTTTACATAGAGAAGCTACTAATTTACTATTTTCAGGTAAATGTTTCTTCATTACAAACTAATTCTCTATATTTCAAAAGTAGCCTGACTGGTGTTATTTCAAAATTTATTGCTAGCATTAAAAATTAATTCCAGCCCAGCCAGACTCAGTAGAGGTGCATGCACAAATTTGCATTAAACCATAGATTAGTTTTTAGATATGAGGAAAGTTTAGTGTTAATCTTTGGGGAGAACACTTGATTTTTGTGAGGATTTGCAGTACTCTGAAAAGCAAGCAGCTGAAAACCCAAAACCTTCTTTACTGTGCAGTGGCCTATTTGTAATGTGCACTGCCAACTCTTTCTAGGGGAAGATGTTGAAGACTGTTCCATTTGAAAATTTATCTGAGAGCAGTGCAAATAAGTGATTAAAAAATGCCTTGTCTTTGCCACGGTAATGCCGTTGCCAGCATGGGGGGTAAAACCATGATGTCAGTACCAAAATGAAGCTGTCTATCAAACCCAAAATGTTTCTGCACAGCATCTGTAAGCTGTCCCATTTTTCTTTCAGATCTTCTTACTGGTGCAGAGCCGAAGGTGGAGGGATGGCCTGTGCTCCAGGACAGTGGAATATCATCGTTTAGATCAAAATGTTAACGAAGCAATGCCTTCCCTGAAAATAACCAATGACTACGTGTTTTGAAAGCACTGTGATTGGAGTTTGCTGAACTTATCACTTTTTGCCTGCCCAGTCATGTAATGATATTCAGGTGTTCTAAATAAGCTGCTTGTATGGAAATGAGATGTACTCTCTTTGACCTGGACGTTTTGGAGATTAAATCTCATGGAAGATCAAGGGCATGATCCGTCTGCTTGCTGCTTTGGTCGGGTTTTATATCAACTGTAAAGATACAGAGTTTAATAAATTAGTGATCTTTCCATTCATTAAGCATCATTCCCTTCTGTCTGGAGCAGTCTTAATAGTTATACTATAAAAAATAAGCATAAAATATTTTAAGTCTAATAAATTAATGACTTTGGCATCACTAAATCAAATTAATGATCTCTTTGCTAATCGCTTACATGGCTCATAAATTCCACTATATTGCAAACTGAAAATACAATTACTTTTTTTTGTGCTTAAATTCTGATGCTGCAAGTCTTTCGTTTTTTCCGATTCTGTTTTTTTGTTGCATAATTTGATCCTATTTTAGGCAAAATAGCTAGAATGGCGATTTAATAATTTCTGTATGTGTTCATGCCATAAATAATTTAAAAATAATTATGTATAACCCATTTTATTTCAGAAGCTTTATAGCATTTATTTCCTAAAATGTTGAAGGTGTTTGTGAAGGTATGCAGCTTCCTGACTGTCCTTTTTTTTCTTCTAGTGCTATTTATGACTACTTCATTGTCTTTGTAATTAATGAGTGGAAAACAAGCCTTGTTGATTAATCTTACTAAAATATAGATAGCTGACAGGTTTTCAATATATCAAAGCTTTCTGTTGAATTTTAAGACCGTTGGGAAATGGCTATGTGATTTGTTATATTATAAATGGGAGAAACTGTAAGAATAATTTATTTGGTTGTTCTTCTGACCCAGGTAACAGACAGGTGAAAGGAAGGGTGTGGGGGCTGCCAGTCTCTGGACAGTGCACTCTCATTTTTGACGAACATTTATGCATTAATGTAAATCAAGTTTCTGGTACAGTAGTTTTTTTGGTGTTTGGTTTTTGGGTTTTGTTTGTTTGTTTTTGTTTGGGTTTTGTTTGTTTTTGTTTTTAAAATTTGTCTTTTGTACTTCCATTATTTATGTTTTCATGAGTTGTAAAATACAAAATTTTAGTTTTCTGTACATTCTGTTTGTGATTTAGTTTTCAAACTGATAAATTTGTAAATAATGGTGAATCAGAACCCCATAATTAATGACTTGGTATTCAAGTAGTTATGTAATATTTGGAAACAAATCAACTTCATGCCTGTTGGCATGAGGAATCTGAAGGCATGATACTGTCTTATGAATGAAGTGCAAAAAGTTCTATATCCTACTGTTAAATGCATTCTTTTCATAATCACAGGAAGTAAAGCACAAACAAAATATCCCAGAACTCTTTTCTTGCAGTAATTTTTATCATATTTGGACTTGTATCACTTAATATTTTGAATAAGGTTTTTAAAATAAATGACAATAACAAGCCTGTGTTTCTTATCTTAACTATTTCACTGTTTTTATACAGTAACTTATGATAAAGAGCTTGCTTATGCTTGGAATTGGAAACCATTTCAAAACCATCTTCTCCGTTGCCCATACTGGGTGTATGAAGGTTTGTTATATGCATCTGTTAAATGGTGTGTAGGGTAGATAGCAAGGCTTAAATGAAATCTATTAAGCTATAGGAATTAATACATTCTTTAATATGATTTGTTTTAGCTTAAGTTGTATAGTTAATAATTCTTGTGGAAGATACTTGAAATTCTTACCTGAACATACCTACTTTAAAGTGTAACACTGCTGTGGTCAAGATCTAAAGGGAAAGGTTACTACTCCAAGCATCTTTAGGATATTTAAATATTGGAATTTGAGGAGGTGGCTGATGTGTTTGCACCCAAGAAATTCAGTAACTTTGTCCTTAAACAAAGTTACTGATTATAAAGTGTAGAAAATTGACAGTAGAAAATAGTACATTCACCCTTGCAGAAGCTTGTGTTCCTTTCACTTTGGTATCACAGGCCTTACACAGAACCCACAGTGAACAACCTGACTGTGCAGAAGTACAGTGATACCCACATGAGAAGCTTCACTTAAAGTGTCATTTTCTCTTCAACCCACCCAGTGAATTAGGCCATCGAGACAGATGTTACATTTTCAGCAACTTCCCTCACTATAATAGGTACAATACTGTTTAAAAAATACAGAAGATTAACGTGAGTCTAAATTAGTAGAAATAAGGCATATTCTGTTATTTTCTGGAGTTCATAGATAGGAACTTCATCCATGTTGGCTGTCTTCCAAAGCTCTTGAAGCACAGTTCAGCTGGTGGAATAAAACCAATGTAAATGTTCTTTCAGCTTTCTGAACAACTAACAGTGTCTTCTTTAAGACTATATGTTAATATGTTTGAGGAATAAGCTTGCATTTCCTTGCACTCCTTCCTTCAAATTGGCCTTGTGGATAGACTGTCTCTAAGGAGAGATATTTATTAATCTTTACAGCTTTGACGCTGTTCCTTACAACAAAACCACTAACTTCTGGAGGAGGAATGCGCACAGCTGATGGCAAGGTTGACAGCTTTCCCTAAAAACCTTACAGAAGGCAAAGGCCTGGCATGAGCTCAGTAAACCAGGTTGTTTTGCAGTCACCACATTTTAAAATGCTCGTAGGTTTAGTTGTGCCATGACAATACCTGTCCCACAGATACGGGATGTTCATTGGGTATTTAGGCCTAATGACCTGCAGCTCCCTTGGGCTGGACTGCAAGTATTAAATCAATTCTCTGCTGAATGGTCCATGTAGCTGTTCTCTGAAAATGCTCTTCATGAGGTTACCTTAGAGGAGAAAATCACACTATGTGCATTTTAGTCATACCAGGACTGAAACCTTTTGAGTTGGGTAAGTGATATTTGAGGTCATGAAATGATGGTTTGCACGTGTGTCTTCTCTAGCAGAGTACAGCTTTGCCTCACTGAGGTACTTCAAGCACTTAAGATGAGCAGTTACTCTTTGCTTGCTCTACTGTGGTGCACATCCTCTGTCACACAAGTAAGAAAAACTTCTAAAATAGAAATATTTTTTAAAATTAAGTTCTTCACTAATGATAATAAGGGCAGCTTATAAGAATCTTTTTAAATTCAAAGGGAGTTAATATGAATTTGAAGTCCTTGAAGATCTTTAAACAGTGGGTTTAGTTCAGGGAATTACCTAAACAGATGCTCTGCTGGGATACTAATTTATTTTAAGGACTTGTGGTGAGTCTCTGTCAGGTTGACAGTTACTGCATCAAGTTGCCCCAGGAAATAGTTTGGTCACACCAAAGTTTGTGGATGCATCACAGCAAATGATACTGTTGTGATAATATCAGTGTTCTTAAAACCTGCCCGCTGCTGATGCCCAGCATTCAGGAACAGAGGCTGCAGTGCCAATTAACAGTGGTGATTTGTATCCTAAAGAGATGTCCTGCCATGCAGTCCCTGCTGTGTGGCAATATTAAAGTGTAGCTGCACTTGTAGCAAGGTGACCCCAGAAACAAAGCTGTCAAATAGCGATCTCTCAGCTCCATCCTGGCCCAGGGCTGTGCCGAGTTGTTTCTCCAGCTCCCTTGTGTGTCATTCTCCCACAAGGGACCTTGCCCTTGTGCAGGTCAAAGGTTTGACATGCACGCAATGACTTTGACTTTTTTCCAAGGATGTTTTTTCATTCTCAGTAGCCCTTGGACTGTTGCCTGAGCAAGGGAAGTGCTTGCTGAACTGGCTTGGGCAGTCAATAGCTGTTGCCTAATAGCACCAATAAAGAGGGAAAGGTTTTTCCTGATCCGGTTTTACGAGGGCTCCAGCAGCACCAGGAGAGTGTGGCATATGTCATCCACTGTGCAATAAAAGAGCCATTTGCTGATGAGGCAATCAGGGTTGAACTACTGGGTTTTAATTTCTTTTATTGAATTTGCTTGTGGAAAATTAAGAGCAGGCAATCAAAAATTCATAAAGTGCTGAGATCAAACAGAGGAAAAAGCAAGCGGATTTATGTCACATCTTACCAACAAGAAATGTCTTGAATTTCTTAAGAAAGGAAACTTTTTCACATTGAGGTGAATTATGACTTCCATCAATATTCTGATAAAAGGAATAAAATATTCCTGAAGAGCTTTCTGATTAAACTTCCTGAGATGAAAGTTCAAGCTCTATTTATGTAGGTTCTTGTTAGTGGTTGGGTTTTATGAAATGAGGAAAGAAATAATGAATAGGATAGTTTAAACAAATGATACATTTCACTTTTACTATCCAGGAAATCAGGTATTTTAAAATATTTATGGTTTAATTTTCATTTAGCACCAGTGCATATTATTTAGCTCTAGGTCAACTGTCCTTGGCTGCTGCTCAGTTGTGTACAGGGTGAAGAGAGAAGGGTTTATCTGAGCAGGGTGCTTTGAGTTACGGGAAATTAATTTGAAAGGTGGAGATAAAAAATGTCTTATCTCTTAAATGAATTTCAATGCTATAAAAATAATAGGGAAAAGAGAGAGTTCTGTGTTGCGGCGGCCGGAGCGACAGTTCTGTGTCTCTAACACAGACTCCTATTAATAAAAACATTGGTCAGGGGTTTTCCAAGTTATGGTCAGTTTAGGAAACCTGTGATGAGCCACAGTAGGGGAGATTTTATTTGCTTTTATTGTTGGTGGAAACCTGGCATGCTGAGCAAAGAGAAACCTGGCTGGCAGCAGGCACCTGCTCAGGCTTCAATTTACTACCTAAATTTGGAGGCAGTGAAGCCACCTGGGGTTGGGCGGTAGGAGGGACTTGTTATCTGGCAGCTGGTTTTGCTCTGGAAGGGAAGGAGCAGGGTCTCCCAGCAGAGCTCCTCACCTGAGCTGCCGTCAGGGAGTGAAGGCTGCAGGTGTGTGGTGGGAGGTCCAGTGGGCAGCACTGGCCAGGACCTGGGTTACTGAGAACCTGACACTCTGGGGGAGGCTTTTGCTTTCCCTGCCTTGCCATGCTCCCTGCTATGGAAGGTAAGTTGGTTCCTAACCCAGTGAAACGATTCCACTTTCTTTTTGAATCTTATTCCTGGGCTGATTTTCAGTCATTTTAGGGTGCTGAGCTGGTTCGCTGTGCAGCCAGACCAGCGCCAGAGCTCGCTCAAGGCAAGTGATGGGGGTGTTGAGAGCAGAGATGGGGCTGATCCCTGTTCAGTAGCAGCAAACTGTTCATTTTCATTTCTCCTTACGGTTACATTATCATTACTGTCATCAAGGTTTCTCGTAACCTTGTGTTGCCCCACGGCAGGGGAGGTTGGAACTAGATGATCTTTAAGGCCCCTGTCAATCCATACTGGGATTCTGTGGTTCTAGAGCTAAGTTGTCTCATAATGCCAAGCCCAAACAAGAGCATTTCACACTGTAGGGGCCAGGTGAGCGATGATCGCTGCAGTCTCAGCATCGTGATTTTTGTTGCTGAGAGGCCAAGCCAGACTGAGGATTTGGGGTCTCTTCTGGTTTGCATTGTTTTTTGTGGAAATTTTCTTGTGGGGAAATCTCAGAGCAGACTCTCTGGGGAGGCTGAGGAGTGGTACTGCCCCATGGCAGTGCTGGTGTGTGCCTGGTCCCCAACATCACAGCACCCCCTGTGCTGTGCAGCTTCCTGTCCTGTCCCAAATCTAAACTGAAGCTGCATTTTGTGCTCCTACAAGGCTGAGTAGCTTTGTGGGAGTGCTAAATCCTCATGTAAGGCTGATAGAGCAGTAATCTTCAAGGCCATGTATCCTAGCCACCACAAAGCAGCAGAACTAACAACATCATTTTTGCACTTTTTTTTTTTTCTTTACCATCAAGTGCCCTTTAAAGAGAAGTCCCTGTACTGGTTTTTGCTAAACTTTTCTTATACAGACCATATGAATATCCTTGCTGTAATAAAAAATGGTTAATATGAGAGCTTCTCAGCTTCACTGTTTCCAATATATCTAGCTAGAAAGGGGAGAATGACATCTCTTCTGTAATTGATCCTTAAATCATTATCAAAATCATTTAGCAGTCTCCTAAAAGTTATTTTTAATTACAAGGTCTATTGCCTTGTTATTAACACTGAAAATCACTAATCTGTGCAATTTCCTACCTTGACTAAAAATAAAAAATGAAGACTGTGTTATCCCTATTGAGGTGCACTCATTGAGGTTTTATTAAAGTGAAACCAGATGTAATCCTTTTGTACTATTCTGTAAACAATGTTGAAATGTTGCTATTTAAGGAAGCTGATGGGGGTTAAGAACTGGAGCTGAGTTTCACAAGTGTACCCAGGTTGCTGAAATATTTAAAATTCAGATTACATGAATTGGGGGACCCTTGTGTTTGTTGATCACAAAGCTGAGCCTCATTACCGGCTGGCTCTGCAAGGCACTAGGATTATGTTGTATATTTTTGTCAGCACCCTCCTGCCTTTCATCTTGTCGTGTCACATGGTGGCTTGTGAGGTCTGATGGAAGTGATTTTTGTCCCTGGGGAAAATGTTTATGCTCTCCACGTAACTGTTCCCCTTCTGCCAGTCTGGGACAGTGAATTCAGCCTTCAAAAGTACCCACATAGCATAGTTTTTGCATTGCAACAAGCCCTAATGACTCACTTTAGATGTATCTTTTCAGGTTAACTCATGTTTACTGTTAATAGTTAAATTTCCAAACTGTAACAGGGTGAACATTCTCAAGCTGCAGTCACTGGGGCAAGGAACAGCTGATTATCCTTTACAAAGGTGCAAAGTTTTTTCAACATCTAAAAATTGTCCTTTTAGCAGTAGCTGACAAATTCTACCGGTTAATCTGGAATAGGTTTTAATTTCTAAAGTGTGCTGACTGTGAATCCTAACAGCTGGAATGCCAGATGTTCAAAAAAGGAGAATCATATTCCATGTTGTTTGGGGAGGGAAAGAAGGTTGGAGCAAAGGGCATAATGGCATCATGCAGAAATTAAGCCAAAATCTTCCAAGCGGCAATGTCACATTTTCAGTATAATTTCTGGGAAAGATTCTCTGCAGTGGAATAGGTGATCCCTAGAGAAGGAAAGCTATCTTTGATGCTGAGTAGAGGGTTTAGGCTGGGTTGTACCACAAACTGGCAAAAAGGCTCTGTGACACATGATATCTTAGCAATTTCGGGGCAGTTTGAGAGGCAACCTTCTTTTGTACAATTTGTGACAATTTTAGCTTAACATAAGGTGTGCAATTTATCCAGGGGCAGCTGTGACGGGCTCACAGGGAGCAGTTCAGGGACTGGGGGAGGAGGTGGCATCTGAAGTCCTCTGCTGTGGCTGAGTGGTTTGTGAGAAGGATGTCCTTCTGCATCATCCTTGGTCTGCATGGCACTGATCTGCAGGAAGAGCTTGTTAAAGGGAACCAGGACAGCGAACTGGGCAGTTTCTTTATCTTCCAACCCCAGAAAAGCCCTACACTCACCCTTTCTAATTTCAGTGTGAATATTTTGGGTATCACAGCGCAAACAAGATGTGTTTTGTTGCTAGTGGGCAGTGGATGTGAGAACAAAAGGATCCTTCTGTCATCTCTGGCACTTGCCTGGAGTGCTGCCTGCTCCTGCCTGGGCCTGGGCAAGCAGGCATTAAAAGCATTAAATAAAAGTTGCATTGCGAAAAGAATTCAGTGGTGAGGCAGAGGATGGTATTTCATCTGGCAAGCAAGCTTACCTTGCTGGAGCTGTGAAACCATCATTGTTGAGGACAACTTTTCTCGAAGTAATACCGAGAAGAAAAATAATAATCACTTTTGATATTAAAAAAATTATTTTTCAGTTTTCCCTGATGCTGGCCATCTCTTGGAGCAGCCAGCAGGGGGGAGTGTGGCTCCGCCGTGGAAGGCACCTGGCAGCCAGGAAAGAGCTGGAAAAGTGCAAAATAAGTTCAAGAATGAGTGTTAGGATAAATTTTTGGACAAAACTGACACTGTGAGACAGCAGGAGCCCATAGATCCACCGAGATGTGGAGGGATGTTAAGGGGTGTTTACTTACTTTTTAAAAAAACCCAGTTTATTTTAATAAAAAAATCCTCAAGAAAGTTTTTCACCTTGGCGTAATGACCTCGATGACCTTACACTGTCTTTTCCAACCTAAATGATTCTATCTTCTTCTTACACTGCATCCCCAGGCCTTTATTTTTCAGTTTTGTCTTGAAAGATGTGTCTCTAACGTCAAGAGCTCTTACGTATTAATCCATCTCAGCTGTAATAAGTTTATAAGAATAAAACCTGTCTTTACTCTTGGGGGGCTCAGCAAAATAACCTCCAGCTTTGAAATCACAAAGGTCTTCTCTAACTCAGGGAAAAATGAATCTGTTTCCTCAATCTAACATATATTTCTATTATTGTGCAAGAGGAAAACATTGGAAAACAAAGACACCAATCTCCATAAATGTTATTGCATGGGAACAAAAATTAATAGAAAGCAAAAAACTGTTGCTATTTATGGGATTGTAATATGATGAATTTTACCTGACAGCACCTAACCGTTTCCAGAGCAATATACAAATGATTGCTACGTGCTTGAGTAAATACAGATTTAGAAATATGTCACCAAAACACCAGTTAATAGATTAATTACATGCACACTGCTAATACCTAGTTCTTGTTGAACTTGATGTCTGAAAAGCGGTTATTTTATGTCTGTAAATAGTTTGCCTGCCTAATTACTTGTTTAGCCATTTCTCCTTCCAATTACACACATGTGCAGTCGTCGTATGGGAATTGCTAATGCTTGTGGAGCTGCAATGTTGGGCAAAGATGTCTTAGAAACTCAGGAAAGAAATTTCTCCATTTGGGAGAAACAAAAATTCTCATCTCTACAGCAGCTGCTCTGTCTGGGGTGATCTCCACTAAAGGCCTCCTTCCTTCCCTAGTGCTACAGGAAAAGAGCCTGGGGCTGAAAAAGGCTCTAGACCAACAAGCAACGCTGGAAATTGTGCATCATCTGCAGTATCCATTTGTCATCCTCCTTCTTTAAGTCTTGACGTGCTCCACAGGGGTCCTCCAATGGCTCTTGAGCCACCAAAGGTCAAGAGAACCCTTCTGAGGGCTGTGGAAGATGAAAGATGGGTTATTCAGTGCCTAACAGCTGAGAGTAGGAGAGGGTCTCCCATCCCTGTCCTCAGAAACCCCAGTCCCTGAGCGACTCAAGTCAGTCCTGTATTGCTGATTCATTTTCATGTTTACAGCAGCAATTAACTTCCGTTAAAATTGATTGTAACTCCCACCAGGGAGCACTCAGAGCAGAGTTGTGCTAATGTTCAGAGGACTCTGATGTGCCTCCGATCATGGCAGTCCTTCATACTATTCCTCTTTATGCTCCATGCAAAAAATGAAATTGAATAAAAAAGTTAAAACAGTCACTAAAATTGGTACAGCCATTAGCATGCCTCTTTCCCCAAGATTAAGGTGATAGATTTCCTAACAAATGTTAATCAGAATTGCTAAAAGAAAAAGAAAACTATCATGGTGGCACCCACCAAGCCTTTGGGTTAGCTTCCTGCTTTATTTCTCTGTAACTTGCCAGTCCTAGAACATAAAGCAGGATCCAGAGGTGGAAACGGCACCAGCAGACATTATGATAAAAAATTTCTAGGTATTTCTGTCCAGTTTCTGGTTGCTTTGAGTGCTGTTTAATTCCCTCCCTACAATGAATTGCAAACAGATGCTTAGGTAATTGAGGGCTGAGGCTTTAGAGATGATGGTCCAGGCTCTGATGCTGTTACTCAGACTGGATTACAATTACTTCAAAAGCAATCCTACCAGCTTTGGTACAATAAACTAAACAACACTGAAGGGAAAAAAAAAAAAAGCCTAAACTATGCTGAGCACTGTGTGCAGCGCTGTGAAGGAAAGTTGTTTCTACTGAAATGCCACTGACAACTTGTGCTGAAGTTGCAGGAAGGACAAAGTGGTCTCTTAACAGGTTTGCTTCTTTTTGCCAGATGGTCTCAATCCTGTTTGGGTTTACAGAGCTCTTCCCCCCTCTGTCTGAATTGTTTCTGAGATTAACGTCAGCGGTTTCTGCAGGACACTCCTCTGAGGGTGAGGAGCAGAGGGGCAAAATTCTGTCTGAGTGAGGAAAGTAAAGAAAAGCAAATGCAGAAAATCATGGGGAGGTTTGGCTGCTTGGCCCGGGGTTGAGAGCAGGGGGAATGTGATTTCTTCCCCTCTCTCTGCTGACACCTTGGCTGGAGGAAGGATGCCCTGCTGGGCGTATGCGTGGGAGCTGCCAACTATGAAAGGAGGAAAAGATGCCACTTCTCTAAAAGTAAACAGTTCTTTCTCTTCTATTCATGGCACTTGCTGCAAAGCATTAAAATGCCCTGTTGACTGAGGGAAGGGGTTGCCTGCATTCCCTGTCAAATTAGGGAAGTCTTCTTGGGAAGGTGGAGCCACATCAGTGTTCAGGGCTGGAGATGGGCAGGTAGATCTTACATGAGCACTCAGCAAGTCCTTGGGTCTGAGGGTTTCTCTGCTATACCAGCAAACCTCCCCACATTGCCATCAACCCCCTCAGCCTGGTTGTGTTCTCCCCAGTCCCAGGAATGCACAGTTCGACCAACTTGGTCTTGCTGAGCCTTAGTTTGCTGTGAGGAACCCAGCAGAGATGAGGGCATTTAAACCAAGCAGCCAGTTTTCTATTTCAGTACAGATTATCTTGAAATATTTACTATAGAGGTGCTGATGGAATCAGCATATTCATGTCAAAATGTCTGACTGACATGTTGGTTTTCAAATAGCCCTTTGCTCTTGAGATACTTAAAAACTTTTCCAAACATATTCTTCTGTCTCTGGGGACATAATCTGCATGTTGCATTTCTGGTCTGCTAAAGATTGTCTTTTTGCTTTTGGGTGAGAGTATTTGAATTTCTTCACAATTCCTTCTGCTTGCTACGTGGGGCATTTACAGATTTTTATACCAGCATTTACAATTTCTTGTGGAAATTGCTGGCTGGATAAAGGTCTTCATTACAGAAATGATTTACATAATGCATCTCCTATTACCATCAATCCTCTTTAAATAAAAGAAAAGAAAAAGCCAAACTCTCAAATATCTTCCTCTACTGAAAACACCAAAAGTCTGTTCTAGCAGAGCCTGCTCATCCTCTTCTGCATCACTGAAGCTCGGGGCATGGTTTAGACTTCATGTGCTGAGTGTAACTGCCCCAAACTCAGAATTTCAGGAACACATGGCATCTGAAAGTTGCAAAATTATGTAGTTGAATCCCTTCCTCTCCACTTAGAGTTTTCACTATTTCACCACATTTTAGGACTTACATTTGAAATTCTGCCTTTCCCTTTTTTTTTAGACAGATTAACACTTTATAAATAAAGATATGAGAATTATGAAAACTCTGGAGAAAGATGGGTTTTGTGGTGATAAATTATGCAGCAGCCCTGTCAGTGATGTGTGTTCATTAACAGTGTGATGCTACATGTATTTTATTTGATGCCAAACTGAAGATGAGCCTTTCCTTGCCTGTGCAGCTGATTCACACATCCTCATTAAGCAGCAGGATCCAAACCCTGCACGTGCCATAGCCTGGCGTGATCCCCGGGAGGGTCGGTGGGCTGGACCACAGCTCCATCCTGGCAGTGCTGCTGCTGCTGCCTTCAGGGGTTGTTTCTGATTCCTGTGCCCCAGCTGGGCTCGGGTATGCTATCATGTACCTACATCTCCTTGCAATAACACAGCAATAAAACTGCAAGATGCCTACAATCTGTTTGTAATCTCCAGAATATCACCTGCATCCTGTGACTAAAGGATGTAAATATTTCTGCGCAGAGCAGCTAAAACTTTCCCAAGGCTCAGTTGCCAAGTGAGCAGTTTAACTTTTGCAGAGATTGTAAAGCCTTTTTTCCCCAACAATGTAGCTTTTGTTCTTTTTTTGTTGTTGTTTGTTTGTTTTTTCCCCTTTTGCTCACTTGTCTTTCCAGGGAGCCTGTTGTTCAAAGCTCAGCCCAAGGATTTGCAGAGCCCTGGGGTACTCCAGCTTACAGCTAACCTGGAGGCTCTAGATGAGATGCTTTGCAGCAAAATTGTGAACAACACCTGACTTGTTCTGTATTACAGAGGGAGAGAGGCTGTTAAATTAGGTATGTGTTTTCCAGTCCACCCAGGTGTCTTCCAGCTGCAACACTCTCCTCTTAATCTGAGGTAGGAAGCTGGTATGAGCTATGAATACATTTATTACTGAACAGTAGCAATGGGATATGTAGAATGTGCAGGCAATAAAAACATGGACACTTTCCAATTGCTGTTGGCAAAATGCTTGATTTGGTTGAGATTTATCATAACAAATCAACTCTGCTGGAGGTGGGCTTTCAAATACTCAGGTATATGAGGAGGTGTACAAAGGCGTTTGTGGTGGAAGAGCAGCAGTCACAGCAGTGGGGCTGAAGCTGTGACAAACTCCAGCTGAGCTCATCCTTTCTGACACCTGCAAAGTGGCCATGTGCCTTGCCTTTGCAGTTCTAGAATTTGCTACAAATAATTTTATTGCAGTGCTGTCCAAAGGCCCACACCCCACTCAGAGCTGTGATGAACTGAACATGCTGTTACACTGTAAAAAAAATAAAAATAAGCTGCTCTTAGCCCAACTGTGTGATGCATCTCATAAGTGTTTCAAGCCTGTCCAGGTTGTACAAAAGTATTCAGCACTTTGCTCTCCTGCTTTTGACTATGCAAAGCATAGCTTTGCTATTGCAATTAGCAATTGCTTTGCACAGCAATTGGTATTTTGGGGTGGTTGCAGCATCTGATTTATATCCAGGCAGTTTAATCCTCAAAGAGAATTAACACTTCAGTGGCAGAATCATTTAGGAATAGCACATTGCTTGCCTAGAAGATCATCCTTGCTGTAACTAATTAACCCAGCATGCTTAAGTGCTTTGTGCAATTGAGGGTGGAGTTCCATTTACCTCCAGTTAGGTGGAGGGAGCCTGGTGAGCCCCCCCTTTGGAGAGGGAGAACAGCTTCACTGTCAGCAGCATCACCCCAGGGCTGTGCCAGAGTTTTTGGTAACGGCAGAGCTGCCACAGGGAGTCTGGCAATTAAAATTATTTCCATTAAGAAAATCTCCCATGGCTGAGTATTCCGAATACTTAATTAGCTGAAAGCCATGATATCTGTCAATCACGTGTTGCCTCAGATTTTGCGTTTAAAGGGCAGAGTTATTACTGAAGACTTATTATTAAAGGAAATTAGTGGTACTGTTGGCTCAGATCTCACTATGAAATAAGATTATAGATGGGTAATGTTACCATGGAAAGCCAAGCATTTTAATCATACCCCAGCATGTAGTAATAGAGTTTCAAAAGCCATGCTACCAGAAAGCTTAACAAAACCCAGGTTCTAGACAGATACTTGAATATTAGGGAGCACTCAAGGGAACTTTTAACGGATTGAATTCATTGTGGGGCTTTGCTGCTGCAGCAGAGAGTCCCCACTTCTGTCTTGCATGTGTTTGACATGCATGTAAATGGATGCACAGCTTTACAGAGCAATGGAAAATTAAATCCTAGGGGAAATAAACCACCAAACTACCGTATTTCCAAACATTAGGAATCTCAGGAATATATGTCCCACAGAGGCTGCCATGTTGGCTGTTAGTTCAATTCACAGGTGCAGTATGTTTTACTGGTTTGGTGCTCTTCCCAGAAGAACAGGACTCAAGGGTGTACTCATAATGAGATTAGGAAGCCAAAGGGAAAGCCCTGGGATGTAAGAGAGCTGATTTGTTATGGGTACATTGAAGAAGTAATAATAATAGAAGTATTAGTAGTAACAACAACAACAACAACAACAATAACAACAACAACAACAACAACAATAATTCTATTCTGTCTGTTGCCATACACTTCCTGTGATCTACTAATGTTAATAAGATCATAATGAAATTCTGGAAAATTTTGGTCTCAGTCATGAAACCAGAAGGGGATGCTCTGGTCTTCTCCAGAATGTCACAGGACAGTGGCTCTCTATGCTGCTGACTGATCATAGTTTCTTCTCATGCAAAGAGAAGTTATGAATATTTGAGGGCATATTCTCTTAGGCAGGATTTAGTGCCTGAACTGTGATCAGTGTCAGTAATGAGATAATACCATTCTTTACCCTTTTCCTGTCTGTGCATAAAGAACAGGTATTATCAAATACAGCAAAGAGGTAAGTTTGCTGCCAGTTTGGAGAACTTTTTGATTGTATTCCTGTGAAGGAAGCCTGATGTTTAGACCTTATGGATGTGTGCTAGTGATTTCCATGGTGGAAAAAGATACTAATCTTCTATTTGGGAAGGCATTTTAGGTCCATTTGATTTGGATTCGTTTGTTTCCCAACCTCTAGTTTCTGAACCTCATGAATCTGGGAGACAAAATGACGGCTGTTGCAAATGGATCAGTGCAGAGGCTGATGTAAAGAAAATATGGACAAGTTCCTTTCAAAGAGTCAGTGTGGTCTGTGAAATTGGATTCACAGCTCAACAATGTGAGAGGATGCATGAAGAGGCCATGCCTAATCCCAAATGCTCTCAGAGTATGGGAACAGTTGCTCACGGATTTCAGGCTTTGCAGTCAGACAGTTTGAGACTCACTGATGCTTATTAATGGTCCTACCCAGTCATCTTCTCATTCACTGTGCAGTAATCCCCTTTAGGTTAGAACATAACTCCTTAGCTTTTCCTTGCTCTTTTTGCTCTCAGGTTTGGAGGGATGCCTTCATGCCTCACTGCTCTCCCCCAGGACAGGATGGCTGCCTCCTTCATGGTATGTGCCTATCTGGACCACACCATCACTCTTCCTCGTCTTCCTTCCCACTCCCCCGCTCTGAGTTATTGAACTGTGGAATTATTGTTAGGCAAACTATGGGGCCCTCTCAGGTAAAAGCTTTCAAGCCCTTGACACACTGTGAGTTTGTTGGTTAAACCAACAGGTACAGAAATGGCCTTATGTCCTATTTTGTGTGCAGTGAACTGTTGTTGTTCAATAGGTAAATGACGCAGGTAAGTTTTCTTTTTGACCCCTGAAGATGAGAATAAATAATATCTCATTACTTAATTGGACACATGTCCGGTTTTAGTGATTTATTATGCCTGAGACATGGCAGAGGAAAAGAAAATGTGTGACTGGGGAATACCCAAGATAAAAAAGCAAAGAAAAAGGTTGTCCTTCTTTAGCATAGCTTTTGAGTTTTAATTATCTAATATATATTTATAATGTTATCTCAAGAAAATTTTTTTTTTTGCTAATTAGTTAATCCCTGTCTGGTGCTACTATAAAACTGTTTCAGGGTGGTTTGTTGTTGCACAGCTGAGGAGTAAGGCAATTAGTAGTAACATACACTAAAGCTGAGTCTCCAAACTTACACAAAATGTTTAATGAGACAACTGGGATACATATGATTGGGAGCCAAATGTGCTGCAAGTTGCTTGCTGTTACTAAACCAAAAACATGTGGTTTGGAGCATATCACTTGTAACTGCCCTGTTCCTCCCACTCGGCTGGGTTGAGCCTCCCAGGACAGCAGCTGTTGGAATCAGGGTGCTGTGGGCTGAGTTCCCTGCCCAGATGTTTTACAGAGCTGTTGAGTGCTTTCTCCTGCTGCCAGATCTCCAGCAAAGTGAACAGCTTTGTTGTAGGCACTAGATTGCAATGTCAATAATTGATTATTTCAAGTCCTACTGAGATCTTGGCAATCAAATTGCTGGCAGCCTGGAAAATCTCAGCAGTGAGGTAGAAGAGCTTTTGTCTTGGAACCTTGTATTTTCTGAAGTTGTATGTTTAATTGATGTGGCTATTATTTCATCTGGAAGAAGGTGTGTTATCAAATAAACACACTTTAGTCAGGAGCCTTATGAATACCTGTAACTCCAGTCTTAAAATTAAAAATAAACATGGACTGTGTGGATCTTTACTTACAGCCATTATTCACTGAGCTGAGCCCCAAACCCACATTTGAGGGCTGTTTCTCTGCAGACCAGCTACCTGCCTGTGTGCAGGCTTTGGGTGGAGAAGAGCCAAGGTAGGCAGTGCTGTTGGGCTCTGCTGGCTTGGGCTGGGCTTTAGGTGCAGCTTATTCAAACCTGAGTTTCTTCTGGTGCTGGAGGGAAGTTATTCCCAAAGTGCTTGTGGTGGAGGGAAGAGCTGGGTCCCTGTCTACCCATGGTGGTGATGCTTAATTCAGGTCCAGCAGTCTCACAGGGGATGGGGACCATTTTTCCCATGGGCTATGAGATTTATAGTTCATCCAGTGGTGTCTTGGATATGAGTCGAGCTCTTTATCTCCTATCAGGACGAGGCTCAGGTGACTGGTAGGGTGGAAACCTATAGGTTTTTATTTTGTTTTGTGCAAGATGGACAGGGCTCAGAGGCCCGGTGTGCTCCATCTGTGTCCAGTGCAGCTCATGAGCAGGTGCTTAGCGAAATGAAAATATCGTTACTTCAGATGTTTCACTGATTCGTATCTATGAGGTCAGGATTAAGCCTTAATTTCTGGCTGCTTGTCTCAAAAATGACTTAAAATTGTTCCATTCTGATTTCATAGATTCAAAGAATGGCTTGGGTTGGAAGGTACCTTAAAGCTCATCTCATTCCAACCCCCTGCCATGGGCAGGGACACCTTCCACTAGACCAGGTTGTTCTAAGCCCTATCCAACCTGGCCTTGAACACTTCCAGGGATGGGGCAGCCACAGCTTCTCTGGGCAATAATTTCTTTGTGGTATGCTACTTTCACAGTGGAGTAATCTCTTTTTATTATGGAGCTGCTGTTGAGAAACAAAGCTGTCCTTAACAGCCAGTGTGATGTTGCTGCCCAACTTGCACCATCTCCCCCAGCTGCCCTCCAGCAGCATTAGTCTAAAACTCAAACAACTCATTTTCTTCAAATAAATAACAGTCTGGAATGAACTCCCAGGGTGTCTGTCTGGAAAAATGGTCGGCTCCCTAGCAGTAAATGGCAGTGTAGTAAATTAGAAAGGCATTTCATAACTTCAAAATTGATAATCTTTAAAATAAATGTTAATATATTCAAAGGAAATTCTGTGATCCAACTGTGCCAGCCAATGCAAGCATTAAGGCTAAGAGTCAATCAAGACATAATTTTGTGATCATATAATTCAGAATGGCTATGTATTCTTTCTAACACACTTATTTTTTATTGCTGCGACTCTATTATAGGTAGCTGTAAAATTCTGTTTATGCCTATTTGTTCCTTTTCTTGACCCTTATTTAAAATGTAGTTTTTTATAATTCATTTTAAGTTGACAACATGTCAAACTCTGCAGGTAATAACTGTGTTAATAGGAATACACTCTTTAACCACAGGCTTTCTCAATGCATTACACATCAGTTGCTAATTGCACTTGGAGAAATTGCTAAAATATCTTATGAAAGTTGGGTCTGATCCACAGAAGCATTCCTCTGGATCTGTGTCAGTGCAATCAATTTCCTGACATCTGGTGCCTTTCCAGTTCCTTAAGCCCAGAATAGCCTCCACATAGTTTAGATTTGCAGACCGCGGAATTAAAAACTGGCTAAAAGTGACAGAAGTGATCCAGGTCACAGAAAGCACCAATTTAGTTTCTTAGCTTGGTTTTCTAAAGAAAAAACACTTGTGGTATCAGGCTCGCAGTGTCCATGCTTGTGTGGGGGTGTATCATTTCTTCTTGCCACTTTTGAACTTATTAACACATTTTAACTCTGTTTTCTGGTAATAGAGGCTTTGAAATGATGATATTCCTGTAAATTTAGTGAAAACAAACAGGCAGCAGAGAAAATCCTTTTCAGAGACTTAGACTAAGGAAAGGCTAAAGCATTACCTCAAGTCCTTGCTGAGCAGTGGGGAATCAGTAGAGAAGAGGGATCCTCTCACGGGGGTGCTGCAGGTGAGCAGAAATCTTCCCCAAAGCTCAGGCTTTTAAAGGCAAGCAGGACCTGCAGTGGCTCTTGCAGAACTGCTTGTTTAGATCAGTAGGAGAAGAGCTGGATTTTCCAAGTGAGTCACAAGCCCTGTTGTTTTTCTTAATTGCTATAAGACATCTTTCATACCCTCTATTTATCTTTGGATTCTTTGCCTTGGAGTCAATCCAGAAATAAAGCAATCAGAAAGCTTTGCTGTGTGCACATCTTAATGTTACTGGTCTGATGTGCAAGGCTGTATTTCTTGCTGCTGTAGTGTGTTGGTACATCTAGTTTATTCAGCAATCCATTTAAGCAGCCCCTTGCAGGGGCTGTGCCAGGCAGTACTTGCCTTCCTGTTCCTCTGTTGGGTTTATTGTTACTTAACATACACTCACAAGGATGCTGCTTGCTTTCATCTTGCCTTTTTACTGCCTTGCTTATTTTTGTCTTCATCCCACTGTTCTCTAAAGAGGTCTTTATGAAACAGTGTCTATCTGCTATGCACGTCTCTTTTATTAATAATTCATTAATCAATGAAACCAGGGGAAAAAGAAAAGGTGCCAAAACCAACAGCTAAATGTGATCACAGCTCAGGAACAATGCTGTGCACATTTTGCACCTCAGGCTGCATCATTTTCTAGTGCTACGTGCAAAACTCCTGCCAGAGAGAACTGGAGCTCTGTCTTTTTATATCTGCTAAAAAAACTCCAAAAAGTTCTTTCTTGCTACACGGAAATATGTTCCCTGGGAAATCAAGTGATATTGAGCAAAAATGGCACCGTGTTTCTGGAGCTAGTGTTCGATTTTTGCAGGGATGCAGACGTGTGTGTGTGCTTACCCGAGTCTGCTGGGCAAAGCAATTAGACGTTCATCAAGAATTAAAATTCACCAGTGGCTGAACGCTCATTTCGCCAAAGCTTCTGGTAATGAAGTCAAAATTGTTTCTATGACTTGCAGGAATTAATGCCTAATTCTGAGCAAGCAGTTTGTTTTTAAACCAATATCATTTACCAGTTGCTTTTAATACATGTTGGAGAGAAAACAGGCTTCCTTGGTCAAACTCACTCTGAAGAATCACAGAATGGTGTGGGTTGGAAGGATCATCCAGTTGCGACCCCTGCCATGGACAGCCACACCTTCCATAGACCAGGTTAGTCCAACCCCTGTCCAACCCAGCCTTGGACACCTCCAGGGACGGGACATTCACAGCTTCTCAAGAAACTCTACCCCATGACAGGGCAGGACCAGGGCAGTGGTCTGTGGAACACCCAAGGGAAAGCAACTGGATGGCAGCTGGACAAGGGAGTGGGACCACTGCTGTTGTGCTCATATCTCATTACTCCCAAATAAGTGCTGTCTAAGCACCAATGCTGTCTCCAGTGCTCCTCTGGCAGCTTGTGCAGGGTGGTTTGATCATGCTTCTCCCCAGCTTCTCCCCAGTTGTGCACAACTCCTCCACCCTGGTGCTCACCACTGAATTGTTTTGGCTATTTTACCATAACCAACTTTGCTCAACATGCCTCAAAGCTTCATGTGAAGATTCACTTTTACTTCTGTCCTCCAGACAGAAAACATTTGCTCATTTTTCCTATAACCTTCAGCATGTTTCATGCTAATCCTGCAGTGTTAAGGCAGTTTAATGCTCCATTAATTATTTTGGAGGCGGTCTGGGAACTGCATGTGGTAAAGACCACGCTGCTCATTCAATGGGAAGGAAGTTCTCAGCACAATGTGTCTGGTCATCAAGGAGAGACTTTTCCCTCTAAGGAAAGTTAAAGCCTTTTCTTAGTCTGCTTCTGACCTGGAGTTTGCCTCCTGTAATCCTCCTTTCAGTAGGCACAAAGAAGCACATTATGAATTAATGGAGCTCGAGCAACTCTCTGGAGGCAGATGAATCCCCAAATACATAAGATGTTAAAAAAGTTCCCATACTTCATCCAAGCTTCTGCCACTAAGTCACAGGAAGGGATAATATTGTGAGTTTGTAATTTATTTCCATATTCGTTAATCATATTTCAGTAGCTGTTTGGTTTATGACCTTTAAAACCACCTTAGATTTAGATTGATAAATGGGTAGCAAATAAATTTAGCAAAATAAGCAATTTCAGCCTATGGAAGGTCAGCAGAGGGCTGTGCAATCACCGCTTCCATTAATATGTTATATTTCAGTCAAAAGCTTTAAAATGCTGAAGGTTTTCAGAGGGAAAACCTACAGCTGTGATGAATGGGTTTCTTCTAATAGCTGAATGGGAAATGAAAATCAAAGTTAGGGGAAAACCGCTTTGTTTCTGCAGCACAGATGAAGTTGGACAGTGCTTTTCCTCTGGCACAGGGGCAAGACAGTTGAGAGAGCTCAGTAACAAGCAAATTACATTTCAGCTCAAAGACCAATTGAATAGTCTTGTAAATTAGTTAATTGACAGAGATTATTCGTAATAGCTATTATTATGACTGATATGAGGCTTGAGCTGAAGAGAATGACACAGGACAGGTAAACTAAATAGGCATCTCTCTATTAGGAGAGAGAGGGGAGAGAGCTCAATGATGTCAGCTCTCCATTTCCCTCTGGCAGCTCTTCCAGAAGCTTCAGTCAAAGGAGTCTGACTAGGCAGGGGACTGCACCTCTTTGAAGAGGAAAAGTTTGTTAAATTATTTGCTAGCTGCACATTAACTCAGCTGTTTTCATAAGCATGTGTAGGGCTCTCCTTTTTGCTGGGGTACAAAAGGTCAGATTAAAGGAGAAAGCAATGCAAAATCTTCTTACGGGAGTGAGATGATCTTTCCTTCATGTTTAAAGCTATGGAGCTTTGGATAGGGCCCTGAGAAACTTGATCTAGTGGGTGGCATCCCTGTCCATGGCAGGTGGGTTGGAGCTGGGTGATCCTTAAGGTCCCTTCCAATACAAACCATTCTGTGATTCTATATGGTCTATATTCTGTATGATCTATATTCTGTGTGTTATATAGGATGCAATATGATCTGTCAAAAGCAGAATTGAGGGAGAATCATTAAAGCAGAGATCCACAAGATGCACAAAAGCCACACATTAAAAGATGAGTTAGAACTTGTTTCTGCTTCTCACAAAAGAGTATTTTCACAACAAGTGAAGTTAAAAATGCATTATAAAATCTCTTATGATATTTTTTTAAAAAATGAAATAAAGTCAGTTGTTGCTTCTGAGAGCTGTGGGTCAGAACAGCCTGGATAAAAATCTCTTAGATGGCTCCCACAAGGCAAAGCTGCCTTACAGTGATGTGACCTGGTCTAATGGAAGTTGTCCCTGCCCATGGCAGGGTGGTTGGAACTAGATAAGCTTTAAAGAGCCAATCCAAACCATTCTGTGTTTCAATGGCTTGTGGGGCTGGGATTTGCATGGGACAGGGAGTTGGAATGGCTCTGTCCCCCATGTGAGAGGCAGGCTGTGGTTTGCTTCTAACAAATGAGTGGTTGGGTGGCCTCAGCCTGTTCTGCCCTGGGACTGACAGGAGGACGTCTTGCGGCCCCCAGTCCAGGAAAGAGTAATCAGGGATGTGCCATTGCCCCATTCCTCTGGTCCCAACAGAGGCACAGCCCAGCTGCAGCCTTCTCCTGGCACCTAAAATTAAAATGCATGACCTCTGAGGGAAAGACTCATCTGTGGGATCAATGTGCAGTGTGGGGACAGATTGGCAGGAGCAGAGTAGGAGCCAGCTTTGTGGGAAGTTGTCAGGGTTATGCTGGCAGAGGACCTGTTGTCTTTGGAGCAGGGAACAGGTTATTAATGCTTGAATTGCCAGTGATGTTTGTGTCTGATTTAGTATCACTTAAGTAAGTGATGTATGATTTCAATTAGGAAGCAAAGATGCTTACTGCATCTCCATGATATGTTTGGATGGAGAAAAGTGCTTTGCACAGTCTTTCTGTTTCGGGGGAGGTAAACGGAGCACGGGGTGTCTGTGGGTTGCTTGCTGCAAAGTTATTTCAATGTCAGCTGGGAAAGCAAGCTGTGCCAAGTGCCAAAGTTGCTGCAAAGTCCCTGGGGTGGGCTCAGGGCTCTGGCTGATGAGTACCATCAGGGGATGCTTCCTTTTGGATTTGGTGCTCTCTGCCAGTTGGAAGAAGAGCAGGTCTGCTGTGTGCTGTTGGCCCTGCGCTGCTGACACACAGCAGACCTTTTAGGGTTGTAAAATCCCGTGGTCTTGTAGAAAAACGAAAGGTTTATCCTTGTCACTAATATGAAGTTCATCAATGTCTGTATTTCACAGACTGCTGCAATCTGAGGAGCCTCTGTATTTATTGATGTGCAAAAGCTTCGTCCTGAAATAAGTGGCCAAAGCAAAACCCAGTTCTGAGCTGGAGCAGGAAGTGAAATGAGGGAAGGCAATACCAAAAGACTTTTAACCACAACCAGCCCTGTAATGCTAGAGTCATTAACTTCTGAAAGGGCTTTGTGTAGCAGGATACACACATATTTCTGCCTGGAATTAGTACATTGCACACAAAGAGAGCTATATTGATGTCTGTCGAGGAGGAAGTACCTCCTCCTCCTCCAGCTGCACCTTTGTGCCCAGATCCTGCTCCAAGCCTCAAACTGAGATGTCAGTGCCACCATGTTCCACCCTGTGCCACCAGCACCTCAAAAACACCCGCAGACCCTGAGTCTGTGTTGCTGGTGTTTGCCTTCATCTCCTGTTGCGTGTTTTAGCAGGAAGCAGCTGGAGATGAGCTGTGGGTTGTGCAGCCCAGGAGCTGCAAGGGAAGGGAATGGCTTTGAAATAACAGAGCGCAGGGCTAGATTGTATATTAGGAGGAAGTTCTTCACTGTGACTGAAGGTGTTGACACAGGCTGCACAGAGAAGCTGTGGCTGCCCCATCCTTGGAAGTGTTCAAGGCCAGGTGGGATGGGCCTTGAAGCGACCTGGTCTAGTGGAAGGTGTCCCTGCCCATGGCAGGGGGTTGAAATGAGATGCTCTTTAAGGTCCCTTCCAACCCAAACCATTCTATGATTCTATGTTCCCAGGATTCTGAGATCACTGACTGAGAACAGAGAGGGGTAAGAATCAGACTGTATTTAGGAATAAAATAAGTTTTAAAATTACAGGTGAGAAAATATACCGTGCCAAGAACAGCCAAAGCCAGGATCTGTAAACTGGTGTTTTTCACACTGCCCAGAATTCCTGCTTGGGTCAGCTGGAACCCTGCACTCTCCAGGTAGTTGGGCTTCAGCTGTAAAACACACAGAGTACGGAGTGTGTGTAGGTGTGGGTTTGAGTACCAGTGCTATGCTGGATTTGGTAGGAAAGTGAGATTTATTGGCTGACACACAGGTGTCCTCACACTCTCCATGTGAATGTTGCAGCACTGCAGTTTTAAGCAGATGAACTGATAGCAGTACTATTATATGTACGAAATAAATGCCAGTGGTGATTCAAAATGCTGTTTTCAGAACTTGGTTGCTGCTATCTCTCCTGGTTGGAGATGTTCCCATGTTTCAGCCAAATGAACTTTCAGACTGCTGAGCTAAACAAGAGAGATAATTTTCCTTTTAAATAACATGGTGAAGTGCTTATAAATGAATGAGAGTTACCTTGTGCTGATTAGAGGAGTAGTTGGGAAGCCTCTGTAAAGCAATAAGAGAGATGACTTATTTACTCAGTGTGATGCATCACCAATTGTGGCAGTACTGTTTTCCTACCAGATCCCATCTGATTTGGAGGCAGAGCAGATTTCCTAGAAGAGGCACATCCCAACATTAGTGTTTTCCTGTGGTAGCTGGGACCTTGTCTTTCTCAGTGAGAAGGCAGAAGAAATCTTTTATGAGAGCTGGGGTGACTGGAGGTGCTGGGTAAGGCTGCTCTGCTGTCTACTGGAGTGTCCTCTTGATGTTTTTTTCCAACCTTAATGATTCTATGATTTTCCGATCTTCTAAAAACCACCATCCTTCCTCTCCTGCCACTTCCTATCTCGTCTGTGACCATTCCTGCTTTACCTGCACAGCCCATCACTTTCCTACATCACTCCAGCATGCTCACTCCAACTTCAGGAAGGGTTTCTGCCTTAATTAATGTGTTTTAGTTACATTGTGCCTAACTTCAGAAGGCTTGAGTGCCCAGCCACCTCCCAACAGCCAGGATCAGCTCCTGAGCATGTTTTCTATCCTCAGCCAAGGGATCCTTCAGGTCTGGATTCCCATAAGCCACATTTTCAAGATGAAGGTGAGGATGACAGCAAAACTCTTCAGATTCATGCACTGTTCATGCAGTCCTCTAGGCTCCAGTGAAGCCCTTATAAGATAATAAGAAATTAATGAAACGTGGCAGTCTACAACTCCACTCCAGTTTTCATCCAGGGATCTCTGCATTTCACTAATATTTATTAACTGAGTCTTGTGATAGTCCAGTCATGTCTGATACTCATTTTAGCTCTGGGGGGCACTTGCTGTGCAGTATCTGTGCCAGGGTGGGGATAAAGCCTCAGCTCCTGTTTCCACCTGCTAATTGCTGTGCGAGGACATAGGTGCCCTGTTTTGGACTTCTCACCCCCATTTCTCTCCTTAGGGTGCAATGGGTTTTGCTGACAGAGTTCCTAGCACCTCTGGGTGCCTCCAGCGCTGTGGGAATGAAAGCAAAGCTTTGGATCCAGTACCTAAGGAGGGGAAGCAATATTAAACACAGTTGTGAGTAGACACTGGTACAGTGGAAGGATAAAATGGGGGCTGAAATGGAGGACAAGGTCAAAAATCGTGCCCTATTTCTCAGCTCTCCTGGAGCAGATGGAACTGAAGTATCTTGGGACAGATAGTTATGGATGAGAAAAGGCAGGAGATTAAGCAGGAAAGTTTAGGGAAGGCAAAAGTGATAAGGGAATGGCAAAAGCAGGAGCTGGAAGGTGACAAGAAACAGGAGCAGGAAAAAGACCTTTGAAGACTGACAAAAATAATGGTCCGGGAAAATGAGAGTTACCAGAAGGGATTAGAAAGCACCTGTAAATGCCTGTGTGATGCTCTGTCTGCAAGGTGGTTGTGGCTGAGTCAGTCCCTGAACATTTCCTATTTTTGTGGAGGTGTGGGTGTGTTTCCGACCCAGGTTAAGTGTGGTGATGGCTTTGTCTGAGATCACTCAGCACTGTCCCGCTTTGGCATTTGGAGCTCCAGGCAGGACATCAGGGTGACCCTATCAATGCCCGTGCTGAGAAGCAGGTCCCCCACTATCCTCCTGAAAAGATGTGCTAAAGAACATCCCTGCCATGATTGATGTGGCTGCATACCTGCAGCCTATTATGTGTAACAATGAATGGGAAGGAAAAGGTCCATAATATTTCAGGTTATTGAATCTGTCTGTGTAGTCCACAGATATGAGGCAGCCAACATTCTGTTTGCTTTAGACATGAGAATAATCCAAACCCACAAGCTAATTCCCTTTCACAGAGATTTCATATGTTTTGTTGCCTTTTATTTTTTTTTTTAATAAATTGGACAGTTAGACTGAAAAGGGCCTTTTTATTCTCTATGCTTCTTAAGTAATATTTAGAAGTAAGCTCCTTCTGTACTTGTATGAATTTATTTTAAAACTGTTTGTTTAGATCTGTGATATTAAGAAACTAAACATCTTTCACACATGGGTAGTAACATCCTTGCAGAGGCAAGGATGTTAAAAATTGCCTGAGTTACTCCACTCCAGGCCATGTTGACTCTCTTTCATGGTGGTGGTGATCAGATGCTGAAAGAGTCTCATCCTAGGTAGGTGTTAGATAATCTACCTCTACCTCTCAATACCTGATCCTAACCCCTAATAGACACTGAGTGTCTTAGTCCCAGAAACCTCAAAGCCTGATATTCTTTGTAATGTTTCCTCCTGTTTTTAATTATAAACCTTAGTCAGTTTGGTTGACTTTCTGCACCTTCATCTGAAATGCTTGGGAAAAACCTCATCCCAGCAAATTAAACTAAGACTGATGTAATTTCATTTCTCTGCGTACTAAAGTTAGATTCCCTTTATATTATGTACAGTTGCTTACCATCATCCTGCTGCAATAAAAACAACACCTTTGTGACTTTTCTGCAAAAATCAGCTGCTAACTTGTGACAACCCCTCACATGACTGTGTGGCAGCACAGAGTGCTCCTCGTGCGGTGTGTTCAAAGTCAGGAATGATTTACATCTGTGAGATGTCACTTCCCGCCGAGGTTACTTGTATGAAAATCAGTGCTTTTAACAGCTGCTCACGTGGGTTGTTTGTGCACTGGGTTTTTTGCAGTATCTCACCCTCTTCTATTGGTTTCTGGGGGAGGCTAAGCCTCAGAAGGATTTGGGGTCACATGGAGCTATTCCTCTTCCCTAGAGCAAGGTGAGTCCCTGTGATCAAAGCAAGTGGTGACAGTGACAGATACTGCCTGGCTGTACCTATTCTTTTGTAGCCCCAGGGCTCTGGCATCGATACATGTTGTTGTTTCTCAAAGATAGGGGAGAAAAAAAGACTTTCAAAGCACTGAATGGGATCCTGCAATGCAAAGCCTAAGGGATAATGTATACCTGAACTCTTGAGTTGATCTAAAATCGCTCTTTCAAAGGAGTGGAGCAAGTGAGAGAAAAAGGTGTTTGGCTTCAGTAAATGAAATAAGGTGTCTGACTGAAAACCAAGAGCTCCTGAGGGGCAGGACTAAGCAAAGCCTGTCCATCTTTGGGGTATGTTCATTATTCAGCTCCGGAAATTTGTGACAGTGAGATCTCATGGCTGAGACCTCCGATCTGAAGTGCTC
Organism: Gymnorhina tibicen; assembly: GCA_013399875.1. Taxonomy (NCBI): domain Eukaryota; kingdom Metazoa; phylum Chordata; class Aves; order Passeriformes; family Artamidae; genus Gymnorhina; species Gymnorhina tibicen. Next base: position 838,440 of record VXAZ01001525.1, read on the forward strand.
ATGGTGACCCAGGGCTAGTGGCCAGGGCTAGTTCCCCTGTTCCCTGCTACAGAGTAGAGAGGGGCTCTTTGGAGCACACTTCCATGCAGATTTGAGTCACCTGGTACTATATATGTCACCAAAGACGCAGAGGGGTATATCTCACCTGCCAAGGTGCTCTGCCTCTTGCACCTCCATGTGCGAGAAAAGGATAATTTATTTGAATTTATGATGACTAATGGGCTTATCTAACTACAGTTAAAATAACTTGATGAACTACTTGTGTGATATTTGGAATCATGACTGTGAGAACAAATTAGCTGACTGAAAACTAGAGACTGATATTGCTCATTAATTATGCATGGAGGAAGACTGGTGCTGGGTGAGCAGGTGGGCTGACTCCAAGCATACAAATGGGGTGTTTCCATGCTAGAAATGTTCTTCCTGTGCAGAGATTGTGTGGAAAAGTCACAGGTCTGAGTGGTCAGCTGTGATTGCAGAATCAGGAGTCTGTGTTTCATTGATCAAGTGTTCTGTTGCTGGTGCTCAGAGTACTGGAGAGCTCAGCTGGAGGAGCTGAGGACCATGTCCCAAGAAAATGCATGTCCATCCCATGGGCAATTTGATAAGCTGAGGACCATGAAGAGCAGGGGGACTGAGAAGCTGGAGGATCATGTCCCAGGCAAGTATGGCCATCCCACAGAGAATTTCTGCTTTTAAAATGTCTCCAAAAACACGTGACTGTTGCCAGGTTCACTTGTGCAAGTAATCCCAGCAAGGACCTTTTGATTCTACAGTTTCCTTTTAAAGATTGAGTGGTACCCTGAGCCACTTGTATTCAGCAGAGTAATGCTTTCCTTCTGTTAGGTCTTGTTTAAAAGGTCAGATAAAATGGCAGATGTGTAAAGAAAGCCCTCTCATCACCTGGATGTCATCTAATAGTCACTGCTCTACATAGAACTCAGTTCTTGCAGCACAGAAGAACTGGAAAATATTTAAGGACTCAGGACTGCATTAGCCCTGAGGATTTGTGGACGGTTTGGTGTGCCATCAGATAAAGATGATATAATACAAACAGGGCACGACTTGGATAACTGGGGGCTATAAGTGAAGTGACATGATTGCTTGATTAAGATAATAGTTGAAGCATGTGGAGAAGGAAATTATAATTTATATGTTGCTGATTGTCAGGTTTATTTTAAGGACATAATTTGAAGATTGTCAGAATCAGAGAGGTCCCAAGAAAAAGAAAGTCACTGAAAGAAAAAAGAAATTTCTACCAAAAAATAAATATCTGAGGCCAACAAGAGGTGGGAAGCAAAGGTTGGAGAAGCCAAAGGCAGGAGCTCCTGTACTTAGAAAAGAACAGAACCAGGAGCCAAACACCTGTTGTGGTCAGGAAGGGCACTGGATGCGTCTACCACCTCCTTCAGGGGTGGGTGCTGCTTGAGCTCAGCTGGATGCAGGGAAGCTCCTGTCCTTGCTCTTCCAGCTACCCACACCCCTGTGCTGGGTTCACCAGTGCGTGGCCTGAGCCAGCCAGTCTCTGTGCATGGCTGAAGCCCCCTGCACAGCGCCACCATCTTCAGCTGTGGGCAGGTATTGGAAAAATGGATTGCTGAACCTGGGGGAAATGATGGTGTTTTCAGATTGGGTCAACACATCCCGAGTGAGTGTACCTGCAACCAGCCTTTGGCATCTGGGTGAGGATTTGGTGATGGGGAATGTGGTGATTGTGGAATGCTGCTGGGCGATGGGAGACTGGGAATGGGACCAGCATGGTGGCTGTGGTGCTGGCATGGCCCACAGACATCTACGGTGACATTTAGGCCTCCCTGTGTCCCCAGTGTCAGGGGCATGTGAGGACTTCCTTCAAGACAGCCAGTTTTCTGCCTGCATTGCTGATTTGTTCATCTGCAGTGTCTTTAATATGATTAATGTAGAGGGGTTTGCAAACTGATCAAGACAGACCTGGTCTGCCTGTAATTTCAGTTAAATTACAGTGATGTTCAATTTCAAGCATACCTTTGATATGGTAATAGAAAAAGCTAATTTAGCATATTGCACAGCCTCTGGGTAAAGTGGAGCTGATACTGAATATTGATCAGATCCATACACAGGTAGCAATATTGGGGAATAGTGATAGATATTTCTGTAGAGTCTGAGTGGATTTATGTTATTATCCTTCTGCAAACTTGTACCTTAACTTCTAATACCTTTAACTGAAGCTGTTGGAGGCAGGTTTTCCGCTTGCTTCCATTGTGTTCCCATTATGAATCAAAAGTTTATTTGCCTTTCCAGTTGATGTGTGGGAAATAATGATATGGCATATGAGCTCCCACCTAGCGCAGCCACCATCAAAATGCCATGGTGAGTGAAACTACCCATGTGTTATGACCTTGATGCACAATTTAAATAGATGATTTTTCAAGCCAAATAAAACCTTTCACATTAGGCAGTAGATGAGCCACCTGTATATGCTACAAATACTGCTCCCCCCTCTCCTAATTAATAATACAAAATAGTGGTGGAATAGATTTATGCTTGTCAGCAGAGCAGTTAACTGTCATGCTGCTGATGAGTCAATGGCTTGTTGTATCATAAGTGCCATAATACCCAGATCTGGGCTGGGCACTAAGCTGTGATATGGCAATTTAGTTTCACACATCATTTAGTTATGCTTTTATTTCTGATTAATCTCTGTTTTTTTCCCTTTTTATTTCAGTTCTAATGCAATAGGCTCAAGAGTGACCCAGGTCACAGTGTGAGAACTTGCTGTCACAGGCTGAACTTCAGCTGGGACTGTCCCTGCAGGTTTTGGAGAAGATGATGCCTGTCAGAGCCAGGGAAACAACCAGCTTGTAGGAGCACCAGCACCTGGTGGTCTAAGAACCAAACCTGGAGGTCATAGGGATCATAAAAGCAGTAGGAAATGCCACCATAGGTAACTGAGGTTGCATTTGCCTTTCCACAGCAGCATCCAGTTCAAGAATTCAAATGGATTGCAAAAGGAAGAGGTGTCCTCTTCCCAGCCATGTATTCTTTAGAGGCAGGGTAATATGAGGGCTCTTAGGCTGCACCACTGGAGGGCTATTGCTGCTCCACATGGGATTTAAAGTGGGATTTAAGATGCATTTAGGGAGTGCAGGAAGGGCCTGGGTCAGAACTTGGAGAACCTGAGCCTGAAAAGCAGAGTAAGAGCTCCTGTGCACTTGGGAGAGTGGAGGGATCTCTGTCCAACAGCCTTTCTGTGTATTTTATCCCTCCTGGTGGAGTGGAGAATTCACAATGACTCTTTATTTCTGCTGCCCTAAATCTCAAATTTTTTTTAAAAAAGTCCGTCTGAATCTTTGTGCTTGTGACCTATACAAAGGAAAAATTACAGTCCATCTGGAGCAGGGGCTGGAAATTTATTGAAAAATGCAACAAATCTTTTAGAACTAACAGCAGAGTGTTCAGATGGAGGGGGATGCTGGAAAAACTAGTACTGAAAGAGGAAATACTGTGTGTATAGAGGTAGCTGCTAACACTGCAATACATATTCTGCTCCTCTGAAATATTAATGACTTATTCTATGTACCATGGTAGCATATGCTACCAGAGATGGTTCTGACCATTTCTTTATCTTGGTGCTGGAGCAAACAACCTGTTTGGGGCAGATGCCCTGCATGCCATACTCAGGTCTCACAGAGGGACCTGCAGTCTCTAATTTTTTTTCCACCACATACTCCTGTCTGGCAGTGTCAACTCAGGAGTATGGAGCCTCCAGGAAAGGAGAGAGGTGTACAGCTGAAAGAGGGTAGAGCTTAAATTGGATATTAGGAAGAAATTCTCCCCTGTGAGGGTGGTGAGGCCCTGGCATAGGTTTCCCAGAGAAGCTGTGGCTGCCCTATTCCTGGAAGTGTTCAAGGCCAGGCTGGATGGGATAGTGGAGGATGGGTGGGACAAGCTTGTCTTTAAGGTCCCTTCTAACTCAAATAATTCCATGATCCCATGAGTGTCCTTGTTCATTGAGGGGAGAACTGAGGTGCTGCAAAAAGCATGTAGGTGTCTGAAAGTATACACAAATTGGTAAGGCAAGGCAGATCCTGCTTTAAGTATCAGGTTGTCCTTCCCTTGGGTACTGTGCTAACATTGTCATGTACCCAATACACCTTATGCTGAGTCTGTTCTACCTGAGCTCAGGGAAACTGAGCTTGACTTGCCTGTGTCCAGTTAGGTCTGGTTTATATTCCCACTACCCATCACATATTCTTTGTTCATATACACAAGATAATAAGGCTGAAAGACAAAAATGGGTGTGCTGATAGAGAATATATAAAAAGAGCAGATGATGCTAAGTAATGACCATTAAACTATGTAATAAATCCTTGGTGATAGTACAATACCTTTGCATCTGCTCACAAGGTAGAATTATTTCATTGCTTGCAGGCCTCGTACATGGAGATATGTCAGTGCATCGGCATCTTCAGGGACACATCCATAATAAAGATAATACTAATTTTCATAGCAATGTTTTTTCCTGACAGGCAAAGGTAATTAAGTGGTTAAAGAAGAACTCAGTTTGCTACCTAATGTAAAAAGTAACTCATGCATTTTATGTCTCCTACTCTTCCAACTTTCACCAGTGTCAGGCCACATTGGTTTTGCATTTATGGTAACAACCTTTCAGAAGATATGAGACAGAGCATGCTAAGTGTGGGGTTTCTAATCACTTTTCTTTTGTGTCTGATGTCTTGCTATCCACAGACCTTAAATGTGATCTGATCATGGCTCTGAACTAAACAGATTTAATGGTGAAATAAAAGAATATATCCAAAATGAGGTGGAACTAACAAATGAAAATAATAAGGAAATTAAATGTCAGTAATTGAAAAGATTTCTAATGTCTTAGATCCAGTACAATAACTCTCCTTTATGATTTATCCAGCCTTGACACCAGTTATTTGCTTTTGGAAAGTTTAGTAAAGGTATTTAGATTGATTATAAGTGCTGTATTTTCTACACTTACTCTACCTAGACTAATTGAAAAGCTGTCGTGGAGAGGAAATTGGGTTGGTTGGGAGTTTGTGATTGTGCTCTGATCTTCAGGAAGCTGTGGAAAATCTCCTGAAAATTAATTGTTTAGACTTGAAAGAGCTCCATTAAGCTGAGGTAATGGGCAGATTCAGCATTCCTCAACAGTGATCATGGGTTTCTTCAAAATCTTACTACACTAATCATTATTTCTGCACCATTCAGTCCCATATTTTCTAAGTTTGCACAGCATAAATTGCCAAATTACCTCTGCAGTTGAAAGGCATCATGGCAGAGGCAGGTACATTTTAAATTATAGTAAGTTTTGCACTTGCTGGTTTAAAAGAAAACACTATCCCATGACAGTGGAGTTCCCACCCCCAGCACTAGATGAGTTGTTAAAAATTCCTGTAAGAATAAACACACATGTTAAATCTTCATTTTTAGTGTTGTTCATGTTTGTGTGTATAAAAAGGAAGCCTGTTTTTGGGCTAGACCCTTGTGAAATCCATCCCTTTGAGGACCACACCCTTCCTGTGCTGCAGGAGCCGTCCCTGTGCTGTCAGACCCTCTCAGCTCTGCATCACTGGTGACATGTCATCATAGAAGCATCACGGGATGGTTTGGGTTGGAAGGGACCTTAAAGATCATCCCATCCAGTTCCACCTCTCTGCCAAGGGCAGGGACACCTTCCCCTAGACCAGGTTGCTCAGAGCTCCATCCAACCTGGCTTTCCAGGGATGGGGTATCCACAGCTTCTCTGGGTAACTTGTGCCAGGGCCTCACAGTGAAGAATTTCTTTCTAATACCCAATCTAATCCTGCCTCTGTCAGTGTGAAGCCATTGTCCCTTGTCCTGTCACTCTACACCCTGTGCAAAGTCCCTCTCCAGCTTTCTTGGAACCTCTTTAGGCACTGGAAGGGGCTCTCAGGTCTCCCTAGAGCCTTCTCTTCTCCAGGCTGAACAATCCCAGCTCTCTCAGCCTGCTCTGTGGTTTCATATCCCTTCTGACCTGCAGTGACTTCCAAGTGCAGAAAATTATTTTCTTTCCTTTTTATGCTTTTCCTTTTAACGGTGTATTAGTGGCACAGAAGCCCTAGAAATAAAAGCTTTCCACAAAAAGGCTGCAACAAAATACTTGATAGCCAGGAGGGATAAATGAGACCTTGAAATTACAGCCTGCAATATATGGCTCAGTCCTGCTCATTGGTACTAAAGGCATTAATTTCTGAATACTGTCTGCTTTGGTAAGTAATTTTTGTGAAATGCCTGGAGAAGCTGTTGCATTTCCCCATATATTATAATGAAGTATGGCAGGTTTTAGAGAGATGAAGGACTTTGCAAAGGTGCAGCAGCCTGACACCAGGATTCATTTTGAGCATGAACTGGTTCCTATTTTATCTAAGCCTGATTCCGTCATCCTTGGAAAGGAGGGTGCTTGCTTTTGATGGTGAATCTTGCTGTAAGTACTTATTTGGCATGCCAGTGAATAAGAAAAGCTATCATGATTTGACATGTGAAATGTGAAGTCTCAATTACTTTTATGTTGTTTTTCCTTATGTAGATCGGGAGTGAAAAATATATTTTAATTAAAAAGTGAAATATGATATCCAGATCTCAGCATGCCTCGTAGAGAATAATCTGAATTTTGGAGTGCTTCCTAAGTCTTGGAGCAGAGCTTATGCTGCACTTCACAGACATGGGCAGCAGCTGTGGCTGATAATACTGACTGATTTATTTGGCCATTATCTGACAGTTTCTTTACTCACTTCAAGGGAAAAAGAGGCTGCAGAGACATCCTGCATATTCAGATAGCTGTTATTGTAACCATCCTTTGTGTATTTTATATTTTGATTCCTTTTTCCTTACAGGCCTATTTTTTTAATGCAAATGAGAGTTATGAGAGTGTGTTTTCTACCTTCCTTCATCACCTCCTGCCCAAGCCCTTTTGAATCCCTTTACCAGCCTCACCTGAATTTGATCACAAGATGAAGGCTCAGAGATATTAAATCTCTGAAAGTGCTGCACCAATAAGTGGTGAAGGAAAATTTGGCTCAGGTAAAACCAGGGTGAATTTGGTTATTATGCATTTTTGCTGATGTGTAGGTTATTAGCGGGCATCTAAGAGGGGCTGGCTGCAGCAAATGCAGCAAACCAAAACAGAACCAAAAGCCACTGAAAATGCAAGGACATTTCTGAACATGTTGTGATGCTGAGGTCATGTTGGGAGCATGGCTGTCCCTGTATTAAGGAGTAGAGCCTCTATCCCCCATGTCATTAGAACCTGGCATTAGATTATTTTGCTGACCAGAAATATAAGGAAATTAGCTCTGTTGCTTAAATGAATGCCTAAGTTAAAATAAAAAGGATAAATCTTGGCCTGTTGGGCATAAACATCTCCTAATGCATTTTGAAGAACTATGTCTGAAAATGGAGTGTGTTTTCCTTGCCTGTGTTTCTTTGTGGTCATTAAAGGCATCTCACTCTTAATAAACAGTAACACATTTCTTGAATCACTCTATTTAGGATAAAGACCTTGGCTCCTACTCCATTAGGGTAAGTGGACTCAAAATAAAGCTTTTTCTGGAGCTCCCTCTAATTTCCAGATGTAGTGCACTGCTTCAGCAACAGAACAGGGCCTTTTTTTTTAATAGATAATTCTCTTTACCCAACACCTTGCTAAGCTAAGGCTGTTGAAAGTAAACCATCTTTAATATCCACCCCATAATGATGCTTGTACTTTCCTTTGAAAGCTCCAGCTGCTCAGGGCTGAGATCACCACATACTGACAGATACTTCAGCTGATGCTTCCTCAAAGCAGCCTCGCTAAGTGAACCTAAATTTAGTCCATGTCTTGTTGAATAATATTAAAATTGTAAGATCCTATGCCATGAGGTTGGCAATCACTATGCTTGGTTGTGTGTGGTTTAAGCAGTGCTCTGTGTATTTAAAATCAACAGCTTGAAAAGGAACCAAAATCAGCTATGACAAAAATATAGATGGTTAATTTGCAGTATTTTAATGGAAAAATTTTTTAAAATCTCTATTATCTGCATATCCCACTCTCTTAAAAAAGTAAACCAGAAAAAGAAAATTTAAAAAATGCAACTTCTATTAAATTAGAAAGTGCTGCAGACTTTTCTGTGCTTTGCTCCAGAAATGTCACAGAGGAAGTTTATAGCATAATGACACAAAATCTCAGTGACTTTAGCACTGCAGTAGGTGGGAAGCTCAGGAGCAAGAAGAGGGAATGGGATCCCTTCCCAGCCCCTCTGCATCCCTGAGCAGAAGGTTGTGTTGGGATATCAGCACCCTTCTCACAGCAGTGCCAAGGTTTACCCTCTCCCTGCCAGTGCTGGAATTGGTGGGAGATGTGGTGCATGTGGTTAAAGACTTCTGCTGCCATCCCCTGCTGAGGGACCTTATCTCCATCTCCAGGCATGTGGGAATGGACAGGACTCACAGACATCTGAGGGTGTTGTTTTGAGCTTTTCAGTAGGAGCTGTTATGCAGATTTGGTGTGTGTAGAACATGCTTTTAGTTGGGTTAAGGGGTCCATGAGTGAATAAACAGGGTCTTCCTACATTAGCCTTCTTGACACTCAAAGTCAGGATAGAGCTCATAACAATTGTGTATTTAATATTTAATTTATGTCACCAATCATCTTTACTTGCAAGGAACTGATTATATTTAAGCCCTGGGAAGCCAATGGGTGTTTTATTACAAGTTCCATTAAGGCCAGCATTTTATTCCTTTCCATCTAAATCTCTGTGTTTGAGTAGGAGAGCTCATTACTTTAAATATGAGAGCAATGGGTGAACCTTCCCAGTCACATCATCTATTATTACAGTTAGTACTGGGGTAGCTGCAGTGCTAGAAGGACTTCAAATAAACAGTCATTAGATATGACAGTGATAATGGAATGTGCACTGTGAAATTATCTAATTACTGACTCTTCGAGTCTGTATCAACAATTTGTTTTGAAATAGAATATAATTAAATTATTTTGCTCCAAGTACATCCTGAAGAGCAATAAACTTTCAGACTTTCACAACAAAGAGTGAACAAAAGGTGCCATGTACGGATGATTTTGAACATTTGGAGGATAATATTCTGGCAGAAAATGTTTGTCATGGCTACCATTCTTGGACCTGTTTGCTGGACTCTACTAAAACCTGTTGGTGGTTATGGAAATGAAAAGAATGTTCCCAAAGGAAAGGGAGAAGATGAGAATAGGAACAGATGCTATAGCACCCCAGAATGCTTTACTGTTGGTTATAGAAGGTATCCAGAGTCTGATTTGAACACTAATTGCTTTGTTTGGTCACAGCTTTGAAAAGTAATGTAGCAACATGAACAGATGCATCTAATCTGTTACTTGGAGTAAGAATGATTATAGATGCTTTTCAGGGTGGAAGGGCATCACTGCAATTTGTTGATACAGATTGTGAAACAGAAATACAAGTTGGGGCGCGAAGTAATAATCAGAGTTAACTGGTGTCCTGGTCTTGGCTGGGATCGAAGTAATTTTCCTCCAGCTGAAACCAGGACAACTGGACACTTGGAAAGATGTTTGATCCCAATCCGTTAGTTTTCCACAAACCTGAGTGTATGAATACTGCAGGGGGCAGGCTGTATTTCGCAGAGGTGGAAGCCCTGGTAGGAGCGTGCCTGTGCTGCTGGCGATGGAGAGCAGAGGGAAAGCAGGACCCAAACGAGGGATGGGGCTGGGAACCCATCCCTTGCTTGGCATCACTTGTGCTGGTCTGCTCGTGGGACACCCAGATACAAGGTGCTATGATGTTTTCTGTCTCCTGGCTCACAGGAAAGCATGGAATGAGCTTTGCTCTGAGTCCCCAGTGGGGAGATAGACTCCAGAGATATTTCAAGGGAGGCCTTTCCAGTCCCTAGCACATGTACCCTTGTCAAGAGTACAAGTAAAATTCAGAGGTGAAAAGATGTCAAAGGAAAGAAAAAATCTGTTCTGGATTACACTGCTTGTAGCTTGTTACAGCTCCTCCCTGCTTATGACTAACAAGAAATCTAGCTTGCATGCATTTTTAGAAAATTATTGCTTTTCATCTAGTAGCCAGAAAACCTTGGGAATAACATTCTCCTCTCATCATTTTTTGGAATTAATTAAAAGACATATAACCCAGCAGCATAAAACAGCCAAGAATGTCATCTCTCAAGTATCACAGCCTTTAATAAAAGTCAGTGGCACTGTTTGTGACCATCTGATGTTTACGGCTGCTGCCTCTGAAGTTCATTGTGTTTCAGCAGCCACCTTGGCTTGTCTCCATTCTTGCTTTAACCTCAGTGACTTTGGCATAGTTATTCCAGTGCTGAGCGTTGCCCATTTTGTCTTCCACAGAGTATGAGGTCTGCTGCTTGCTTATCAAATATGAAACTCAGTACAACTGGACAACCTCATGCTAATGGAATCAATACAGCAAAAGAGATCTCACAACCTCACTGCACTTTTTACAATTTACCTTGTTCGTCACCCATTAATTCTTATATTGATTTTGCTATAAAACACAAACTGCATTCCTATCACAGCCCAAGAAAAAAGCACATTGATTATATTGGAACAAGGTATGTTGTAAAAATGAAATGCCTAAAACATTTAAATGTAGTAAGCTCTGCTAAAGTCCATAAATCACATTGTTTAATGTTGTGAATGAGTGGTGCTGCCTTAAACAAGGGAAAAATACGGCACCATAAACCAATTTTGACACAAAATAACAGTCTCTGTTTCTCTGTACCTGCCATTCTAGAAAAGCTATCAATAATGGTTAGGGTTGTTCGCAGGTGTGGGGGGGAAACATTCTCAATATCCCCTTTATAAAGTTCCTTCAAAGTCACTTTGTAAAATTTACAACAGCGGTGTTTTACCTGGCTATAAATGAAGCCTGATTATTACCATGTCCTGTTTATTTTTATCATTCACTCATCAAAAACTTTTTGATGGATCATTACTAATGATTGTTTCAGGAGCCAACGTTGAGCCATGTGCTTGACTGTTATTGATGGGGAGGGACTGCAGCTGCTTCCTACCAACCGCAGTGACTACACCATCTGCTGAGGATCATGGTCATCATTCCACCAGCTTAGAGGGAAGATGGTTCAAAGGGAATTCAACTTTCTGCACCACTTTTAACCCTGAGTAGAGAAAACCACTGCTGAGTTATAATTCTTCACAGTGAGGGTATCATGGCAATGAGGAGTGAAAAAGGAGAATTTCATGGTAATTACAAAATAGGTGCTTTTTACCACCACAGTTATGACTGCGGAAATCTATTCTAGTTGAGATTCCCATAGCATTTCAAGCCTTAGTCATGATCCAGGACTTCACTAAGCCCTGTACAAGGTCAGGAAAGTCATCTTAGAGAGCCTGCAGTCAACAGCAAGACAAGTGACAACAGCCAGTCAGGGATGGATTTGAGTCCAGCAGGAAACAAAGGAAGGATGGGGATAAGAAGGATTGGGACTGCTGTCAGCAGCTTAAAAACCCAAGCTGTTTCCAAGGCTTTCAGGATCTATGGAAGTAGATTGAATAGGAAGGAAAAAAAGAGAGGAAGGCAGGAAGAAAGAAAAAAGGAGTGTGATCAAGATGGATATTGTGCATTTGCTTAACATTTAAGCTGGTCAGAGAGGGGGCCTTGGCTTCCTGCTCAGTATTGTGTCTGTGTGTGGCACTACTGCATCATCCTTTGTGCCAGGTTTTCTTGAATGAGCTTGGGAAAGGGGAGAACAGGAATTAACATAGGTCAGAGATCATGAAGCAGGAATGGAACTATTTGCTGCCTTAACCCTGGACGGGTGCTTCTGTTTAGTTCTTGTTTTGTCTTGTTTGATACATTTACCTTTTTGATTTATTTTTTCTCATGTGTTTTTCTCATATGTGAACCAAAGCAGCTGCTGCAGAATCTGGGACAGCTCTGCCAAACTTTATCTGTCAGCTAAAGCCTCCCTGCTTCCAGCTACATCATTCTAAACCACAGCAAAACTCAAGTGACTGTAAAGAGGCCACTCTACACTTTGTCTAGCGAGAGGAGAGTTTGTTCAGTTCCTCTGGAAAGAAGAAGAGAATTTGTTTTAAAGGATGTGAAAATTCATTAAAGCTGCTGAGACTCTTCCCACAGATGGGCTGTCCCATGACAAGGCTGGTTGAAGTGAAGCTGGGTGACAACCCTTGGGACAGGATGTAGCACTGGACAAGCACTGGGGGAAGCCAGATCATCGGGAAGATGTGCTGGGTACAGATCCTGTTTTGCAGGGAGGGAATATTATCTGTAGAAAGCTGGCAGATGTGAGACTGACTTTGCTCAGCAGGAAATTTGCAGCTGCAAAATTCCAGTTAATTCCTGGGTGCTTTGTATTTGAATTCATTAGCACCAGTTTACCCTGTGTGGCTGTCAATTTTTATTCCTTGAAAGATGTAACGGGTTTTTCTGATGGGAAATTGTTCTTGTTCCTGTTGGGTCAACCCTGTTTTTTCCAGTTCTTTGGGAAGTTGCACCACTGGCAGACCTCACTAGTTCTGTCCTTCTCCACGGCTTAGCAGGAGAGCAGGACTTCTTCCTTGCCCACTTTCACCCTCCCTTTTCCTCCCAGTCATGGGGCAGGGGGAATTAACAGAAGAAGTTTGATGTTGAAATGCCTGTGAAATTGTTTCCTATTGCTGCAAGAGGGAACTCTGTGAGGACTATGCTTATCTGAAATGTCACCTCCAAGGATTTTCTAAGTTAATCATTAAGTAAATTATCTCTGATCTCTCATCAAGAAAGGCTCTATTTTTCCATGTTTAAACTCTTAATTTTTTATTGTAAGGATCAATCCTGTAAGATCCTCAGAAGTTTAGTAGGGACATTTTGTCCTGATCATAGCTCCTTTGGTTGGCGGCTGCAGAGCTCCTCTGGCCTGTGTGAGTGGGGGGGACAGGGGGGTGCTGGTCCCTACCAAAACAGTTGTGGAAACACAGAAAAGCTGAGAAACTGGAGAGGAAAATAATGAAAAAAAAAGCCTAATTTATTTTTTTATGAGTGTTAAGCCCATCTAGCTGTCATGCTTTGCCTGCAGGCAGCATGTCTGGGAGGGCAGGTTGCTGTGACAGATGGAGAGGAGCTGCTTGGAGAAATGGCTTTAGATGGGCAATTTGCTGCAAGTTGGTGGAGCTTTTACAAAGTCACAAGTGTAAGGAATTAGAGGCAATCCTCTTGCAAACACTGGGAAACTGAAAGCCGAGACCCAGCTTTTATAAGGCTCTGCTCAAAACCCAGCTGCGGCCATTCCAAGTGGCTGTTTCTTTACCAATGTCATTGCTGTGTGCTGGGGACATGGAACAGTCACCAAGCCAGGAAATACAGTTTATGGGGTTCTCTGTAGGAAAAAGTAGGGGCTTTCTCTGAGGCCAACGAGCAGAGTTACAAGGAGCAAGTTCAAACGGCAGTCCGCGAGCTTTCCCTTTCTCTTTTGTGGAGCTTTTTAACGAGCAGCTCCTGCTGCCCTCTTTCCTTCTAACTCCTCTGCAGCACCTGCAGGAGGTTAATGATCGAGCCAGGTGGAGCTGGGGCTCAGCTCACACATTAGGAGTCACAAGTGCTTTCTTCTGTTAAAACTAAGGTGTATTTACAATCCTGCCTTTTGTTTGTCTAATGAGGATAATTATCCACTGTCAGAACAATATGATCCACTGGTGCCAAGGCGTGACTTCTAGAGATGCAGATGTTTTCCTGCTGGTGGTTGAAGTCCCTGCAGAGCAGCATGGTGGGGAACTGGCCTGGGGAAGCAAAAGCAAAGCTCAAAGCCTGCAAAACAGTGGTCCAGATCTGAGTAAGTTGAAAGGATTTCTCTTGTTCTGAGTTGAGTATGTCTCTCCCAAACTGAAAACTGAAGTTGCTGTGGTGCAATGCCAGGAGCCATGGGTGAAAGAGAAGGTGTGTGGAGGGGGAACCTGGATCTACGTGGTTTGTTGGTTTTTCTGGTGCGGGACATTTTTTGGCTTGGTTTACTGTTTTCTAAATTTTTGTAGGTCAGTGTCATGGCCATGGTATTAGTTAAGCAGTTGCTTAAACTTAACAGATGCTGTGGAGAGGATGTAGCCCAACTTCTGATGTGCTTTAGACACCTGGTTACCCAGTAGGTCTTGTTTTTGCTCCAGGCAGTTTCTCTTTCAAGCAAGTTGTTGTTAATTGTAAGTGCTGTTCTGTGAGGGCCCAGTCCCCACTTCTAAGCAGGTGCTGTGCCCTCAGCTTGAAGTGCTTTGTCTCTGTACCTACTTGAATTGCTACTTTCTTCTTCAAACATAGGTAATTGCTATTGCTGCAAAAGGCTTTCTTAGATGATTATCAGTTGACTTGTATTAATATTTACAATCACTTTTTCGTTAGGAATTTTTTTTTGCTACAACAGGAAATGAAATGCAAATTAACAACTGTAAAGATTAAAAAATAATGAAATAGGACATGAACTCCAGAGAACTAATGAGTAAAGTGGCTTGAAGGCACAAAAAGATGTTCTTCAAAAATAAACATAGAGATAAATAATAAGAGAAATAATTTCAAGGCATTAAACCAACAAACAGAAAGAAATACCAAGTATGGGATAAATTGTTTCATATCGAAGTTATAATTGCATTCTTTTTTCTTAATAAAAAGATGAAGTTTCTCCCTAAAATTAACCAACTGTGTAATCGTTACATGGTAGATTTTTTCCTACCTTACAAATCAGCACATCAATATGTCTCTCTGTTTGTTTACCTTTACTATCTTTATCTGGCTGCTTAACAAATACATTGGTTTAGTGAACTGAAGCTGTTGTTTGGAGGGTTTTTTGTGTTTGGGTTTTTTTTTTTTTTTTTTAAATAGTATTTGCCTCCAGTACTTTCTGTTTTCTAAAGAAGAAATCTGTGTCTGAAGCTGCTAGGTGCTTTTATGAGGTGTTTAAAGCTTGTCCAAGCTGACAGGTGTTAGTCCCTGCTTCAGCAAAGTTCCCAAGCCCCAATATCTATTTTCCTTCATGAGACTCAGTTTGGTGGCTGGCTTTAAGTGAGTACATAATTTCTTTTTTTTAACCGAGGGCTAGAGGCAGAAATCTGTGCAAAGCTGTTGCTGGCTGCTTTTTGGGGGAAACCCCTCTTTGATTAGATAGCTGTGTTGGTCCATCTGAACCCAGAGCTGACCCTGAGTTAATTTGTGTTGCTGTAAAGGTTGGATGTGTTTTTACTTTGGTTTAAGTGGTCTTGGATCTTGTGAAATCACAAGGTATATCTGACTCAGTGTATCTTTAATATTCTTTCACGTCCTGCTTAGTATGTTATAGCTTTAGCACAGTACAAACATCTACATGTACACCTCAAGTCTTTAGGTATGAGCCTAAAATACTTCCCTATAATATAATTCAAGGAAGAGGTTCCTAAGGCATTGATCACAGAGGGGTTAATCCTTTAGTTTATTAATGTTGTCAGGGCTGGGCTTCTCCCTTCTGCTCATGGTTAAGCCATGTATAGAAGAGATGGAGAGGAGCCTTCAGGGAGTTGCTCTCCCTGATTTGATAAGGTTAGGACAGCACTTGTTGCCAGGAGGATACAAACCTGTTTGTAATCTCAGGCCAGTTGGGTTACACAGCTGTAACCTGAGATGTTTCTTGTTTTGGCCATCTTCCACCACTACATGGGGTTTTTTGGTTGTTGTGGGGTGTGATTTCTGTGGGGTTTTTTCGGTTTGTTTTTGTTTGTTTGTTTGGGGTTTTTTGTGTGTGTGTGCGTGTGCTTTTGTTTTTTGGGTGATTCTCTCCCCCATCCTACTGGGGAGGGGAAGAGTGAGCGAGTGGCTGTGTGGTGTTGACTTGCCTGCTATCTAGCAGGTTTTGGTGGCCTCAAGGATACAGCTTGATTGGTCAGTTAGTGCTTTCCAACTTGGTAGCATCTCAGGATGTCTGAGCAATTAGACTAAGCATAAAATTAATATCTTGTATGCTGTTTCCTGTAGAAGATACTCTATCCTAGTAAATATATCTGGAGGAAAAAATCCTATCAACATTGATAAACATTCTCCTCCACCCTTCCATAACCTTCATGGCAAGTTACACTCATATTTCATCTGCTGAATGCAGATTTGGCTTTAGAAAGTGTGTATTTTAGCTTTCCATAAATAAAATGAGTGGATATAATTTTCATTTTTGCTAGGGACCACTTTTATCTAGTTGGGGATAGATCCTCAGCTGGTGCTCATTCTCGCAGCAGCACTGCAGCCAGTGGAGTTTATGCCTCACACCTACCCATGGTTTGTTCTCGGGTGTTTCATGGCTCTATCGAGTAAATGCAAATTTACACCCAGTCATTGCACAGGGCCTGAGCTGGAATGAGAAACAGGCCTAATTAAGTTTTGTAACTGAAATAATTATTAAGGTCTTGCTCATTTTCACTATACATATATTCCAGCTGAAAGGATTATACTTACAAGTGCTATTTATAATTAAGCATTTCACTTGATTCACCCACAAACAGAATGTAAATCATGTTTTGCTCTGCTAAAAGGTGAGGAAAAGGGAAAGTGTCTTTGAGTAATTTATATTACATTTTGTGGTTAGCAAAAACACAGGTTTATGCAAGTAGGGATTTGTCGAGGTCTGTGTATTTTACTTGTGAAGGTACTTCATTTCAAATGGGCTCCACTGGGCAGAGGAGTAGGGAAAAGATGGACTTGCTCACCCCCTGCAGTGCAGCTGAGCAGCTGCTGGAGCTCCTGGGCCCTGTGGACAGGGTTGGATGGTGAATGTGTCTCCCCATCAGTGGCTGTCAGAGCCAGCCTGGGCTCACAGCAGGTGTTGGTAGTGGGAATGGTATTTATTGCACTCTGTCTGGAGATCCAACTTCATCTTGAAGTTCTGTGCCAACTGCAATGCTTCCATGCAGGCTACAGTGTTACGGGTGGCTTGAGCTGCTGGAAGATGTTGCAGCTGACAGATGGGATGTTTCTGACCCACCCTTGGCTGCACCAAGTATTTTCTCTTGGAGAAAGGCAGGGGATCCCATCCAAAAATGTTCCTAAAGAATTGTAAAAAATGAAATGAAAGGAAATGTTTTCCCTTGGATCCATGAGCTTGAGCCTTCCCATGGGCATGTGGTTAGTAAAACTGACACAACAAAGGAGTGTGGATTCATTCAATGATTTAATTTTATACATAAACTATAAAAGCATATTGTGTTCAGCTTAAATTACCTGCCTTCTTAACTCAATTTTTACTATACTTGAAGTATTTATCCTTCAGTTATCCCAGGTACTTGAGAACTGAGTCTTCAATTTACATTTGAAAAGGAAATATTTTCATTACTGTGGTGATTAGGAGCTCTAGCTAAGGGTTAGCCTCTGCTTGTGTTAGATACTGTACAATCATAGCTCAAAATGCTGATACCTGCCTTAAATGCCTCATAATCCAATAGGAAGACAAAGAAAAAATATATATCTAATTACAAAGGAAGGGTCTGATGAAACAGAGGCCCAGGAGGGCAATAACCAAGTGGCAGCCTGCATGGGGCTGTCATTAAACCCTTCCCTGTGGGGAGGGGGATGTGAGTTGTACTGCCAGTTCTGCATGAACAGATCTCCAAAATTAAGAAAATTTAAAATTAAAGGCCATCTGCTGGTAGATTAGGTAAATAAAAATACACCGTAATTGGATTTGGTGCTCATTTCAGCCCTCTGGGTTATAAATGACAGGGAAAAGGTCACATTCCTTCAGGCTATCTGAAGTGGAGTGAATATATTGTCTCATCTTTTCATGACCCCTAGGTTAAAACGTAATATCAATTTCACTGTTGTCTTTTTTTAGCCGTGGAAAATCTCACTTGTGATGCTGTGAGCAGCACAGCATTGTTGGTGCTGCCTGGACCCCTGCCAGAGGGTTTCGTGTTTGTATCTCTGCCAACCGTGTTTGGAAACAAGTAGATTTTTAAATGACAGGACAAATCAGTTGGGTTGGAAGCTTCCAGCTAAGTAATTACAGTTCTGTAATTTCCTGTTTCAAATTTGGTGTTGCAGACACCAGCCTCCAGGTGTTAGCGGAATAGTGGGAGCTAAGCTAGCACAGCTGGATCCTGACTGGAGAGGTCATGCGGCACCTCTGCAGTGGGGTGAGCAGGAGGGGAGGGGAAACAGTGGGAGGACTTCCCAGGCAGGAGGTGCATCAGGCTGAGCAATCAGAGGATGTGATGCCAGAAAACCATAGCTGTGATTAGTGTTAATTTGATTGTCCTTCAATTAGTTGTTGCCCAGAGAAGCTGTGTCCCATCCCTGGAAGTGTTTGTTCAAGGCCAGGTTGGACAGGGCTTGGAGCAACCTGGATAGTGGAAGGTGTCCCTGCCTGTGACAGGAGGGTGGAATGAGATGAGTTTTAAGGTCCCCTCCAACCCAAACCACTTTGTGATTCTGTGATAACTGGGGGGCCCTGAAGAGACATATGGTGTGAGGCAGAGATGAGGAATGTAATGAACTATTTTCAAATGTGAAAGTCCCCATCTGGAATATTTGTATCTACTTGTCAGTGACACCAGAAGGATATCTGGATTGAGAAAACAAAAGCTGGTGGAACACAACTGACGTTTAAATCATATGTACTCAGTTTAAAGCAAGAATTAAATTTGGAAACTGAAATAACTGTGTTTTTAGACAGAGATCATGAGCCAAGAAAGAGTCCAAAGGAGGAGAAGTATGTTGCATAACTGTACAAAATTCCCTCAAATGAAAACACAACTATGTGGAAGGCACTGAGGATGGACTTTCAGTTCTTTCAGAAATTTCTTCAGAGCTTTTCTCTAGAAGTGTTTAATTTCAGTTTGAAATAATAACACACTAAAATAAATTATTCTTTAAAAATGTAATTACAGAAATTACTGTTTTAGTATGAAACTACACAGGTTTTAGAACTTTCAAGTTGATTTATCACAGGTAGGTGGTCTTTTTCACTTCCTCTTGCTGGTGGGATACACATGCTGACTTGAACATGGGTTTTCTGGGTGCCCAAGATACTTAGCTTCAGCCAGCACAAACATGTCTCTGGACTGGGTAAAGCAAAGCCAAGGATTTCCTGGAGCACTGAAACAAATCCATGTGAATTCAGTCTGTGTTCAAGGAAACAAAGCCCACGAAGATAAATAGAGCTAATCCCGCCGCAGCCTGCAAACAAACATTACTGTTCAAACCTGAGACAGATAACACAAACAATCCTGGGAAAGCATTTTGGAGAGTATCAAATCACATGACAAAGTCAATATATTGCTCTGTGGCTTCCAATTAGAGACTTGCTGCTGTATAATTAAGTTTCTGACTACACTGTATTTAAAGTCATGTCAGTCCTTTAATTTATAAATACTTCTCTGCAGGTGCTTGAGCTCCCAGCTGGAATCTGTTTTTCCAGGATCTAATCCTAGAAGTGGGGTTTTTTTCCCTTCATTTCAATTTTGAGTGGAAAAAAACCCCTCTGAACAGCTAAGGTACACAGGAGGGAAAAGATTTGAGTATTCTCAGTATGTTTTAGTTCTGCTGTAGGTCCCAGCTGCAGATATGTATATTTCATTATTGGCATAATATGTGTGTCTCTATGGTTGCACATTTCTGTAAATCAGGAGTAATCAGACCTGGAACCTGTGCTCTCTGATGCATTTTATACTTTACAAAAGTTGCAAAGGACATTAGCTCACCTACTTTTTTCCCTTTCTTCTATTTATACTTCTTTTCTGAGAGGATTCATGTGTGCAGATCAAAATATCCTTGTTTTTTCTGCACTCTTTGAGGGTTCCCAAAGTGATCCCACTGTTTGGGGTGAGAGAGGGCCCGGGGGTGTTTGGTGCTGAGGCAGCCCCTCTCCCCTGGATGCAAGCAGACTGTGCTGCTCAGATGGATTTGTTTGCATGGTTACAGTCAGGATGTGCTGGGCTGAATCAGGGCTGGTGTGTGCCTGGCTGTCCCTCAGTGTGACAAAGACACTGACTGGTGCTAAATCTCCTCACGTCTCAGCACACAAAGCAGGAAGTGGAGGGGACTGGGGAGCAGCCCCCTACGGACACCAGTTCATTCCCTCATCTTCTGGTGTGCACAGAGCTGAGAAGATCCCAACCTGAGCTGGATGCCAGCCCCAACCACAATGACTACCCATGGGCTTGCACTTCAACTTCTGTGCATTATAAGTAAATAAATAAAAGCAGATTTTAAAAATTGTAATAGAGAGAAGACCATCACCTTTGGACCCTGCTTTGCTCTGAATCCCAAGGCAGATACAGCAAACTGAAATTTTCACCCTCAGCTCATCTCCATCGTACAGGAGTGAGGGATGCTGCCTGGAGCAGGGATGAGTGTGGCCAGGGCTGTTCCCCTCTGCCAGCCTGGGCTGAGGACAAACTCTCATCTGGGCTGTCTCCTCCTGGGCAAACAGAGCTCACAGGTGGTGCCAGGGACTGCTCTTCTGCAGGGGTCACATCCCCCAAACCAGCCCAGCCTCTGCTCTCATCAGGCTCCTTGGCTCAGTGGTGACATTGCCAGGCATGGGAGTTCATGGCATGGCATGTGGACAGGATGAGGGACAACCCTGTCCATCCTTCACCTTGTCCTGAGCACTCACTGCCCAAGGCAGGTGAAACAGTTAAATGAGTTGATTTACTTCTTAATAGCTTAAAAAAGCACTCAAGCTGTTGGTCATTACAGTACATTTAGAACCAGATGAGGGTGTCTGCAGGTCCTTTAGATTACTGTTTTTTCTATGTTGATTGAGATTGTGTGGAGCCCTGAAGGACGGGGCATCTGCGCAGTCCCCTGGGGTGAGAAGGGGTGTCAGCCCCTTTCTGCCAAAGGAGTGGTGGATACAGGTCCACCACTTCATTCCAAATGACATTTGGAATTCATTCCAAATGACATTTTCTCCATCAAATCCAACAGACATAAATGATGATACCCACAGAGTTGCAGAAGTGTGTATGTGCACTTCCTGAGGACTGAACCATTTGATTCAGTGTGGAATTTCTGAACGGATAGCTGAACTCCAGAGTCCGTTAAGCAACGCAGTTTACGAGGTTCTCAAGCTTTCCCCATGGAAACACATTAACACAGTCTCCCATTTGGCTTGTCAAAAAGCCATTATTCTATATACAAAAAGGGGAAGAAAAGTAATATTGTTTTTTAAAGTTTGTTTGTTGTGTTGAGTGGTGAAACCTTTGACAATATTGAAGGGAAGTGGAGAGGAATGCCATATTCCTGTGTTAGGAGTGCTCTCACCAGCCTACATCTATCCAGGCAGCATTTGCTGCTGCCATTGAAATCTGCATTTTAGTGTTTTAGGCATGATCTAGCAAATGAAGAATGAAGGTGATCCTTGGAGAAGATCATGGAGATGTATCTTGGCATGCCTGACTGCTCTCGAAATCACCAAAATTATACATGAAGGAAAATGATAAATTGTCCCTGGTCCCATCTCTGATAATTTTGCACCTCCAAAGAGATCTTTAAGATGACTGATCACTTGCAATAAGATCAGTTGTGTTTCGGGGTGTTGGTTTTGTTTGGTTTATTTTATTTTCTTCTTGATATTCTGGCTTCCACTGTCCCGTCCCCCCCACCCCAACAAGCATATATCTCCTTTAGGTGTGAGAGAAGGGATGTATTTGAGGGTAACAAATATTATGAAAAGAGGGTTTTGTCCGGGCTTGGGAGAACTTTGTCTCCCTGAGTCTTTGTTTCCCCTCTGTAAGCTGAGCAGTTGCTCGTGACATCCCATTTCTTGCTTATGGCTTTGGCTCTCAGTGGGTTCTGTGGACAGAGCACAGGTACTGGATAGCTCTAGGGATGTAATTTGTTTCCTGAAAGTATTGGCTAGTGACTTTTTCATTCTAATTTTTGAGAGATGTGGAATTTATCAATAGTTAATACACTTTGTCTTGGAGAGGCAGCCTGTGTAATCTTGCTGTTCGATTTAACGCATTAACAGCATTTTACTTTCTGTCAGTGTGATGCTGCTGAAGGCAGGGGCAGTTGTGGAAGGGGATACCAAAGTAAACAGGACATGTTATTCAAGTAAATGAGTAATTTTAGCCTTCCTTTGCTCCTTTATGTTTCCAGCAGAAAACACTTTCAGCACATCAGTACTGGGACTTAGCAGCAAATCTTGCTCATCTGCCAAACTAGCTAAGGAAACACTATGTATTATCTCAGGCCCCTGTGAGACATTCACTTGAAAATGACAAAATGAGCAGGACCTTTTTTTTTTTTTTTAGTGGTGACAGTATCTCCAGGGAGATCTACCTGAGGTCAATGTTGTATAAAAATCACTGAGTTGGGCATTAAAGTGTCTCTTTATACTGAGTTCATTGCTGCTAATCTCTGAATTCCTTCAGCTGGCCTCTATTTCGTGCTTTTTATTATTAGTTACTAACGTGTAACTATCAGTAAGGGGGATAAGTAGGTGTGAGTAACTGTGTTCTGACTTAGGAAGATGCTTCCCAGCTCCCTTTGACAGGAGTTCACATCTTGCAGGTAGAAAGTCCTTATTTCTGTCAATGGTAATTTTTTTATCAGTTTGCTGCTTTTTCAGTCAGACTGCAACAATCTATCCAGCTGGTTTTGCTTTACGTAACAGTCGCTAGAAAACTGCTTTACCTGGCAGGTGCAGCTTAAGCCTTATGGGTAATCAATAAGAGGGTGGTTTTGTAGCCTTCTTATAGAAATGTATTTTAAATACCAATTTCAGCTAAAGTAGCTTTCCATTGCATTTTTTGCCTATGGCACAGCATCCAGCCATGGTGGTTCATTTTGCTTTTATGTACTAATTGCGATCTGCTGGCTGAAATCTTGGCAGTTTTTTTGAACAAGATGATGTGCACAAGCATAGGAAGGAAAGAAGAGTACAGATAGGCCATCCCTGCAAAACGAGGTGCATTTGCAGAAGAAACTCACTTCCAGCCTATTTAGAGGTCTGACAGTTGAAAGATGTCATATTTGTACGTATACAGGGAGAAATGGCCTTTAGAAAGTAGTTGGCACTCTTTACCATTATTGCTTCTGTCAATACAAGTGAAAAAAAAGCTTTAAAGATAGCTCCACCGCACACAGGTAACTGCAGCTCAGTGCCAGGAGGCAGACTTTTACCCAAAAGCTTGAAAACACTTACAGAAAAATTAGGCAGGAAAGAAAATTGGAAAACAGCAATAAAGTTAACTCCAGAAGATTCAGAGACGTTAACGTGAAGGAAGAATCAGGATGATTTGGGAAGGGACTTTAAAGACCACCTAGTTCCAACCTCCCTGCCACAGACAAGGACACCAAAAAGCATAGAAACAAGTTCGTTAATTCAAACCAGAACAGTGATGAGGAAAATGCCTGGACCAGGTATTTCATTGTGACTGTGAACAGTCAGAGTGTGCCAGCATATGTGTGCTCACACTTATCTCTGTGAGTGATCCTCAGGCTCATAGAGATAATTTAAGAAGAGGTACTTGGGTGCATGGTTTTCCTTGTTCTTTCCTTCTTTCTTTCATGTTTTCTCAACTCTCAAAAAAACCAAACAACTTTTAGAAAGGTGAAAATTGAAGGTTCTTCATGTTCTTTCCCTGTGGTGCTCTCTCAGAACAGCCAATGTGGTTCTTCAGGCTTAATCTGGACCTCAGTAGACCTTCAAACCTGGTGGGATTGTCCATTTTTACCCATCAGTGAAAGGGTAGAAGTGATGCAGGATAGAAAGCTGTTGCTCCTGAGTTATCTCTCTAAACAGAAACCTAATTGCTGTCCTTCTTCAGAGCTGTCTGAATTTCCCCCAGCTTTCTGGTGAGATTTAGGGTTCATGTGCCTTTCCCAAGGTTCACAATTCATCATGGGCTTAATGGTGCTTTCAGGCTTGCAATGCAAGGTGAGGCTTGCAGGATCACTGTCTCTGGAGTTCACAGTCTGAAGGTCAGGCAAGCACCTCTCTGTAACGTGCTTTATAGAAAGCAGAATGTTATTTCCTAGATTATCTTGTACAACTTAACATCAGGCTGCAGTTTGTCCATCACTGAAGCACTGCAGCATGTGATAACCAACATGATGTGAAGGCTCTGCAATTCCTGCTGATGATTCACAGCAGATCATTTGATATTTAGGGCTCTGTTCATTAATAAGTTATGCTCCATTTACCTTGTTTTCTGTGGAATTTATGACTCAAAAGTGCAGAGTGCACCAAAAATGATCCATTCATCAAATTCCTCTTCTCTCTGTATAATTGGCTAACCCATCACTGCAGCCCCCAGGGGCACATTGCACAAAAGGTGTGTCCCGCATGAGAGAGCAAAGTGGCCTTAGGAGGGAAAACAAGAATTTGGCTTTTGTTTGAGTCTGCAGGTTGCCCCATTTGGTGTCTTTGAGCTGTGTGGGCAGGAAACTTTCCAAGCCAATTTATTTTATTGTTTGCTGCATGCACAACCCAGGCGTTATGACAGCAAAGGAGGTGTCCTGCTCGTCCACAGGTCCACAGAGTGCCACCACTATGAGAGCTGAGAGGGAACAGAGGGAGGCAAAGGCTGTTCTGATAATGTAGATCCATCTGCAGTTTGTCTGTCTGCACATTAGCATAAACCTGGTCCGTGACACAGAGTAAGGGGGAATTTGTCGGGTGACAGAAAAGCTCTGAGAAGACAGAAGTCACAGCACGAGCCAGCTGTGGGAGCACAGGGGGTTGATGAGGGGGGAGGGTATCTAAAATCAGAAGAAATCTTGCTAGTAAAAAACAGGAAAATGTCTGCAGACCACAGTGTCTCTGGTTGGCATCTAAACAATAGCATTCTTTCTTTTTTTTAATGTTCTTTTTAGTTAAGCACATAAATACTTACATGTTGGCACAATTACTTATGCACTGACAAAAGCTAGAGAAGCAGCTTAAGAGCTACGAAGACGAAAGAATAACCATTGCGTATATCCTTTTGATTTCCCACCACCTAATGGGCAAAGCCCTAAGCAGAAGACAAAGAAATAGAACACACTGCTTTACAGGATGAACTGTGAAAATGTCTCCAGTGCTGTTGGCAGTGTAGTGTGAAGATACAACAGCTTTAAATGACCTGTCTAGCTGGTAAAGCAGGGAGACTAATGTAGATTAATTCACCATTTTTAGCACTTGGTACCTTGTTTAAAGCTGCTGTTGGTATCTACAGCCTCCCAGAATATCCTGCAACCCTGCCAGACTCCCTTCTTTCCCTGGGTTGCTTGGTGAATAATCATTCACCATTGTGGGTATCTGGCACATGGTCTTGGCTGAATTTGGGAGAATGGAGGGTGAGGAAAGTGGGATTAGAAATGAAAAATAAAACTTGATGTCATGTGATATGAGAACTTAATTTCATATGCAAATTGCTAAATTCTGCATTGTTGGGGAGCTGGTTTTTACTCTTCTCCAGAGTGTGAAAATATGTTGGATTTCCAAATGTCTTGAATATAAAATTAGAAGATTTTATAACAGACCAGAGGTTTTGGTTTATGGTAAAAGGAGCAATTGAAGCAAGCAGTTAGGATTCACCAACAAGCAACAACTCATGAGAAAATGTCTGTTAAAAAACATCTGGCCCAACACTGCTTGCTGCCTGCTGCAAGTTGGATGGACTGGTGCAGCACCAGGGAGATGGGACACAACCCTGGAAGACCTTGGTCATGGTTCCTGGCTTTCTCTGTGGGATAGACCTATCATGCCACACAATTAAAAACATTTTAAAATGTCTTTAAGCTTTGACGCTGAGTTAGGAGAGGCTAGAAATGCTCTTGGGGCTCCCAAAGCCTGTGTTTGGGTTCCACAGAGCCCAAGAGGTTTCTTATGCTGCAGTCAGGGTGCATTGGTCAGTGGCTTGGACAGAAGGTGGTGAAGATGACCATTACCTCGGACAAGTCCTGGCTATTGTGTTGAATTTGGGTGAACTTGTGTGCTTTGTATGACAGAAATGCAAACTGATGTTGGCTGGAGCTCTGACTTCCCCACACTCCTGTGAGTGGAGAGCAGGCAAGGCAAGCAGGCAGATTAGGAAGGGGAAATCCAGCCTTCCTGGCATGGAGGCAAAACTGAGGTATGATTTATTATGCACTTCAGCTCTGTGCACAAAGAATGCTTTTTTTGGTATCAAGCCAGCTGCAGATGTGCTCAGCCTCCTCCAAGAAGGGCAGTTCCAGGCTGAACCTCTCCAGAGCAGCTACAGGACTGCTGAGCTTAGGTCTCAGTGCACATTCCTGCAACAGGGCTTGAGTTTGTAGATGCCAAGCTTGGAAAGAACAAAGCTTAGCTTGTAAAATAGAGGGGAAGTCCTGATGGAAGCCTAAAAGAAGAAAAAATAATCTCCATAATTTGTCTTAATTGCTGTAGTTAAAGAGAAAAAAAAAATCAGTGGGTGTGAGTGGATGCAAGAAGAAAATATTTGGATGTGTTTTGGATGTCATGAGTATTAGAGCTTGTATGAATGCAATTTCTGTTGGGAATCAAGTCTAATAGAAATGTAATTTATATGAAATATATAGCCGGAGACTGTGTCTCGGTTCCACTGAAGTTAATGGTAAAACCTCAGTGTCCTCAGAAGGGACAGGATTTGATGCCTGGAGAAATGTTTTATTATTAGAAGTTTATTAACACTTCATGTGGGAGGGCTACCTTCCTGTGCCCTGTTATGTCTGTGTAGATGCAGGAGGTGAAGAACTAAACAGCAGAAATAATGCACCAAACCTTCCTTCTAGCCTGAAATTCTCCACAGTGTTGTATTAAAGGACTGTATTGAAAACATTTGGCAAAGAGATTAAAATACAGTTCTTTTAGACAAAGAGTCCTCAGAGCAGGGTATAGAGAAGAGCTGTAATGGATTTTTATCCCCTTGAATTTTGCAGTGTAATAACTCCTACTGAATTACAAGAGGCAACCTGCACAAACAATGAGCAATTTTACTTGTTGATTTTCCATCTTTTGTCACAGTTCCTGTGGGATTGGCTCTTCACCCATCTGATGACTCTTTCCCTTCCCTTGCTTCTGTCTGCCTGGGAATAATCTCACTCTATTTTTTTGTACACATTTTGAAATATCTCACACTTTTTCAAACTTAAAAGAAATTTTTGGCCCCTACAAACATACTATATGGCTATCTCCTACCAGAAGTGCCACATGTCATTTTCTTTTCATCCATGTGTACTTCAATAGCATTTTTTAATGATCTCTGTCCTATCAAAGCTCTAGTGCAGTTATGGGTATTGCTCTGTGACATCACTTTTGGAGACTGTTAATCTTATAATTAATTCCCACCATAATCTCAATTAAATGTGCAGACATCTTAGCTTGGTGCTCCTGTCGATGGGAAATGAATGGTCTCCACTGTGACTGAAAGTGCATCACCTGCACATGAAGCTGTCAGCTGCTTTCCTAACCTTGGATAAAGGTGCCCTGCATGGAAAGGGAAACACTTGGCAGAAGCAGAAATGCTCTGGTTTGCTCGGTTTCAGACCAGTTTTGCTGCCAGAGTGTGGGATTCATGGGCAGTTCATGCACGCAGATGAATAAACTGGAATTACTCACTTAAAGGATTTCAGCAGCTCTCCCTGGGTGCTTTTCTGCATCTTTAGGCAGTTAAACACATTTATCAACCTGGCTGTTTTCTTTGAGAAGTGGCTGGCTGCTTAAACACAGAGCTAGGATATCCCTGGATATTGGGATGGAGAATGTCCATGACTTGTGATGGCTGAGGGCTGTCCTGGTGGTTCTATTACTTGTGTTGGGTTGGTGAGATTGGGCTGCTTGTTTGTGGGATGATGTTACCAACCAACACCCTGAAGACCCCCAGGACCTAAAGCAAACTTGAAAATTCCCTGTGCAGCTCTTCATCTGTGTTAGAGGCTGGAGAGAGACAAATTTATTAGTACTTCAGAACATTTCTTGTTAATATTTCATACAAGTAATTTCCTGAAAGGCTTGAAAGGAGTTCTGAAAAATTACCGAGTATTAGTTGTTAACACTATTGATAGTGGTGGAAAATTCAGAGTACTGTGCACTTGGAAGGACCTGCCAAGATAGAAAGGCTGTGATTATGGGGGTGGATATTTTTGATCTATCTCTGGAGCAAGCCAAGGGGTTGTAAGGCTGTATGACTCGTAAGAAAGCACTTCTTCTTATAAGCATTTGTAGAAGAAAAGCCTGCTCCTAATCAGTGTTGAAGTCTGCCTAATTCAAAAGTATATATTATGAAATCAAATCTGAAATGACAGCTGTGTCCACAGCTGCCACGCAGCAGGTTGTAACCTTTGCTGACGTCTTGAAAAAACAGAACAGGAGTTGATTCTTAGCTGTCAGTTCTGCTTTCCTCCTTTTGGCTGCATGCTGAGATTTCCATTAACTGTACTATTTTCCTTTAAGATTGTCCAGACTAGAAGATTTATTCTGCCGCTTCCTAGGATTTCTTATTCTGCTTCTTCCTTCCTTCTGCTGGTTCTTCTATTTTGTCATGTAGCTCTGCTGAAATAATTTTAATTGAAAGTCATATTTATAAACTTGACATCATGCTGGATTGGGGCTGGGGAAGATTTACTTTCTCGGGCTTTGTGGACCACCTGAGGTATGAAGGTGAAGAGAAAACAGGGCTGGTTCTCAGGTGTGGTGCTGCAGCTCCCAGGCCGAGCAACACTTATCACTAATCTCCAAGAAAAGCAAGTTGAAGCTGCTAAATCAGCTGCCACCTAAAAGGCACAAGCATTTAAGAAATGGGATTTGGGGAGAAGAACATTTCAAGCAATAGAAAGCACTTGAGATCTGCTTCATGCATAGTTAAATGTCTTACATATTTGCATTTGAATAAAACAGCCACCCCAGGTAAGGCCTCTAGCCAGAGAATGTTTTAAGAGCTTTGAAGTCCAATTCATATTTTCTTTTGCAATTTTTTTTCCCTGAAGGCTCCATTGTGAAGGCCTGGAAGCAAAGAAGTATTATCCATAACGTTTCATTTTAATTCAAATTAGTCCCAAAGCCTTCATGCTTCTATAGCTACCAACTCAGTGAGTTACTGGCATGTTCAATAAATAAAAAAATAAAGAGGGAAAACAGTGTCTGAGTCTTTAGAAAAAATCCCACAGATCCACAACAAGAAATGAAAACCAAACACACAAAAACCTCTAAACCCTCCCAAAAAGTCCCAAACCAAACAAATCCAAGATCCAACAACAACAAAAAAACCCCACCCAAAATACCTGCCTTGCACTTGGAGGTTGATTCTAGGTGCTGAATGTAGGCTGGGTTCCCCCAAGATCCCCCAAAAGCATTATGAATTCTCTGCTGCCTTGAGGAAGTCTCTGAAAGGCATGCATCTAGCTGAGATCTGTACTATGGAAGATGGGCCATATGAACTTAGTAAGATTTTTGTCCCACAATTTCACTTTTAAATAAGACCTATAAACATTATAGCTTCACCCAGCAATTTATGAGCTTGGCTGGAACTGAGGCTTAAGAGACACCGTGAGTTAAACCTGTTTACCTACTTTGATCCTTTTCTCCGTGTTGCTGCTTGAGAAGGACCAATAGTCATTGGCAAATAATTTGCCATATCTAAATTGTGAGGTTTCAAGTAGCAGCAGTAGCTAGCCATTTATTAATCAAGCATTAGTTATGGTAGTTAAACATTTAGGGGTAATAAAATGCAAATGTGCTTTCAGCACAAGTTGTGGTTCTTAAAAATAAGAAATTATTAAGAAAAATTGTTGCTGTAAGGTTATGGCCAATATTAATTGCTGACTTTATTTCCTGTAGCAGACACTTATACTAAATAGTAACTTAAGAAATTGCTTTTATGAACATGGCTTAAATTGTCTGATCTGCAAGGTAAAACGTGAAGTCTTTCCTGGAAGATTCTCATTTTAGCCTTCTTTCTAGTGCAGCTGTTTTAAAAGGTGGTAGGCAAGTTGACCCTGTTCCCCATCTAGAGAATATATGAGCACAGAATAGAGTTTGCTGGGCTCTAAAGATTGCTCTGCTGTGAAATGGGAAGTGAGACCACAAACACAGCCCTTCAGGTCAGGATTTGGTGTCTGTCTTCCAGCAGGAAGGTTATGCCATCTGTTAATATCAGCAGGTTTTATGGATGTAGGAGAGGATTTGCAAAATACTGATGCAGGCAAGTTATTCTTCACCTGTTCACCCATCTCTTTCTTGCATGCATAATACCATGTTGGCAGTCTAAACACATCTAGTTAAAGCAAAAATGTAATTATATTTTTGTAAGTAAACTTAAATAAAGTCTAATTGGGAAATATTGTAAATAGAAACATCAGGCATGATACATAATCATGAAGCGCTTCTACAAAAAGCAGAAAATGAGCATATGTGATCTTGGTTGGTTAGGTAGGAACAGCCATTTAGGAACTTGGTGTCCCTTGGCAGTCTCTTATGGAGAACATGAGAAGTGGCTGCTTTCCTCCTAGATGATAAAGATTTTTGCTAGAGGGGTGCATTGCCATGAAAACTTTGCTTCTCTATCCAACTGACTTGGAAACAGTGGAGAGAGCTGTGTGTCAGGGGAGGTTCAGATTGAATATTAGAATTTTTTTTCACTGGAAGAGTGATTAGGCATTCAAAGAAGTTGCTCAGGTGGTGGAGTCACAATCTTTGGAAGTGTTCAACAGGAGTCTGGATGTGGCACTTGGGGTATAGTTTAGGTGTGATAATGGTGGGGTTGGGTTGGTGGTTGGACTAGATCTTCTTGGGGGTCTCTTCCCACGCTGGTGACTCCATGATTCTGACTCCAATGCACTGCAGGTGAGGTCCCCATGGTGTTTTTACCAGGCTGGGCTGGTGGAGCCACAAAACAGGGCTGGGGTGCTGAGACTGGGGCTGGCAGAGCAGCTGTGCTGGATCTGATATTTTTTTGGAGATTACAGCAGAAATATAGCCACAATCATCAGCTACACTTCTCCTTGTGGAGAATTTAGGATGTAAAAAATTGCAGTGATAACATAAGAGTGGAAGGAAATCTCCAAGGTGAGGATGTTGAAAGCCCAATGTTGCTGCCGAGCACCTGCATCCACTGCTGACTGGGGTTGCTCTTTCACAGGGTATCAGAATATAGGAGACATTACAGAGATTTTATGGGCTAATCTATACTTTTGATTGGCTTTAATGATCTTTGCAGTCCGTTATTCATACATGGCATTATTACACAGCGAGCATTGTAATGCATGAGGTCATTACTGCATTGGCTTTACAGCTTGTTGGTTTTGCTGCTGAGCTAACCTGTCACATGTGTTCCCAGAGATGTGCCTTGCTTCAGCATGAGTCTCCTCTGGTGAAAGAGGCAAGAAAAACGTAGTAATGATAAATTTAAAATGCCTCAGGAAGCCAAGGGCTGGTGGCTGTCTGATGAGATCTTATTTTCCCCCATCCTGGTGGAGTTGGACCTTTATTGACTTGCTCCTAGAGAGGATTGACTCATTTGCAGTGGACAACAGGGCCAGACAAAATAGTTTCTAATGATAATTTCTAATTCCTAGATAACAAAATTTAAAATCCCTCAGGTAATTTGTATAAAGCTTCATAACCTCTTTACATTTTTTCTGGACTTCCACCATAAATCTGGGAGAAAGGCAAGTAACTGTGCAACGCTGCTTTCTGTGGCCAGGCTTTGCAAGGTGGACTATGGCTTGTCAAATCCAGATGCAAGTGGCACCTGGGGCAGCGAACCCTATAGCTGTGAGATAACAGGTATGCTTTAGAAGAAGGATGAAGAGTGCAGAAGGAATACTGAACTCTCCTTTATATCCTGTCTGTGTTGGAACAACTTTTTACATCAGCTCCATTCTCTGCCACTGTTCCCATGAGTTTCCCTTTGATACGTTGTACTGCTGGACTGGGATTTGTCCTATTAATGAAAGTAGCAAAAATTGTCTGAATTATGTTTTATCACTAAGTAATTTTTTTTTTTCCTAAGAAAGGTACATTTCAGAGACTCCTGCTTTGATCTGTGCTACAGAAATTGTTCCCCTGCTGCAGAGTGTGGGTTTTTAACACAAGCTAAACAAAACCATCTGATGGGAGAAGGTGACTGAAATGACTAATGCAAAAGCTTGAGCAAAAGGCATTTTAGTGAGGTGGACAAGGCTGAGTGACTGAAAAGTGGAGGATTTTATGCCAAAGAAAAATATGTAAGTGCAAGCATGTAGTATTTCTTCAAGCTGACTCATAGAACATGTGCATTAATATATTGAAGCAAATTAACATTTGTAGAACCATAGAACATCCTGAGTTGGAAGGATCCCAAAAGGATCATCAAGTCCAACTCCCGGTCTACACAGGACAAAATTGTTCAATTTATCTTGTCCAATTTTGGACAAGAACCACAAGTGATGTCCAGGTGTTGAACACCAGGACTTGGTTTCAGGGGTGCTGGAGTTCTGGGCAGCTGGTGAACATTCAGGACAGTGGGTGTCTCTGTGGGGCTCAGACAGGGAGCCTGGTCCTGTCTGTTTGTGGGTCTGGGTTTAAAGGATGGGGGGCATCTCCCTTCCTGACCTGGGATGTTCATGCTGAGTCCACTGCCAGTGGGTGCAGGACAGTGCTGGGGCTCACTTTGATGATGATTTGGATTCAGAGGGACCTTAAAGCTCATCCAGTTCCAACCTCCTGCCATGGGCAGGGACACTTTCCACTATCCCAGGTTGCTCCAAGCCCCATCCAGCCTGGCTTTGGACACTTCCAGGGATGGGGCAGCCACAGCTTCTCTGGGCAGCCTGTGCCACCCCCCTAACAGGGAAGAATTTCTTCCTTATACCTAGTCCAACCCTGTCCTTCTGTCAGTGCGAAGCCATTCCCTCTTGTTCTGTCACTATCTGCCCTTGTCAAAAGTCCCTCCCCCAAGCTCTCTTGTAGCCCCTTTAGGCACTGGAAAGCTGTCTGTGCCATTGAGGTAGTTTTGATACAGTCCAATTAATTTCTGAATGGTTCTGTTTTGTCCCTCAGCCTCGATTTCTACACCCTCACAGGTTTTCTGCACTTATTAAGGGCGTTGCTCACTGTGGAAGCAGTGGATAATTTATAGCAGATATTTCAGGGACAAGCATTTGGCAAAAAGGGATACTTTTTGTGTCCCCTCCTGATGTGGGGGTCTGACAACATCCTCCTGCTGTAATTGATGAACAAATTAATGTTTTGAAACTGCACTGAGCACTCAAGAAACCCCATAGATGTAGATAATTGTTCACTTGGATCCACTTTCTTTTTTTTCAGTCTTATAAATTAGCCCAAGATGAATTTTCTGTCAAGGACTGGAACAGTCAGAATCTGAAATTTTCTTTTGGTGGGAAATTTTGTCATTTCAAGACAACTAGGATTGAAATGAAAAGATACAATTATGTGATGAAATACAAATACTAAAGAAAAGTACGTGAATTATTCACAACTTCTTTATTATTTCAATAAGACCATGCTATTGCCTTTCTATATTTCTGAAATTTTAATATGATGAAATATTTTATTTCAATTACTTGAAAACATATTGTAGTACCTTAAACATATATAAGTGAAACTGAATTAATATTTCAGCAAGATGCAAAATTTGAAATGAAATTAATTGAAATAACAGGTAAAATACTGGGGTTTGTGTTTCAGAACACAGTGAGGGTTGAGTCAATTTATCTTTGACTTCTTCTGTTTGTCCAGGATGGAGGTATTGCATATGTTTTCAGTTTTACAGGCATGATATTCTCCAGGAGAAGAACTCCATTAAAGTTTGAACTTCTCAGTCTGGTTTTCAGTCTATGAGGAGAAGAACAAAAACTGTGATGGGAACATGCAATGATATGAATCTGCCCTGTGTTTGCTGTGTGTCTGTCCCAAACTAGCAATGTGAGCACTGGGCTGTTAATGTCACATAAACACGGAACAGGCTGAATTTGAGGCAGGGGCTGCCTTTTGCTTAGGCTGGGCATGTAGAGTTTAAGATCTTCCCCTGAAACTTAGGGTTTTATAGTCCAGAGAAGTGCTTGGTGTGTGGGTGGGTGAAATTAGAGGGCAGGAGCTGCTCTGACTGTCTCAAAAATTTATCCCTTCTGATAACATTACCATCGGAATAAATAAGCTTCAAAGAAACCAAAGAAGATTTTCCCTTCCTCTCTGTCTCCACACAGATAATGACAGTAGCAGTGCTCAGCTGGGATGTTTCTGACAGCTCTCCTTGCCTGTGAATATCTGGCAAACCCAGACAAAGCATTTTAATGGACAGCTTTTGGCGGTGGCATCAGCTGCCTCGGAGCACCAGGTTTCATTGGAGTCCTTGGTGAATGGCTTATCCATTCCTTCAGGACTCCAAGGATGGGAAAAGTGGAAAATAGAATATTCTTTTGAGCAAGAGTCTTTTGGACTGATAGTCTTTTTCCCTCTCCTCCACACTGTGCCAACTGTGGTCTGTGTCATGTGGCATCTGAAGTGATGATTTGTGTGTTATCACACAAATTTCCTGATATGATGTCTGTACTTGGTGGGGCATAACTGGTGTGATGGGCCTGTGTCAGCTGAATATATGAAAGTCATAAATCTTGTCTCCTGGTTTTCTAAAACAAAAGTATAACAGCATCCAGGGATTTCATGACATCTCCTTAGAGATGCTTTGTGCCAAGCTGGCAGCAGGTCTAACAGCTACCTGGCTCAGCAGGCTGGTACCTGCAGAGGAGGAGGATGCTGGGTCTGTCACACGGGTGTACTGGGGCTCTTCCCAAGTGAACCCCTTCCCAGAGGTTCCTTCTGCCTGGAAATACTGTCTATTTGCAAAGAAATCCAGAGTATTAAGGAAATGCTTTTTGTAGCTGAAGCCATCTCAGTGTCAGCCCTGAACCATTCTGGCGGTGTTCCTTCTCCCTGGAGGGGGGACCCTCCCCACTAGCAACAAAAGGCTGAATACCAGTGGTCACTGGAACAACAGAGGCTGGGAGGGGAGCAGACACAGCTCCTCTGCTTGTGGATGGAATGAGGAAGGGAGAGGGCTAGCATTTGATTGGCATGTAAAGCCTCAGGAAAGCCAGATGATTTAAGGATTTTTGTGGCAGGCATTTCGCTCAGCCAGCTCTAGGTTTGTTGCTCTGCCCATAAGCCTCTTGCCTGGATTCCCTAGTTCTTGATAAGATGGAAAAATACAATATTGTGAGTGTAGTGCTGTTGAGAATCTCTGCAGCACAAATAATGGGGCAGTGGGATCCTTACCCTGCTGCCTCTGTGGCATGGGTGAGAGGACAAGGACAGATGTTCCTGGCTGGCAGCAGGGAGGCAGTCCAGGCTCCTGGGCACTGCAGACAATTATGTAGAGGTCAGTTGTGTATTGATAATGAAATATTGATAAGCTGCTCATCGAGGTCTTTGGTAACCGGCTGTGTGTCCTGGCACTTGCTGTGCTGGGGTGAGTCGAGAGGGTCCTGGGGTGGGTCATTGCTGGGGTCTTAGACTGCTCTGCAAAGAGATGGTCTGACTGCGCTGGCTGTGTCAGGGACCTTGCTGGTCCTGCAGGGAGGTGAGGTACGTGGTGCTAGCGCAGCTGGGGCAGGCGCTGTGCATGGTCTGCACCCACACACCCTGGCTGTGCTCCGGATCCTGGCTGGAACAGGGTGATGCCACATCCACCTGTGCAAAGCTGCCAACTTCAGCACCTTGCTTCTCCTCTGTGAGGAATGATAACCATAAACCACCTGTATAAGGAGAGATTTGTAAGGTTTACATTTATTAAAGTTTGTAAAGCACTCTTTGCTGCTGCAAACAGAT
This sequence comes from Gymnorhina tibicen, assembly GCA_013399875.1. Classification (NCBI taxonomy): domain Eukaryota; kingdom Metazoa; phylum Chordata; class Aves; order Passeriformes; family Artamidae; genus Gymnorhina; species Gymnorhina tibicen. The sequence continues at coordinate 874,197 of VXAZ01001525.1, forward strand.
GCTGGTGCTGGTACACGGGATTATTTTACTTCTGCATCGCTTGGGAGAACTGCTGTGATTTGCTGTTTTCCTGGCTCCTGGGGAATCTGCAAAGACTCTTGGCTGCTTTGCAGTCCCAAATGAGATTTTTCTGCATCCTTAATGCATTGAATTTACTGTAATATCAACATTATAACACCCAGGTGGTTTCATATCAGATTTCATATGAATAGCATTATGGCCAAGCTCAACTTCTAATAAGAAACTGCAACCCACTGCTCTTGCCTCTGTGATTGTTTGGGGTTTTATTGTTTTTGTAATGAAGAGAAATAGTTTGATACAAATGTATACTGAATGTGATCACTAGCAGGAAACATTTTGCCCTGCATTTCAAGTTTGGTTCAAGATGGAGTTATTTGGTCTGAACATGGATGAATTCAGGTTTTTTTTCCTAAATAGGATCCAAATAGGAAGGAAGAGGAGCCTGAGGTCTGACTGACTGTAAACGCAGGATGAAATGTTTGCAACTGCAGCAGGCAAAGGATGGGCATCACTGCTGCTCATGGTGGCTGCCACTGTTTTGCGTACAGAAACAGAGTCAGGTAAGGATATTCATCATCTCTGAGGACAGATTTCCACTCACTGGTTGTTTCTGGAAAACTTCCCTCATCTTTGTTATCAACAATGATCACACAGAGTTTGTAAAACACTTGTTTATTCCATTTTAGAGATAGGAAAATAAGATTAAATGTTGAAGAGCATTGTGTCACATGTAGAGGGAATGATGTTAAAACAGAAACTACAGTGGTCTAGAAAAAGGAATAGAAGTCATAAGCAGGACTGAGCCAGTATCTACCAAGACAATTTGAGAGAAGGCAGTGGGAGGAGAAGCCCTGCTTAGCATATGACTAATGGCTTGGCCAAATTGCTCTGAATTGCCGGGCATGAGAGCAGAATAAAGCCCAGATATAATCTGCTCAATTTGGGCCAGGAAGGTTGCAGGATATTTTCTTCCAAATGAAGCTTTCATCTCTGGTTTGTTTTCCCTTTTTTTTTTTGTATTTTTTTTTTAGCACAGCAGCTTTGATGTTGGATTGCGAGTCGAGCAGTGCTGAGTAGAGCTGCCCGTGCAGGGTGGTCTGGAGACCCCTCCCACCAGGCTGGCAAGGAGAAACTTGCTTTTTATATTTATTTCGCTTTTTCAGAATCTGCATTTTCTATGGAAATGAGCTGAAATCTGCTGAGGTAATTTTGTGCTTGGCTATTGGTTAAGCCCCTCCTGCTCCTCAGCAGGCATTTGTTGTCCAAATGTTCCTTTTTGTTTCTCCTTGTTGATGGTAATGGTGGAAATGTAATCTGTGCCCTAATCAGAAAAGAGAGGTCTCTTCTTTGTCCGGCCACTGATTTCAGACACAGCTCTCTTGTCCAGCTGTGCCCATCCTCTAACAGTTGCTGGTGGGTGCCCAGGATGGGCACTACAGGAGGACAAAGAGCTTATGTAGCAGCTGAGTGTTGTTTTGGATTTTTTTGTTGCTAATGAGAACATTTTTGAGCTGATTGAAATGGGTGTTAATATTGAAAGAGATGTTGTGATGCTGATCTAAGTGTGCAGACAGGTTGTATAGATCCCTGCTCTGCTGTTCCAGACAGAAATTAGTCTTGGATGAAATTATGACTTAAAGCCCAAGTGGGTAGTATGGAAATTTTTAATGTATAATTTAGAATAAAAGTTTTATCATAATCGTATATATCCCATTTTGACATTTCCAAAACAAAGGGTTTCTCTAGCTCCAAACCGTGATATGAGAGTAACCTTAATTGGTATATAGACTTTCCTTTTAAATGAGAGGAACTAAAGAGACATTCTGACTGCAAACCACGTTTTTGTTTGTTCTTTGACAGAAGAGAAATCTGGCACATTATCATGATGAAAATAATTTTTTTTTTTTTTTTGCACACTTCTGGGTTTTCCTGCCTGAAAACCTCCGTCTGCCACAGGTCCACTTGGTCCCTGTTTCTTGAGTGTCCTGGGAAAAGTGCTGCTGCAGGAGAGAGGATGGGAAAGGACAGAAAAGGAAAGGGCTCATCCTTTCCTGGGATACAACAGCAGAGCTGAGAGGTCCCTGGGACTTAATAATGCTTCTTTGAAACTATGTCAAATTAATTTTCTGCCTGTTGGTACGATGACAACCTCTGGCAACGGCATTGACTTGAAAGGCAATAAACAAGGAAATTGCATATTCTATTGCCAGTGTATTAATTTCATCGTTTGAAACATGAGCTCATTTTCTGACGTTGCCCTGGGTAGTCTGTGTGTGCATGTGCAGGTAGCAGGCACTTGGGAAGCTCTGTTCCTTGCCCCTGCAGAGGAGGGGAGAGAACAGAGTGATTCTCCTGTTGGTGTCTTGCTTGGTGACCCTTCTTGGCCTCTCGGCAGCACAGGAAATGTGCAGTTCACCTCAGCAGGGTCCCACATCCATGAGAGAAGGAGTCACGCTGCTCCTGCTTATCATATAAAACTTTTATCCAAGGTTTCTGTCCTTAAACTCCTGACTGCTCTGTGATTTTTATTCAAAGTTGTTGGTTGGAAAGGTCCTTTTCAGAGACATAATCATGTTCAGGTGCAGGGCTGTTTTTGCAGTGTTATTCCACTGAATTATCATTCATGAAAGGGATTGGAGGTATTTTCAGACTGAAATTTAAAAGTGCCAGAATTAGAATAGAGGTTAAAAAATATTTCTTGTAATACATGTTTGGTTTTGCCTGACAGTCAACTTTCTTCAGGTTTAATCAGGGTCATTAGAACAATGACCGGGCTGAATTTATTAATAAATTTTGTGTCTGGAAGCAGAAATTGCTACAAGGTTCATCACACAGATGTGCAGCGTGTGCTAAATACCTGGGCTGACATGTCACAGAGGTTAACTTAATTATTGCAGTAGGATAAATAAATAACTTTTTGTTAGACCCTGGAAAACTGTGGCTTAGGATTGTAGCTGGGTTGTGGACAAGGTAAATATATTTTGGTGCAAATGAATCTGTCTTTCCATGTTTCATGACTAGTTCACTGATGCACAAGCGCTTCTGCACTGGGGGAGGAATTCCACTTATATCCTGATCAAATGTATGCTTTAAAAATATCTATAAAGCAGATTCTTGGCTGCCAGTAAGAGTGAATCTCTGTTGAAGTTAACAGAGAATGGAGAGATGCTGCTCATTAAAGAGTAATGAAGTAATTGTAATTCTACAAGCAACTGGATCAGTCCTACCCATTTAACTCCTAAACTGATTATTTTGTCTGTTCTTAGGGAAAGACTTTTTAAATGACTAAACAACTGGGAGAGAGTGATGCTGAAATGGGGCATGGAATAAAATGCTCCTTCCTTTCATGGTCAAGAAGCCAGGTAACACTTTCAAGTGCTCCTGAACCCAATACTCTTCCAAGTTACATTTAGAACTGATGATTAAGCTGCCTTTAACTTTTTAATCTTGAACTGATATTGAGAAGTCTTTAAAAAGATGTTAGAGTAAAACAACGGACTTTCTAATCAATCACACAAAATTATAATATATTGGAAACTTATTATTAATAATGGACTATTATTCTTTATGTATCACGTCTTACTATCTAATCTATCTATATTAGTTACTTTTAAAAGGAATCGGGTGATAAATTACTCCATTAAAACAGAACAAAGAGACTTAAGCTCTTCAATGGGGAAAATTACAAAGGGGATTTTTACAGTGACTTCATGGCTTTGCCAAGCACATCACACGCTGTTGGATTCCTGGGAGCTGAGAAGAACGTGATGCTTCCACCAAGGGATTGGCATTGATGTGAACCCTGAGTTGTGGTGTAGAGCTGGGCCTTATGAAGGCCACCTCTGCAGGTGCAGTGTGTGCATTTGGTTTTGCTTTTTAACCTGGTGATGATGAAATAGACCAAAAAGCCTTTTGGTTTGGGCTCCTGTCAGCTTCCATTGTGTCTCTGGTGCCTTCAGCAAGACTGAGTTTTGGAGACTTCTCTACTTGAACCAGTGTAGTTGCTGACAAAAGGAAAAGAAAGCAACAGCCCTTTCCTCAAGTTGTCTTGAGGCTGTGGAGATAATCTGTAGGAGAACTGGAGTCAAGAACAGTGTCAGGACATTTGCATTCCAGTTTTTGCTTTGTAATATTACCATTTCCATCTCATTTTCTATCACTTTGGGGCAAGTTTTGTAAAACTGACGGAAACAGTCTGCTCCTGTGTGGTTTGTTGCTGTGGGCACCCTTTCCCTGACAGGTGCAGATTTATTACACTGTTTCCTTGATGCACTTATTTCCTCCCCTCCAGCATCCCGTGCGAGTCTCTCCTCATGGTCCCTTGGGTACGCGCCAGGCTTGAGGAGATGAAAGTAGAGAGATGAGCATATATGTGCTTGCATCCGTAATGGGTGGAGGAAAAGTCTGAAAAATAGCAGTTTGCTATTTTCCCACAGGCAAATAAAGAGCAGATTTTGTGGGGCTCAAGAAGAATACTCCCTCTCAGATTTCTGACCTCTCAGCTTTTTGACCTTTCAGCTTCTGAGGCAGGTGGGTGACCTTTCAGACTCAGGTGGGTGACCTGGACTGGGCAAACTGCTGAGGACATGAGCTGTGCGGAGCTGTTTGAGTTCTCTGGGCTGGGAGAATCATGATGTTGGGACTGTTGTGTGCAGGGGCAAGTTCATCCACGTTCTTCGTTGCTGCAACTTGTTGCAATTAGAATGGCACCTAAAAGAATGGCTTGGTGTCACGTAGCATGGGGCATGTCCTGGTGCATGAAGAGGTGCAGGAGAGCTGCCAGGTGCAGAAAGAGAATTTGGAAACTCAGATGAGTGGGGAGAGAAAATCAAACAAATGAGCAGAATGGGATTCATCTATTTGAATGTTTTAGCTGTGCGGTGCACATAAAAGGGAAAAATCAATTTACTGAAATCCTAAGTAAATAACTGATAAAAGAATACATTCTTCTTGAATTGAAAACAAAAAAAGGAAATGGTAAATAAATGATTGTCTGAATGGGTAAAAGTGTAAAAAGCACCAGTAGCAGAGTCGGAGGGCTAAAGGCACTACATTTCCATATGAAACAAAATATAAAATCGGCATAAATTGTGGATAAAGGCCTACTAGTAAGAGGCCTTTGTTTACTGATGCTTTAAACAGTTCATTTTCCTCCTCATTTTGATTTAAAATAATCTAAAATGGTGGGGAGGGATTTTCTGGGAAAGAAGCACAGTGTGCAGCCTAATCATCCCACAGACTTTACTGGCATTATCATAAAAATGCTGGAGGTTTTCTTGGTTTTGAACTCATTTTTCTGGAATTCTTGACAAATGAGCCCAAGTGCATTAATAATGGAACTGGAGTGATTTTCATGTCTGTGGGGAAACAGGCAGTCTATTTGAATTTTGTGTTTTCATAGTCTTTGACAGCCTTGGTAACGCCCCACTGGCAATAACAAAGCCTTCGCCTGGGGTTTGCTTTGGCTGGGTTGGGATTTCCCAGTGCACTGCATCATCCCTCTTCCAGCTGGTTCTGTTTTAAACTTCAGCACTGATGGCTGAAGTTGACTTGTGGGGAGCAAGCTGGGAATAAAGAGCAGTGCAGGTGCTCTTTGTATGACCCTCTGCATGGAGATTTCCCATCCATCCACTTTGCAAATACAGTATCCCAGATTAATTAATCTATGTTAGTCACAATTGGCAGTAGTAAATCCATTGATTTGGGGACGTGTTGGTGGGTTTATCTACTGCCACTGCTGAGTAACAGTGTGATTCCTCATTGAGGATGCAATTGCCTTGAGTTAAGCTAGGTATCCCCAAGGATGCTGCAGCTATGGGAGCCAGGAGTTGATGCTGAGTCCTCCCTGCACTCCCCAGTGCACTTGTGCTCATTTCATAGAACAGAATTGTGAAATCATAGAATGCTTTGGGTTGGAAGGGACCTTAAAGATTACCCAGTTCCAACCCCCTGCAATATGTGCTAAGGTTTGTGCAGCCTCAACATCACTGGATTTAATACCTGGACTTTTAGATTAAAGCAATATTTGTTACACACAGTTGTCCTCCTGTGACAGCAGTGTGGTGTGTAGAAGAGCTTGGGTTGTACCTGGACATTGTACCAATAAAGCTGCAGTAGGGTAGATGAAACCCTTAATATGGATAAAGTTAACCTGCTACAGAGGTGGTTTATTCCATTTACTGTTATTGCTCACTGCAGTGTCTGAGCGAGAGCCCATTTGGAGATGTGGCAGGAAATAAACTCATTTCTCTTCTTTTGTCACCAATTAAATGTGCTGTTGTATATCTTGTGGCTAAGCTAGCTGTGGTTTCCACCGCAATGCTATTTTGTGGGGAAAAGAAAGAAAATAGGAAAATAAAGTGAATTTTTTAGGACAAAATGCTTGTTGAGGGGTGATTCTGAATATTACCCTAACCTCAAATATAATAGTACTGGTAGTAGGAGCTATACTTGGAGATTAAATGCTGCAGCTGTTCTGGGTTAAGCCTGTGCTGACAGCACATAGTAGCCACCTTTCTTGCCTTTGAAGTGGAAGTCTCCAAATCTTCCTGGGTGTCACTTTTCACAGCAGCTCCAGTTTCAATACTGCCAGCAGTATCTTGGTATTTGTAGGTAGTCATGGCCTAGTTCACTTTTTATTACTGATAGATGCATTTAATCTACTTCATTTACTTCATTTTTGTCTGATGCTGCTGCATCACGAGATCGTATGTGTCCATGCTGGCTCTAAAAGCTTCCCGAGCATATGAGATGTTGGAATAAGGTGGTCCACAGACCTTCCTCAGCAGGACAAAAAGCTTTTTGCTGTTGTTTTTTTTTTCAGCACCTTTTGTCAGCATCTTTGCTCCATCAAGTGTCCCCCTATATATGTTCTGAGGGTTTATGCTGCTTTTGTGGTGTTTCAGAGCAGGAAAATGAAGATGGCATTCACAGCTCTCCATGCATGCCAAGGCTGTTGGTGTTGTGCTCTGTTCTCCGAGTTGTGCTGCTGGATCCTTTAGAGGTTGAGTGACTGGAAAGCAGGCACCCTGTCACCCACAGGGTATGACTGAAATCTGTGACAAAACCCCAACTCCCCTTTCCTTTTCCCTTCTGCTGCCACGAACACGTACCGGTGCTTCAAGGAAAGAAATGGTTCATTACAATAAAACATCAGACACTCGGTTTGGTTTAACTGCTTTTCTAGACTTAAAACAGAAAGACATTTTTAATTTCTTGTGACCAGCTGTTGAAAGAGCACACAGAAAACATGTGAGTACCCCACGGAAATGGTACAAATCTAGGGCAACTGTTGCATCAGTCAATGTATCTCAAGCAAATGCTTGATATTTTGGGATTTTATGCAAACTACCTAAAAAAAAAAACCAAAGTAGTGTTAGTGTGGATGGAAGGTAACAGATTGAATGCTTTACAGTAACAAAGACATTTTCTTTGAGATAGAAACTAAAAGTTGTAAAATATATTAATAGGTCCAAATAACACAACTCCCACTAAGAGTTAGTGCACTATGACCTAGCTTTCCTTTGGACCTTTTTTTCTGGTCCAATTAAGTACTTATTTACTTACCCAGTACAGAAGTTATAAGCATAAAACATTTATTTGTATTTTGTTCTGCAAATGAAGGGAGAGGATATGGCCATGGGCCTGAAGATTCTGAGTGGTCAGAGGTGCTACTTGTTATTAGGGCAAAAACTGTTTTGTTAAGTCCTCCTCATTACATGGTTTCCAGTTAAACAGGATGTTGTGCCAGAGTCATAGACTACTTAATCCTCCATCTTTATAACTGGATAATTTGGCGTCACTAGGATGTGACAGGCAGAGTCTATCCCTGGACAATGACACTGGGAATGAAGCTGTTCTGAATAGTTTTCCATAGGGAGTGATGGAAAATGTAGTCCAAAAAAAAGTGACTTTTAGGTCTGGTGAGTTCATTTCAACAGAAATCAGAGGTGTAATACTTTCTCTAAACCCACATAAAATGCTTTAGGGAAATCTGCAATTCTGCCTACTTTGCTAGGTAAAGCAGAATCTCTTTTTCCTGTCTTGGCTTTTAAAAATAACTGCTTGATGCAGTAGATTTTGCCCTCTAGAACAACAAATATCTTGCAGGACAGGTGGAATTTTAAGACCTTATTTTGCTGGTGCTGCATGTTTGAAACTTCTATTGAAATTAATGGCAATTGCAGTCCTGTAACCATGTTAGGAGAGAACCCTGTGACCTTATAAATGCAGGCAATATTGTGAAGCAGCTACTGCCTTCAGGTGGGGAAGAGCAAACAAAACTGCACTTTATATTAGACATCACTCATTTGTCCTTTCTCTTCTTCTATTGCACTCCAGGTCCTGATCCTATTAGCCACTGTGTCCTTTTGTAATTTACCAAAGTAATGCTTGGCGCAGGGATCTGGGAGGTGATTTCCTGCAGTGCCTCCATCAGCATCACTCTTGTAACAGAGCCCGAGTTTGTGAACAGTTGAGCTGGGGCAAGTTCTTGCAGTTCCAGCGCATGCCAGAGTCTGGTTTATTTGCTGGCTCAGATATAAATCCGTTTTCATTGGCCTCTCTTCCTCCAGCCCTGCTGAGCAAACGGATGATATTTGAGGAAGCAGTATATGCTGGGAGTGGGCAGAGGGCAGGAAACTGGATAAATGGCCGTATAATTAATCTCTGGTTCTTCCCAATTATTCTTCTCTTATCTGTTACCGTGGTTAATTGAGTTTTTGCCCAAATATGACCTCTCCTTCTGATTCCCACATGAATAATTTTCAGAATGACTGCACAACTTCATTCCCTACAATTTCCAATGTGTGTTTAAACACATCAGAGATGTTAGATAAGAATGGTGAAGATCAGTGTTTCCTGAAGGCATCCCATTAGTGGCTGCTCACTGGTTTTCAGAAACTCAGGTGTTTCTTGAGTTTTGCTATATTATGATATTTTTTTCAAATTCATTTGAGTACATGCTTATCAGAAGACAGTTACTCAGCCTCTCAAGTCACCTACCTGCTCTTGAAAACATTTCTGTGGGTTTTTTCCAAATGCAGTTTTGTAGTGTGTTGAAATTTCCATAAGACTTACACATTTGGTGTTCTGTGTTACTGTTGGCAGTGGAAAGGTTTGCATCACTGTAAATTTGGAGACTGTAGATTTAGAGACTTTCTCTTTTCCTGGGCCGACTCTTCCTTCCATTAACTTCTTTAAAATGCAACTGAATATTAGGTATTTTTCGTCCTAAATGCATTTTATTCCAAATGTTAGAGTACAGTATACATCTTCTGAAAAAATAGAACTTTTTGGTTTCTTTAAAAATATTTGAGCAAGAGAAGTGCTTGAGTTCTACTTTTTTTTTTTTCAGTAGGAAAAATGCAGGTTTCCCTCCTCCCTTCCCACCCTACCCACAGAGAAATAGGAGGTGGCATGGAGTGAGTTGACCTTCCCCAGCCAGTGCAGAAAGTTGGATTAGATTCCTCTTCCCAGAGTCTTCTCAGCTCTGCCTTCATCACAGGCAATATTTCTGGAAAACAAGAGTCAACATGTTTATAGTTTGAGTTCAAAACACCTGAAAAAAGACAACTCAGATAGAAATTCTGATTTTTTTTTTCCTTCCACGTGCCCCTTCAATCACCATGTGTCAGAGACGGTGTTGCTGGAGCAGCTCTGCTCTTCCCAGCCACTGAGAAGGCATGTTGAATCTCACTGTAGCACTAATTACTGAAAATGTCTTGGTGTCCTTTATCTGAATCTTCAAAGGGTGAAACTATTATTATAGCAAAATATCATATCCCATGAAATACTGCAATTGAGTGTGCAAGGCCATGGATCAGGAAGATTGCCTGAATTAACTCGACTTGGTGATGAATGAGAAGGGTAATAACTTCTCAAAAGAGCCATAGGAGGCAGGGAGCAGCTCGATTAGCAGTGATATATCATGGGTAAGGATCTAGGGAAACACAGATCCAGAAAAAAAAGTCAAAATTTGACTCCTCCATGAGGCTGTGCTCTGGGGAAGGAACTGGTAGGGGAGATGGAGCTCCATGGAAAGCAAGTAAAGCATTTCCTGGATGCCAAGGTCAGAGACATGTGGCTGTAGGAGCAACCTGCATCTGGAAAAGGAAGAATTGGAGAACGGGAAGAACTTCCTGTTCTCTGTAGATCATGATAAAATCTACATCCTGGGCATAATTTATTATGAAACACAAGGCAGCAGTAATCCCTCTAAAAAAGAATTCTTGGCTTTCCTCTATCTTACCCAAAGGTAGATCCGTGACTTCACAGAAATCAGTGAAGTTTATTTTGATTTACTGAGTTTAAATGAAAGGATTATGCCAAAGGGTTCAGTGTCTTTAAGCTGCTGTACTTTATTGAAACCAATGAGGCAGCATCACATTATACCAGCTAAGGACACAGCCTTAATATATTTTGTTTCTGGGATGCAAATACAAAATCTCCTAATGGGGACAGATATTTCAAGATCCTTCTCCATCTCCTGCTTTAATTTGTATTTCTCTTCTAATTACTTAGTTCTAAATAGTCCAGGAAGGAAATTCAGGTTTCAGTTGCTGGGTTTGGATTTATTTATGCTAATTTCTATTTATGGCATGGTTTCAACAGCTGGGATTCTGAAGACACTGTAACATGGATTAACTTTCATAATCTGATAGCAGTATTTAATATTATTTGTTAATTCATTGTTTCCTTTTTCTGTTATTCTTTAAAATACAGCTTTATCTTGTTTTATTTTATTTTCAAATCTAGTAAAATCTCAAGACTGTTGGAGTTAGTTTTTTGTATTATCTTATACTACCAGGCATGCTTTATTAAAATCCACTGAAGTTGACAGGAAGCTTTTAATAGATGTTGGATGTATCAGTGGCACATTGGCTGCCCCCCATGATGACCAGGGGGTGCTGAGCACAGGTGTCCAGCCAGGTGGACCACAGCAACCCACGCTCTGCAGAGGCCTGGGGATGTCAAACTTTGCCAGCTGCAGTCAAAACCACAACATTCGCTTGTCCTTCTCTAGTGTGCGTTAATGGTCTTTTCATTTTACACTCGGATGTTTCTTCTGGAACGTGGGAATAACCCTGGGGTTATTCCAAGGGAGAGGGTATGAAACCTGCAGTGTCTCTGATCCCAAGGGGTTTGAGGGGTGGGCGCCCCAAGACCCCTCTGAGTTAGGTGAAGCCTCCCAGGCTCTCTGGTCTGTGCCTATGACTTTCCTGGTCTTCCTGCATCACCTCAAGCTGAGCATGTTCTGAAGCACTCCTGAGTGTTGGGTGCTGCAGGTTCACCACCACTGTTTGGGCCTGATTTTTCCCAATTGCGTCTCTGGACAAGGTAAAAGCACATGGCTCTTTAATAGCCAAAACCTAAAAAGCAGGGGAGAGAATAAAGCAAGTCACTTGATAAAGTGCTTGTGAGTACAAGAAACCCACAGAGTAAAGTCAACGGGTCCCTCCAGTGCTGAAAGCACAAGAATTTCCTGTGGTGGGGTGAGAGCTCTGCTGCTTAAATGTTGTGCTGGTTCAGTGCTTCCCCCCTTGTGCATCTCCAGCAGATGTATCTTTAACAGCTTCTGATCAGGCAGGAGGTTATAAACTCTCATTTGCTGCTTTCTTTGTCTCAATGCATTAACCAGTTCACCAACACTTATTATCAAGATTTTCCCTGAAACACAGACAATTTAGCTTTCTTCTGTGACAACAGAACCACCAGATTAATACAAACCCTGCTTCTTCCTTCTGTAAAATCTTGTAATACAGAAAGCCACTGTACTATCACAATTTTTATGAAAGCAGCCTTTTAGATTGCACGTAATGTGTGTGGGATTTGGGGTTTGTTAGGTTTCGTTCGTGAAGCACTCAGAGGACTACCTGGTGTATGTAAACACTTTTCAAGATTGCTTCAGGTCCTTGGGAATGAGCTGCTAGAGAATAGTCTGGTCTAAAGGGATCAGCTTTGAAGAGCTGTTGCTGTAAGGTGGGGGGCTGTGTGAAGTCTTCCCAAGGGGTGGATGTAGGGAGAAGCTGGGTATGATGCACCATGTCTCAGCACACCCCCCCCAGCAAGTTCTGTTATCTCAGCGCAGAAGTGGAAGAGTGACCTGTGTGATCCTCTAAAAAGGGAGGCTGAAGGTCTGTGCTGAAGGGTTTAGTTTTCTGTAAGATACATTAGTGGCTAATTCCATGTCAGGGTCCCTTCTAGACATGGACCTTGAGCAAATACACAAGGTGAACCGCCCCTATAATTCTGTTCCCTCACTGACCCTCCCCAATTAGGTGCTGCTCTCACAACCCTTACCTGTTTTAAATCCTTGAGGATATGTGGGCTGGATGTGCTCAGTATGAGATTTTTCTGTCCTGCCTCTGCTTGCAACACTAGAAGTTGATGCTGAAGGGACAGTGTGCACTCAGTGCTCCTGGGTGTCCAGGTCCTCATGCAATGGAGTCACTGAAAACAGTAGAAATTTCTATGGTCATGGTGGGCTGCTCATGTAGCTGTGGTAGCAGGTATTCCAGAAGGTGCTACTCTGCTTTATCTCACTTGAGATCTGTAAGTAGCCTGTGCAATTAAAAGACAGAAGATGAAACAGCTGTCAGTAGTGCAGAGCACCAGCCTTCTGCAAGGCACTTGGAGTTAAGAAAGTAAAGAAGCATCTGTCCAGGGTTTAACTTTCAAAATGAGATGAGCAGTGGGAAGGTTACTCAAGAGGAAGCAGATACATAGCTGAGTGTGTGAGGATTAAAAAAAGAAAAAGACTATTGCACCTCTCACTTTGAGGATTTCAGACAGCCCTAGCAAAATTCTGGACAATATTAAGGAACGTGTTGCATTTAATAGGAGAACATCTGATTTTGTACCACATAAAAAGCTTTTTAGATCCAGAAGATTCCTTATGGTAGAAATGTAGCTTTGCCCTGATTAAGTTCTTATTTCTCAAATTATTACAAAATGCTGTATAGTTAAAAATTCAATGTTTTTAGAGATTATAATAATGAGGTTTAGATCCTTTTCCGGTTTATAGATAGAATGCCGTATTAAATGTAAGCAGTATTATGTTTCGTTATGCAATTCTGGATAGCTCTCACTCAAAGATAAATCACCGTAGACTAAAGAGGAGTATTTTTGTAATGTAGATTTATGGCAGTGCAGAATAAAGCGCTGCTTCTCAGTTGCAGGTATTTTTGGCATTCTAGTTAAAAGTGTCAAAATAAATGATTAAATGTAAATTACCCAGTAGCAGCTCTGTTACCCCCCATCCCAATATAATAAAGTAAATACTAAAAGTGTAAGAGACAAATCCAACAGTGTCCTCCTGCTGTGTCATTAACTTTCTCCCAGTTGCTGAGATATTTGCAAGTGTTGCTCCGTGTCTGCAATACAGAGGAGGGAAAATGAGGATGCTTTTAGTCTGAGGGCTGCAGCAGGAGAGGCCATAAGTTGTCCTTCCAGGGCAGAAGCAGGGAAGTTACCAGGTATGGATTTCATTCCATTGTCCCCAAACCAGACCTCTGCAGGGTCAAGGCAGAGCCCCCCCATCCCGGATGCAGCTTGGTGGCTCCTAAAAACAGTCCTCAGTGATTCCAAAGGAAAGGGGACCTGGAATGACTCTGGGTTATGCCTGCATTGAATTAGGATCTCTGTTGTGAATTATACACTTGATTTTTACTCCTGTATGTCAGTGGGAGCTCTGGGCAGCGGCAGGGGGTGTGGGGTGCCAGTGCCTGTCTTGGGGGGTAGCGAGCAGGGAGCCCATCACAGGGACACGCTCAAAGTGAATATTGTGCTCAAAGTGCTCCTTTGTGGGCAGAGCTGGCCCAGCTGGAAAGAGTTTTGGTTTGATGTGTAGAGCCCAGGTTTGAGGAGACCAGCCTGTGCTTTGTATTTTTAGTCTTTTGAGGACAGCAGAAAGAACACCAGGTAAACTGCAGAGTAAGCAAAAGAAAAATAATTTGAATTATAAGACAGTAGCATCATTTTAAGGTGACAACTTGTAAATTTTTTTTCTTTAATTTTGACTTCTCCTCCACCACAATAATCCAAAAACATTAGAAATACTGTTTACTTAAACCAACACTGTGCTAAAGAGAAACTAATTCTCTGCTCAAAGGTTGTAACACAACTAAATCTGCAATGAGAATTGCCAGGTCCTTGCACTGGTAAATAAGCAGGGAGAGCAGAAGTGAGGCTCTCCTGCCTGACATTCTGCTGGGGAGTCCCATGGCTAGGGAGATCATGGGCCTCTGGGGTGGTCCAGGTGTGGCAGGGGTGATCTCTTCTGCATCTGGAACTTGACGCTGGAGAAAAACACGTTGGTCTGGTTTCAATTACATGTGTGGAATGTAGAAGTGGATGATATTCTATGAAAATTCAATAAACCTTGAGAACAGCAGTAGGGCTGATATCTGTAACTAAAAATAATGGATATCAAGAAATTGTTTCTCATTTATCTTTACTGCTGAGTTTCAGAAGCACCAAAGAGACTTCATTAGGCTTTTTTTTTTTAATAGCTTCATTTATCTCAATCAATAATGGGTTCTAGAGGTGACTGACTATTATGTTTAATAATACACTGGATAAAAAATATCCCCGTCCTTTCACATTTTTTGACATATGTGGAAGGAATATATGAAATCTCTTCTCAACTGGAGATAGAATTAGTTTGGGTTTTTTTAAAAAATACACTTCATTATGCAAGGTAAATGTGTTTTTTGTCGCACAATGGGATCTGTAGGCAGAATATTTAAATCTTTGTTTGACATAGATTGAAGTTTCATTAAAAGAAATATCTTAAACCTGAGATTCCAAAGTAAATATCGTGACCAAAAGACAACTTGATTCAACCCTGTGAATGCCACTCCTGAAAAGCTCTTTCGGGAGGCACAGTGTAGCCTGGACCTTTGGATAGAAATTTTAGGGAAATCTGAAAATTGGAAGTAGCTGGTTTTAATCTCCCCATGAGCACCCCGTGTTTAAAGAATAGGGGTCCAGTGTTATCCCCAGACTGTGTAACCCAAGATTTGGACCTGCTCAGCTCCCTGCAGTGCCATTCTCATTCGCTTCCCCTGGGCCCTGTGCTCCTCTCCAGAAAAAAAGCTTTTCTTTGACAAACTTAGATTTGGGTTCTGCGTTTTGGTGTTACAGAGTGGCGGAGTCTCTGTGGGTACAAACCTGCTCTGGCTTCTCCTGGGCTCTTTCAGCCTCTTGTTGTGTCTGGACTTGATGAAAATTTAAATGGGTTTTGCAGCCTCTCCTCTCTGAGGTTTGGCACCACTTAGGAAGTGTTCCTAGGGGATTAAACTTGCATTTGATCTTAAGCGTCTTCCAAAAATTTGAAAAACTCTTGAGAAGTGATTTTTCACAGGTTACCAAAGGCATGTGGTTTGTAGCATCTGACAAAAGGAACATCATGTTGCGGAACAAGGTGAGGTACAAACAGAATTCATCTAATGCAAAGGAGTAAAGAAAAATTATGAAAAGGAAATGAAGAAACCGAACAGATAGTACTGCTGTGGGCTCACAGCCAATGCTACCACCCCGAGTGCTGTTCCCTCGGCTTAGAGGAACTAAAGGGAGTGAGATTTAAATAATTTTAAAAAGTGGATTCTAAAGAAAAATAATTAACCCGATGCCATACACAGGTGGCAAGATTGCAGTTCACATCTGTAGCAGTGAGGAATCAAAGTGGACGGATATTCTGACTGAATCAGGTTTTCTTTTGTTAAATAAAATGTTAGCCTGCTCATGCATTGTCTGCTGCAAAGGCCACCGTACAAACAGGCTAAAACCCAAGGAAGGGGTTTCAAAAAGTTATTGTCCTTCAGAGTTTTTAAAAAGGAGATTTTACCTGGTAGATTTGAATGCTGGAGTTTGTCAGACATTCCTCAGTTCATGAATATGAGGAACCTGGTAAGCTCCATTTGTGCTCTAAACTTATTTTGTTAGGGTTTGGCAGGGAAGAAAGGCTGGGTTTGGATATGTAGAGCCAACAGGGAATGGCTTAGTGGTATAAGCTCTCTTTTGAAATACCTCAGATGACATGATAGTGACAGAGAAATAGTTCTGAATATAGGCACCAGACGCAAACCACATCTTTATTTAACTTTGATAAACTGTAGGTGAAATGCAGAGGAGCTGTGTCACTACAAAGAGGGGAAAAAATTAGTATCTTAAGAGAACTTTTGGAATAACTTCCTGTGAAGGGCTGGGCTGGCAATTTCCATGCTCCAGAAGCAGGTTTTTTTTCCTTTTGCTGCAATATCTGACATTGGGACCCCATGTTTGAACCCCATGAACATCAGTCTGTTAATTCAAACCTTGTGGATAATTTCTATGCAATTTTCTGGTTGAATGGCCATGTTTCCAAAGGATGAAGGACAGGGCAAAAGAATAATTAAAAAGCATAAATGGAAAGAAGACCTTTGACTTTTATCGGCATACAGGGGAATAGGGAAATTTGGTCTGCTGCTACATGGATGCAGTTGTCCCAGCTTTGAATCATCAGTGGAGGATGAGGTTGGGAGATATTAACCCATACCCATAGCTCAGGGTGATCTGGGTATGCCAAGGAGGTTGTATAAGTAGGTAGAGTAGGTGATAGACAGTGAGTTTATGGCAGGTAATGCTGTTGATTCTAGTTAGGATAAATACAAGTGTCATGATTATTAAGCATGCCAGATCAAAAATAGGTTTTAAAGAGTTGGCTATGTGCCTTGAGGCTTCTTGCATCACATCTTCAAATATCAGCAAACCCAAGTCAATGACGGCAGAGAGATTTAATCTAGTGCACAAATAAAATTAAATCAGACAGGAAATGTGTAAAAATGGGGATCTTTGGAGGTTTTGCTGTATTATCTGGTGCAAATATTAAGGCTGGCAGTTTATCTTTACATTAGGAGGCCCCTGACTAATTTAGGGGTTCTGGCAAGGATTATTCTGCAACACCAGAAGCAGGGAGAGAGCAGTTGATGGGATGGCTGTTAATGAGTTAACTGAAGTGCAGAATCGAGGCAGATGTGCTGCTTTGGGAGGTCCCATCAAACACTAGCTCAGTTAACATGCAACGATTAAGTTCTCCAGATAAGTGCAATAGATTAGACCCCTCTCATAATTCACACCAGCAGTTTACCTGAAATGGAATAATCAGACACAATCTTAGTTTGGAAGTTACAGCTTATTGATTCAAACACAATATTTCTTCTAAGTAGTTCTATCCTTAACATAAATAAATAATAAGTCCCTGGGAATCGTTTTAAAGAGATCTAAGCTGCAGTGTTTTCTATCAGAGTTTATTTTCTTTCAACTCACTCCTAAGAAAAATCACATTGCTCTTGGTTATGTGAGTTTTTTCATCTTCTTATTGCAGCTCAAACAGGGATCTGCACTGACAGCGTTTTTAGCAGACTCTGTGGAGAGTCATGCACAACTAGAGGTTTTCCCAGCATATATCGTCAAATTGTGTAATTTAACTTCCTGGGTTTAAAATACATCTACTATTCTTACAGTGTGTTTAAAAATGGACCACTGGTCTTCAGGTAGGTGGTTCAAGGGACTCTTGAAACACCAGAAGTCAGGGCCAATCTCTGCTTCCAGAGACAAAGCTTCCGTTGATTCATTGAGAAGGCCAGGAAACAATGATGTCGTTAGTTTTAAAGGTAATGCATTTCTATAGGCACTTAGAAATAGACTGTACATTCACACTGGATTTCTCAGGCTTCTGGTCCTTTGAGATCCTATTCACTCTCTTTGCTGAGTGCTGTTGAGAAATATAGTTTCCAAAGGTTACAGCTACTCCTGGGATCAATAATTCTGGCACAAGGAATAAGTAAATCTCAACTTTCTGACACATTGGAGTATAGGTTTCTGTGCACGAGCAGGATGTGACTGGGTTTGCTGAAGGTTGTGTGCTCATACAAGGTTACTCTGGAGCTGGTGACATAGGGGTTTGCTTCATCACGAGCCCCCAGAAACAAAGGGAAGGTTCATTGTGGTGCTTGTGGGAAATAAAGGTTCTCAGCTGTGAATAGTGTGCACTTGAGCCCATAGGGGCTGTTTGGCAGAAGGACTGCCCTTGGGTTCTGGGTAGGCAATTCCATAGGAAAAATGACGGAAGCAGGCTGGTAGATCTAATATTTCCCATGGGCTGTTGGTCTCTGCTGGGTCCTGTAAAGCTGGAGAGATGCCCTGCAAGTGGAGTGCTCTCAAGGGCAAAGTCATGAAACCAGGCAATGTGCAGTTATTTTCCCTCATGTTTACAGTGGAATTCTGTTTTGAGCAGTGCATGACCGAGAGACACTACATTAGCTACTGTCACGTCTAATAAACTGATCATTAATCATCAATCATTGTCTATTTTCAGAACATGTTCACTGTGTATTTGGACATATATCTAGCTAATGCTTCTTGATACAGTTGTATGGGAGATCTAAGCTTGTCACTTGAACTTGTAAAGTGTTTTTATTAAACTCAGCTTTTCATGTTAGTGTTTTCAAGGACTGGTTGGGAATTTTCCATGAAAATACGAAGCAAAACACTTTTTTTAAACTAAACCTGCCAAACTGAATCAAGGCTCTGACAGGGTACCAGGCAGTCTCACCTGGTTCCTGAATGGATGTTGTGTTTCAAATGGTTTTCTACCCTTCCTGGTGAGGAAACCCATCCCACAGTGCCTTGTAGCCCTACCAAAACTTGTACAATCACATCATACCAAGTTTGGCCAATTCTGGACCACTATCCACAGAACATTTTTTTGGTTTTTACTCTTACTATCTACACATACATTCTGAAGGCATAAGCCAGGCACCTTATTATGATGTTTTTCAGATTAACTTGTTTTTTTTTTTTTAATCCCATAAAAATATTGTGAAAGGTCCAAAATTCAGCATTTCTTTTATTTGAAATAGATGGCCCATTCCTCCCTGTTACAGATCACCTTTTCTGTCTCAAGGACACTCAGGCCCTACACTTTCTCCTACACTACCGTGGCTGGTTTTTGAGCAAGATATTACATTGAGTTCCTCCTGTGCTTGATCTTGCCTAAGTCTTCTGATGAATTTATATTTTTATGGCTCATTCTACCTAATTTATATAAAAAATATTATTCCTTTTGAATGATATTTATGATTTTGAAAATGAAATTCAGAGGAGAGCAGTCACGACTCTCCAGCTCCCCACCCCAGAGCTGTGTCTCAGAGAGGTTTGAGGTGCAGTAACAGACAGTCTGTTCCAAGGAAAGAGGGCGTATTTTAAGACCTGTTGTAACTCATCTCTGGCTCTGGCAGAACATCCATCTCTGCTGAGCTTTTTTCTCCCTGCATTAGCAATGGGAGTTCCTCTAAAATAAAAGGCTTGAAAGCTCTCTAATATGAATTCTGCTAGTATAAAATTTCTCCTTTTTCCACATAGGACTTTTGCTTGTTGGTTTTCTTTGACATTATTCTAATACAGTTGAATTATTTTCTCCTCTTAATTTTATAAGATTCCTCTTATGTGAATAAATTTTAACACTGAGGCTGCAGCCATTCATACCAACTGTAAATTCCAAGGAAGCTCAAGAGAAAAGAGGAGCTTTCTCTGAAGAAAGAGTCCACTTCACTTAATTTTCGTCTTGTTATGTTTGTGTCATGTCCAGTGGGGCTGATTTCAGCTGTCTATGCATCATTGTGTAGTTAGAATAGAAGGCACTTTTAATACGTCTATTACTAAGAGATTTTTGTGGCACTCAGTAGTACAGACAAAAGCTAACCTGGAGCACAGCTACTGGAGTCTGAACCTCCTTTCCACTCATGGTGGTGTGAAATTTGTCTTGGCTTCAGTAGGTTTTAGAGACAAAATTTAAACTGATCTTGCTGCAAAGGATTTTCTTTGGGGGATCTATTCTTGAGCAGTTCTCATGCCTGCAGGTCTAAAGGGCTGGTGGTACATGTCCCTATTCTGCTAATTAAACAAGAATCAAAGCATGGTTTTGTGGTATTGTTAAAGTAACACCTGTGGGATGCTCTAAGGATGGAAAGGTTGGTGCTGCTCATGGAAGAAGGTCTATGCACAAAGCAGTGTGGACTTATTTCTGCCACCAGCAGCCTGGGAATTTCAGGGGAGAAAGTTACAATAATTTCTGTTGCTGATGTTTCTGTGGCTTTCCTGGTTTGGGACACTTTCCAGTGGTTCTCTACAGACAATATAATGTATTGATGACGCAAAATTGGCTTAAGCAGGTAGGGCATCTCAGAGATGGTTAAAAATGGCCTTTCAATCAGAGACATCTTTGTTCTCCACAATTTGGAGCATGCTTCAACTTTCATTTGCAACTTGATCTGTTTATCAAGTATTCCTCTTTTCTGGCACTGAGCTACATCAGTGGATTTAAGAGATGAGGTTTAGCTATATTATAGATTGTTTAGTTTTGTATCTACAGGTAAAGACAACCACAACTCATCACAGGGCTTGATGATTGTTGCTAAATGTTTTGTTGTGTTTGAAAGGAGGCATGTACCTGTTTGAGTTATTTAGACATTTCTGAAGAGTTTCTGTTGTCCAGTAATTCAAATAACTCTGATTTGATAACCCGTGATATTTGTTTCAAGAAACACCTGAGTGATCCTGGCCCCCAAGGGTCATGGTTTGCAGTGGGATGGAGCCACATTAAGTGAGGTCCATTGAACTCTTCAGGAACTAAAAGGAAATGAGAAGAAAAGCATGGAAAAGAGCATTAAAACCTAAAAATGTTAACTTTATCAGAACAGAAGTTCCTAAAAGTACTGCTTCAATATGGGGTGAGACAGAGAGCAAATAAAAAACCAGAAGAGATTGCAGGTTTGTTGCTACTTTTTGGAATCGTGTGGGATTAGTCACTGTCCTCCATGTGTTCTCCTCCAGATGTTTGCTCAAGTTTTACTGGGCCATCAAATAGTTATATTTTCATATTTCACCTCAGGCTTCCTGGGAATCCACGTTTCTCCATCCCCTAAAGGTCATAATCTCCACAGCTCCATAAGGCTGATTTTGTTACACAGATTCCTACTCCATTAACACAGTCCATAGGTTATTTCTAATCCACAGAACTGATTTATTTAATCCTTGTAGATGCCATTTGTTACACATTATTCTCAGCATTTATTCACAGCACAAACAGATGGTCAACGAAACCAATTAACCTTTCCCAAGCTCCCTTTCAGGCTTTCCACATTTTTTTTGAGTCTATGGACAAATGAACAAAAAACTATCAGGAGACTTCATGCCAGAGTGTGATGAATAGGAAGGCAGACTGGCACGTGCTGTGCTTAAATAAACCTTGTCCTCCCCTAGGCTGGAGTGCTGGAAAGAGGACTATTGCTGACAGAACAGGTAGAAGAAATGAGCTGCCAAAAGGTGAAGTGACCCAAGTCTGTCTGTCTTCTTGTTAAATGATGTGGAGGATAGGGAGAGTCAACAGCTTAACCTCATTGCTCTTTCCTCCATTTGTTTTTGGTTTGTTTGGTTTGTTGTTTTTTTTAAAATAAGATTTCTGAGATATGAGGAATGTGTATTTTGAAGTGAAATGGCAAGTTTTGTTAAAAACAGTGCTCTCAATCATTAAAGCCTTCACTAAGTGCCTTGAGAAAAAAAAATCTGTTTTATTAGCAATAAATGTAATATATGAGTAATTAGAAATTGCATCCTGTCCTTCACTGATAAACTGGAAGACAGACTGTGTAAATTTAGAACAGTATTCATTGCTAACTTTTATGACAAAACTATAAATAAGTATTGAGGTGGATCCTATCTCAATCTGTTTATCTGTGTAATAAAACCACAACCTCATTTGTGTTGTACAAAATACCCCTTGATTGTTTCATGGCTGATTAGTTTATTACCAGAGCACGTGGTCTGTTGGACACATCTCTGTCGTCCTTTTGTCAAATCCTGAAGAAAACAGGCTGAAAGGCCTTGGCAGGGTATGACAGGGCTGTGTCAGGGCTCAGAGGGGGATTTGGGGCAGTTTATTTTGTCTCCACAGGGTTTTCTCATCCTCTCTAGCAGATATTACCTTGTGTAGAGAGGGACAATTCTTTTTGTTCATAAAAGTTCTGCCTGCTTGTGTAATGACCACAGCATTGTTTCTTACATGCCTAATCATGGAACCATAGAATGGTCTGGGTTGGAAAGGACCTTAAAAACCATCTCATTCAAATCTCCCTGCCATGGGTCCACTAGACTAGGTTTCTCCAGGACGCATCCAACCTGTCCTTGAATGCTGGAGCCTCTTGGAAAAGTTTACTTAGGGTCTGAGGTGATGACTCTGTCAGCAATAGACACACTTGGCTTTTTTTTGTCATTTTCTTAGATTGTCAGGGCTATTTGAGCTCAGAAATGGAAATCCAAAGGTGTTTCTCTTTATTTACATCAGGTGTGCCAAAATGTGTGACTTAACCTGACTCTGGGTATCTTCTCAAAAGACTGCAGACTTTGCTATTGATCCAGTCCTCTGGTCACTCAGATTGTGCCCTGGTAGCAGTCAAGGGACTGTGGACTCTAATTACTCCTTTGGGTTAATCCTTATCTTAGATTAGTCCTAAGCCAAGATCAGGGCCCTGGGGCTGTACCTGCTGTGCATCATAGCAGGCACTGAAGTTCAACCTTCTGTGGGAGGTGGGAAGTTGTGTTCAACAGTGCTAAAGATTTGTTTCCCTTTGTTTCTTCCTGTGTTAAAAATGCTGGATCTGCACATGGACAGCTGATACAGATATCCCCTTTTCCCTCCAGCCCCTTGCTTTGATGCCTGTGTGTAGTGGTGCTCCATGGCTTGGGTTCTGCCTGCAGCAGGCTGGTGCCAGGAGGCTGGACCCCTCTTAGCTGAAATGCAAGGTATAATCATTGAAGTGAAAGCTCCTCATCTTGGGTCCCTCTGTAGTTATGGCAAGAAAGAAGTAAAGATTACAGCAGAAGTGACAAAGTGACTGTATTCTGCAAATCTGAGTCTGATCTCCTCTGTTTTACAAATTTCACTCTTAAGGAAAAAAAAGATAAAAAATAAAAAATCCTAGATTTTCAAGTGGAGTCAGGGCTGTCATGATCACGTTGGATCTTAGCATTGCTATGTGGAAAGAATCTCCATAACAAAAGTAAATATTTGAGGACTTTGTGTCCTGCACCTTTGAACTCCGTAATGCTGAGCATGTCTCCTGGGTGGGCAGCTTCTCCCAGCAGAGCTGAAGCCAGCCACAGAAGCTTTACTGCAGACCCCCATGCCCCTGAGAAGGCCTTTTCCTTTCCTGGGCGTTTCAAAAATTGGCAGTTTCTGAAGTGAGGGCTATTACAATTTTAATATCCTGCTCTGCTTATATGTTCAGGAAGTCCCACAGTTTTTCACAAATATGAGAATTATTGTCTGAGAATGAATTCTTAAAATCCTATTATCATACATAGTAAAAATGGATGAAGAAATCCTACCTAGGGCAGCCGTGGCTGATGATACCAATAAAATAAGCCATAAACTCCTGGAGCCCTTGTGACCAGAGGGGCATAGCAGGTTTGAAGTCTCCATCCTCATCTTCCCAAAGTGTGGGAATGCTGTGTGAGTACATCAGTAGAGGTGTTGGTCTCACCTCCATCTGCCCATCACTCTCACTGCAGCCCCCCAGTTGCTGCAGCCCCAGGACACAACGGGTTGAGCTCAAGATCTGCCCCCTGCCCTTATGTGGCTGGGAATCTGTAGTTCTGCCACAGTAACTGGAGGGTAATTGGCTTATAAGAACAGGAGAGATGGTGGTGGTCTGATGGGGGTCTGAGTAGGGTGTTTCTCTGGTCTTACTATATTATATCCTATGAGACATTATTTTATGAGATATTATATCATATTATTATTTGAGAGCTCATGAGCACTCACAGGAAAGACTTGTGAGCAGCAGAAATGCTGGTTTGAGTTACACTTGATATTGTTAAGGTTTTGCATATAAAACCTCAGGTATGGCAGTTTTTTACCTGTTTATTTTTTTACTATTTTATTTTTGACAATCATTGAGTTGCTCTGGCAGTGTGATACCCTACTTCAAGTATTTCACATGGAATTCCCATGTTTTATGAGGGTAGAGGGGAAAAGACTTGCCTATGTGCCTGCTTTTTAAAACAGGAATCACGCTCCCTCTCCTTCAAATAAAGGGCATTTATGACTGATAATATATTTCATTCCCCAAACCTTAGAATCAGAGGCTTAAGTGTAATTTTGAACTTGACATCCTCTGATTAAAATTTAAAATTTAATAGAGCTCTGTATGTGTCCAGCCATAGGGAAAGTAGTATCCAGCTTCCAGCTGGTTGCTCCATCTGTTAAAACCTCTGTGTGACTATGGGGCTGTTCGGGGGCTAACAGGGAAATTGGTGAGATGGGGTGTTTTGGAGAAGGATGTACCAATCCTTTCCCTATTGGGACATTTTTTCATCCCTCTTTTGGGGAGATGCTGCTCTTTGCCTGAAATATCTCATGGGCATCATCCTCACTGGGGTCAACATCATGACAGGCTGTGCATGCAAATGAGAGCAAGAAAAGCTCTCAATGAGCTGCTGCTTTGACAGAAACTCTTTAAGGCAAAGTTATTTTGAATTTTCTTTTCTTTAATGCCTCGTCTGTCGCTGATTCAGAGAAAGCTGAACAGCAGTAATGTTTATTTGCTGTCCCTTTGCTGGTTCTCTCCCTTGTTTTTATTATTATTTGTATGGTAAATGCCACCGTTCAGGCAGCTGCAAAGCAACAGTCTTGTTCAAAGTGTGTGTCAAGGGTATTTTCAAGGCCTCTTCAATAAAATCAAATAACTGGTGAATATTTATCTTTTAACTCCCATTTAAATTGTACATCAGAACATAATGGAAGCTGACTAGGATGTTGTCTGGTGGAGAAGAACTTCTTGTGATGATTTATGTCTTTATGACTTTTCTGAAAAAAAAGATTTAACTTGAGTCTCTAAGTTGGGTTTTAGAACCTGTGTACTTTGAATTTGACAAAGTTAAGTTTGTGGTCCATCCACAGGTGAAAATATGATATTTGTTGCAACTAGATATTATCTGGCTTGGTGCTTCATCTCCTGGATGGGAAACAGCTCCCAGTTTTCCAACTGGAAGCTGCCCTGCATCACCTACGTGACACAGGCAAAGGCTTTGTCAGTCAGGACTTTTGGGGGAGTTTGTGAAAGATAAAATTTGCCTCTTCATGAGCAGCTTCATTATTGAGTTAAATTTATCCTCTTTTCCTTTTAGAGGATCTTTGCAGAATATATACTGTAAAAGTACTTGAAAGCTTCAGAGCACAAAGAAAATTTGCCTTCACCTTCCCCTGTCTCCCGCAGGAAAACCCCACCCAATCCTAAAAAAGACCAAAAAACTCCACAAAAAGTCCTTCTGTCCTCTGTTTCCTTCTAAGGATAGTTGTCCCCATCCTCAGCAGCCAGAGAACCTGAGCAATGCTTGCAGAGCTAGAAGATAATGTGCTAATACTAGAAAAGCTCTGTAAGTAGAAAAAAAAAAAATCTGTAAGTAACCCCAAGTTTAGCCTCAGACAGTACATTTCTTAATTCCTTTCATGAATAGTTTCTTGTGGGAGTTAATTACATTTTTAAAGCAATGATTGATTATCCTGACGAGGTTGAAACCACTGCAATTAAATGTGAGAGCCTAGAGAACAGTAAGAGCAGTATTAATATGCAAAATACACAAAGAATTATTTTTTCCAGCTGCTTCCTGAAATGTTTCCACGCCTACTTGTGCTTAGCCCCTTTTCTTTTACAGTTAAGAAAGTTAGTAATTACAAGTTTACTTGACCAACACAGCCACAGTTTATATGGTATTGGTAAATATTTCAGCGTTGATATATTTCTGCTTGTATTTTGTGTTTTAGATTAAATCTGAACAGCACAAATGAAGTATTTTAATGGCTCTAAAGCAAACTTTCCTCTACAGTTTTGCCCACTTGGATTTGTGGATTTCTGGCACTGATTGTTGGGAAAAAAAGTATTTCAGAAAGTAACTCCTTAAATTGAGAGTTAGGTGTCTTGGTTCGCCCTGTTTTAAAACAGGCTTTGGTAGCTTTAAGGAAAATTCTCCTGTACATTCCTATTGATTCACCACTGAAGGAGATGTAAAATCTTTTTCAAAGCTTGAAACCAGCTCATCTTTTGGCACAAGGGATCTATTCATAAGCAAACATTGTTTTTAGCATTAAAGTTGAGCTATTATAAATTATCCCAGTTCCACTGAGCTCCATCAGTCTATTCCAGCTGGGAATTGAGCTGACACGTCTGGCAAAATCCTGCATACGACTCCATTAGCGCACCTGAGTGCAAGGTAAAATCCAGTAGTGTGACCACAAGTTCTTCTATTTTTATCTGTTGAAAGATTTGCTAATTTTTCTGCCTAATTGGACCTTGTAGAGTCTGGAAAAGTAGTCTAATTTGCTGCTTCATGTGGTTTTTTTTCCTTTGCTGTCAAAAACACCCCAAACATCCATTAGTCTCACTTGCTATATAGAAAATAAATTAATTTCCTATTGTTTTCCTGTCATTGTGCTTGTTGCAGATTTAATTAACAGCAAGTAATCTCTCTATATTATTGCTGCCTGTTACTTTTGTCTTTATTTATTTATTTACTATTTTATGTATTCATTATTATTAATAGGAATATTTTTTATTATATAGGATCCAACCCCCAAATCCTTTGCTGGGTCCCCAAATGACCTTTGGTAGTAGTAGACCTTCACCTCTGCCTCTGTGTCCCTTGGGAAAAGGCTGTAAATCCAGAATGGAGATGCTGCAGTGGAGTCAACAGTCACTGCACCCACTGAGCTGGGACTCTGAGTGCCTCTGTTAGTGAACAGCTACTCCCACAAGCACTACCTCACAAGGAAACTACATACCTGCCAGCATGATTTATGGTTTTATATTGCTAAGCTCCCAGTCAGATAATCTTTCAGTGTCCACTTTTCTGTAGTACTACATAAAATAGAATTAAAATTAAGAATTCAGTTAGACCCGTCAGTTTGGGAAATGACTTGTTTTGGGAAATGACTTCTTTTTGGAAAGTGGACAGTAAGGGCATGGAGCGGTGACAGCCCTTGTTGAGCAGCATGTGGAGCCTCAGTGGGTGTGGACATATTTAATGAATAAATAATTAATGTAAGAGCTGGTTTTGGCACAACTCAGTTTCTCCAGGCTGGCAGCTGGGGGATATTCCAGGTCCCCTCCTGATCGGGTTCAGTGACTCTGAAGGTGTTTGTAGCTACTTCTCACCCTCTTGGCTCTTACAAGGTGGAATCAAACTATGTTTACAAAACCAAAAGCATCATTTTCTGCACCTTGAAGCTGCTGTTCTGCAGTGGGTGGTTGCAACAGCTCATCCCCTCAGTGCATTGGTACTGTAACACCTCATGTGCAGGATTCTAGAGTGCCTGATGCCAGTAGGTAAGGAAGCAAGGGAGGATGTATTTACTAGAGAGAGACAGGTATTCACTGCTGTTGCCCTTCATTTGTAATAGAGGCACAGAGCATCCACCAGCACCAGGAGCCAGATGATGCCTGCTCTGAAAGGAAGTGCTGATTTTTTCCTAGTGGGAACTTTTTCAGCATATCGTGTGGTGAAACTTCATCTTATCTGTTTTTCCTCACATTCTGGTTTCTGAGCTTTTATTATAACAGAGCACTGACTCTTATTTGATTAATGAAAATTGGCCTTTTGCATGGGTGCACAGTGCAATATTTCATATTTGGTATTAGGCGCTGTAGTGAGCCCAGCAATTCTGCAGAGATAGAGATTATGCAGCACAATGATAAAGTATAAAAGGTGATGTGAAGTTTGCAAGGGAGGAAGGAAGAATAAAAAGAAGGAAACCATAGACAAAGGTGTCTGGGTTTTACAGCTTCTTGATACAGCAGCTGCATTACAATTCTGATGTACAAGTGCAGCAGAAGCACTGAAACACCAGATTGAATGAGGCAAATTTGCCTTTAGGACAAACCTCCAACTTATTGACATTTGTATAAGCATGTGGTGATCTACAGATAAAACCCCCCTGGAGAGCTCTCTGGCATTATTGTAACAGGCGAGCAGAAATTTCCAGATCCAGGCAGCAGCAGCTGGGATGGATGGGTATCCTTTGGTTATCCTTCTCCCTCCTTAGAAAGCAAGAAATGCCTGGCTCAGATAAAATAAGTGTATAAATCACTGCAAATGTGTATAATATTTATGGTGCTAATTTATAATGTTAGATTTATCTCCTGCCTGGCAAGAGAGAGTTTTTCTGATGCCCTCAGTGGCTGCTGCTTCCCAGTTTATATCACTTGTTGTCATTTTTTATATCACTTGAAAGGCTGTGTGTTAAAGTGGAATTTGTACCAACATGTTACAGTATAGTTAAAACTAACTTTGGTGATTGTCCAGATTTCCTTCTGAAGGAACAGAGGGCTTTCTCTCGGAGGACTGGTTATTTGGGACTCTGTCGAAAGGTATAAGTCTATTTCAAAATCTAGAATGAGTGAAGGACTCGGCAAGGCAGAAGATGAATCAGTATAAAACACAATCCTAAATTTTGAAACTGTGCCCAGTTTCAAAACTGGGTTCTCCCTGGGAAGATAAATAATCTTCCCGTAAGAAATGTGTTTTCCTTTTTGATATGGAAAATTGTGATCAAAACTCCTCCAATTTGTTCACCTTTGTAAGAATTTTGTAGCTTTCTCTGGAGCATAATGAGGATCAGTTGTGCTGGTGCAAGCACTGGTGGGCACAGAGCAAGGTTGGAGGTTGGGGTTGGAGGAAAGTCAACCAGCTTGCAGTGCTTGCACTACAATTTTTACACAGTTGTGAGTGAGCTGTGATATTTTTTCTTCTTTTCTAAAATACATCTGGACAAATTAACATCTAAAACCTGAGTCATGTTCAGACCTTGTTCTTTGAGATAATATTCCTGAGGCCAGCAAGACAGCGCAACTACCAAGGTAACAGGTTAAACCATTTTACCTTGAACCCCAGGTATGAATTATTCAAAGCTGCCTCATTAGTATTCATTTGTATAACCTCACCTGTCACTCATCAAAGGTTATATTTTCCATCTATGCCCAATTCTTCCTTTCCGTGTCTAGACCTCCCAAACCCCTGTATTTTTTAATAAGCACTGAATTACAGGGGCACAACTGATGGTGCCTCCTCCCCTCTCCAACTTCAACTGGTACTGGAGATTTTAGTTTTTATCCTAAATGCCAAGTAAACCGCAGCACAAGCTTTTATGAATAAGAAAACCCATGAAGAACACGGAGAAGCCATTTGCTGGGAAGTGCTGGTTTTTTCCAAGGTTACGCTCTGCAGCAGACTGAAATCAGACTGTGCAGACTGGAGTGCTTTGGTTCCATTTGGTCTGGAGAGAGAAGTAGTTTGGAGGAAGCAGTGAGGGACAGGTTGGTGGCGAGTGATTGAAGCAGGAGGTGATCTGTGAAGGTAGGGACAGATGGAATGTGCAGGTGTTCAGCTGCCGAGGGCTTGGCGGGGAGCTGGGTAACTTGAGACTTTTTTACTAAGAAGTTGCAATTCAAACACAGCAGATTTTTTTAAGTTTGTTTTTTTCCTTCATTGTTTGGAAGCTGTGTTTCTATGTGTGCCTTATCAGATGCATGAGAGCCCCTTCTTGCAAAATCATCAGGTGATAAAAGGAATGCTGCTGGGGTCAGTGGGCGCTTCCCACAGCTCCAGCGTGACTTTTCCTGGTGTTGGCAGTGATGGATGTTGCCTGTCTGCCTGCTTTGTTCTTGTTTTGGGTGTTGTAGTTCTGTAAAACACAAATAGCATTCAGAAAGGGAGGCTTCTGCCCAACAGTGCCCCAGGGGCTTACGGAGGTCCCTGATGTGGTGAGGAAGGTGTGTAGCGGGTTGATGGACAAGCTTTAAGACCAATTGCGCTTCCTGCGATTTGCATATTTAAAAGGGCGCGGAGGTGCGGGACTTTCCCTTTGTTCGGCTCTCCTGCCGGGAGCGGGGGGAGGCCTCCGAGCCTCTGGGCCCCAGCCTGGGCCCGGGCCGGACCCTTTCCCCCTTCCCCGCCCTTCCCCGGCATGGCTCAGCTGAGATCCCAGCTGCTCCTGCTTTGCTGGAGGCCTGGCACAACCCCCAGTGCAGCCACCGAAATGAAATCTACACCACAAGAGCTCCGGCCGCCGCTGGGCAGAGAACGTGTGACCAACATCGGGAGACAAATTCCTGATGCAAGCCCTGGGTAAGATTAACTTTTTCAGTGCTGTAAATTCCCCAGAACAGATGAAACCTACAGACATCAATCCTCTCCCAAGTCAGAGGAAAGGAAAAGGTGAAGGCATATGAAGAAAACAGCATAGAGACACCAAAGTCAGTGAAGAGGGAAGAGCCGCAGCCCAGAGAGAGGAGAAAGAGGAGATGCTTGAAGCCTAGGAGCTGAAGTTCTTTTGTAAGGCTATGGTGATGGACTGTCACACATTAGAATAGCCCTGTAATTCATGAAAAGCATGGGGAGATGGAGCGTTCAAACTGCAACCATGAGCAAAGGCACCTTGCTGGAACAAGCAAATGCTGAAGTAGCTGTGACCTAATGAGAAGCTTGAACAGAGAGAGATGAGAGGCAAGACCTCTGTTCCCAGAGATGAAGATGATCCCAAAGATAGATGAAGAGAACCATTGCTTCTGAACAGCTCCTCCCTAAAATGGTACCCCATTAGCTAAGATTGAACCCTCGAAAAGAGTTGTGGGGAAAGCTGTAAATTGAGGGAAGGGACTTTCACATTGCGAACAGATTTCCATTTCCGGGCGGCTGATTCGCTGTGACATTGAAGTCATAAGAGAACTGTTTCTTGTGGGAAGTCTCCATGGCTGGTAAGAGACTCCTCTCCCTAAGTGAACTGAAGAAAGAGTAGTATAGAGGTGGTAAGCTGACTGAAAATCCCAAGTTCTGTCTCTTTACGTTGTCAGTGGGAAAGGAAAGAAGTGGTGGGGGGAGGAGAAGTGTTCTGAAGGTTTATTCTGACCCTTATTATTTTTTTCTTTTAGTTCTGTTAATAAAGCTTTCTTTATATTCTTTAAAATTTTGGGTCTGCTTTGCTTTCTCCTAATCCTTATCTCACAAAAGAAAATAGATGCAAACTCAACCACTACAAGGTGGCAGGAAAGGGAGAGAGATTCGGGGAGGAGAAAGGAGGGTTCAGCATGATGCAGGGATCTGGCCAAGGGGAGCAGGAAGGAATCTCTGCAGGAAAGAGGGGAGGAGTGGGTGTTTGTGACATCCCATATCTTTGATCTTAACTTGAGTACTCTCCCTAGGAACAGGCACAGGAACAGTGCCTGAGCAGCTGAAGGGCTCTCCTAGAAACCCTCATGGTCTTTGCACCTATAAAAATTCCCCAGGAAAGGGAGAACCAAGAAAAACCACATTCAGATTCCTGTTTGCCCATCTGCTTCTTCTTCCCCTGTGACTTTTGAACCTGTTTCAAGTACATCCTGACAGTGAAATGAAGGGCTTAAAATTCCCAGGAAAATTTGTCAGAAGAAATTGTGGGCTGGAAGAGGGATACCTAACGAACACCAGAAAATCCTGTGCCACAGGAAAGCAGGCATTGTAAACTTTTGTTTTTCCTGGTACGTATTTTGCCTGCTGGCACCAGGACAGTTGTGCAGATGTTTTGCCCAGCGGTTATGCCTTCAGCACAGCTGGGAGTATGTTCTGATGGGGGTAAGCATTGTTAAGCCAGGTTGGGCTGTGCTCTGGCATTGCAGAGGCACTCACGGATGGCGGGAAGGTTTTGGCAGCTGCAGGCATCAGGGGAAAACCCTTTTTTCTCATACAGCCGAAATGATAGAGTGAGAAAACTGGTGTTTGTCATCCCCAAATTTCCTTCAGTACTACTCAGTTTCATTCTGAACCTAGATTGAATGCAAGTAGTGCATCCAAATTAATTACAAAATTAAAACATTTTAGGAAATAATGAATTTACACATGGTAAGAACAAATTGTTTAAAGGTCACTGGGTAAGGACTGTTTAAAAATCTATTAAAGATCTTGCATTCACAAGATTATCAATCAAATTGTTTGCTCATTCAGCAGTGAGCTTCTCTGAGTTACTGAAATTTATTCTTGGGTAAAAGTAGGTGGAAGGGGCCTTTTCAATTTCTTATTTTAACATTTCATTTCACCTTTAAGGTGATGTGGAAGCTGATGATCTAACCTTGATTGCTACTGCAGCGTTGACAATGATGATTATGAATCTGTAACATCCATTCGAAAAATTCAATCTGCTCTACTGCTGGCGCTGCTTTTTGTAATGTGGTTTTTGATTCAACATGTTTGTGTGTGTGTGTCCTGGTCTGAAGCAGGGCAGACCTACGATGGGCTTCTTTTTGCTGCCAGATCTGCCTCTTCTCTAAATTGTCATTCCCACAGCCAGAGCAATTCCAGTCTCTGGTGTGCGAGTCCAATGTCTGGTGCATCCTCCATGTAGGGTCAGAGCTCCTTCTTGTGTTCACTAAAACTGACAGCAAAGCTTTCACTGGTGGAATGAAGAGCTGGTGCTGGACTGCAGCAGGGAGTTTGTCCTGTTTAACTTTAGGACTTGAATCTGTATAGCAGGAAGAGAAGATAGTGAAGGGTTGAATTTAGGGTGCCTGAATTCCTGATTGTTGAGATTGACAAGCTGCCCATGGAAGTTGTGGAATCATCATCCCTGAAAGTGTTCAAAAAACATGTAGATGTGATTCTTAGGGTGATGGCTTGGTGGTGGACCCGGCAGTGCCAGGTTAATGGTTGGACTCTGTGATCTTAGAAGTCTTTTCCAACCTTAAGGATTCTGTGATTCTATGTGGAAGCTCTTAATGCCATTGGCACAGGGCAATTTCTCATAGTAGGAACCTGTGCAGAGTTTAGTACCCTCATGGCAACTGTTCTTTAGCTACAATGACTCCTCCTGGGCCTTTCCACTCTGGTTTTCCCCTCCCTCCACAACAGTACATCAGCACAGCTGATGGAGAGGAGGAAGCAGGGACCAGCTGAAACCTGGGAATTGCTGTTCCCATTACCAGAACTTCGAACTCACAACATCCAAGTGACTTTCAATTTTTTCCAGAATCAGCTGCTATTATCTTTGCTTCTCTGGCTGAATGAACCAACACAATTTTATTAAATTAGCCATTTGTTATGTCTCTTGTACACCAAGGAAAGCAATTTTGGAGACTAATGACTGCAAGGCCCCTCACAATAGCAGTGTGAACTCTCCCTGCTGTAGACAGTCTTGCTGAGGACAGTGTCACCAGCACTGGCATCAAGAGGGAAGAGATGACAGAGCAGTGGTGACACACAGCATCTGCCCTCTTAGATAGAAATCACCTGAACCCAGGTCATGCATCAGCAGGAGGATGTCCTTTTATGTAAAATCAGACCCTGAAAGAAGTCATGTTATTTTTTCTCTATGTCACAGCCCACTTTGACTGGGCTAGTTGCCCTTTGGGAAGGGGGCTGTGGCTGTTTCAGCAGACAAATATCTGACCCTTCCAGCCTGCCCAAACCACATCCATTAGAAAGGGAAACCAGCCAGAGTCTGAAAACATTCCCCATCTCCTTCTATTGTGATAGAAAGACAAAGCCCTTGAAGAAGACAATAGAGACTGAAAATAGAAAAATATGGTTTTATAAAAACAATAGATGGAGGGAAGGATGGCAAGCCATGTGGTGAAGTCAGAAAATGTCTTTTCTTGAGGAGGAGGGAGGGAAGTAAGTGCAGCTCTGGAGGAGATGGCAGCAGATGGGCAGCATTTGTGCTTCTGGACCCCCTTTGCTCTGCCTTGGAAGCCCCCCTCTTCCATCCTGCACCAACCCCTGCTTTATTTTCCAGATCTTCAGAGCAAGGCTGGATGGTGCAAGAGGCAGGTGTCTGCCAGCCCCTGCACAGTTATCCTCCTGGCACACCATGAGCTGTCATCCTTTTTCTGCAGCATCTGTGAATCAGCTTTTTTATTCCCAGAGTCTCCAGAGATGGTAGATCTAAAAATGATGCCTTATGCTGGGTCCTGTCTCTGCAAGTAGGTGGAGTTACGAATGTCACCCCTTCCCAGAAGGTCACTGGGTTCCCCTTCTGCAGAGGCACCAGGATATTTATGGGGCACCTCGCAGCATTTCTGTCAGGATCCTGTCTCCTAATAAATGTGTTAGAGATTTTGAGCTTGGTGCACAAGAAAGATTATAAAGCCTGCACAATAAATCTGCTTGTATTAATTCAATGGCTCATTTGTGCAAAGCCTTTTTACTGCTACCAGTACCCAATAAACACAAAGCAAAATCAAAGCACAACAATATTTTGGAACAACTTGGGGGTGATGCATAATGCTGAGGAAGCCTTCACAGACATCATCAGCAGAATCATAGCAAATGTTCAGCCCTAACAAATGATGGGCTTTTTCCCATGAGCAGAGGCAGAGGATGCCTAGCAGTGCTCCAGGTGGTCTGGTGAGCTGTTTCCAATAGAGGACAGTGTTGCACAGTCACACTGGCTGCTTGTGAGTTAGGATTCAGAATCAAAAGCCATAACATTGACCACTTTAAAAATCCTAGCCCAATTCCTTAATGGACTGAGTTGTCCTGTTTTTTAAATTCTTGCTGTGTAGTATTTGATCCCAAACTCCCCCATGCTGTGCTGGGTTCTCTGGCAGCTCTGCTGCTGTTTCTTTGCCTTTTCTGATGGGTCCCAGCAAATCTCACTGGCTCACAAGGAGTTATGACCAAACTGAAAGGGAAGAGCATCAGTGGATGTAATACTGCCTAAATGGGAGTGAGTGACTGAGCAGTTGTACCTACCTGCCTATACTTGACCATTTGAGTACCTTGCCTAATAAATTCTTTGCTGTTGAAAAGACTTTGAGCATCCTTGTTTCTCTTTTTCTGCATTTTGACAGGTCTCTTTAGTAAAATCTTGGGTGTGTCATAGGGAAGTGTATTGCATCTTTGTCCAGGGAGGCGTACAGGAGAATTTCAGAGGACTTTTCTAATTCAAACAGCCATTACAAGGCCATTGGTAATTGCCAATGGTTGTATTTATAAGGGAAGTGTCATCTCCAGTTCTTTCTTCCATAGAGCGGACTGAGAAGTTCATAAATTAGCATGAGATTGCTAATTTAGAAGCTAAATTGTGGGTTTGTGACTCTGAGGTATGAACAGAAGTCTCTGTTCCTAGTGCTGGGATCTCCCACCTCTTAAGAGTACAGGTGGTTCCTACTGCTGGAGGGTGCTCTTCTCTCTCAGAAAATGAAGTATTCTGTATTTTAACCATAAAGCAGTTGTTTTTCCTTCTGGGAAGAGGTTGTTGCAGCCTCCACTCCCCCTTAACCTGAAGGGATGGACACTTGTCTGTGCCATCAGTCACTGCCAAATACAGAAGGAGAAGCCACCGACACCTGGCATGGGATCAGATACTGCTTTCTCACCATATTCCATACCAGAGGTTTATTTGGCAATAGGATCAGAAAAATAGGGAAAATCTCTTGACAAATTGGACAAATAGATGCTGCCAATAAACCCCATAAGCAACAAAACCTTCTTTATTGCACTGTGAAGCTGCATTTTATTGGTGAATTAATAGGAATAACCAAACTATTTTAGTGGCTGACTGGGAACAGTATATTAGTTAGCAGTATTAATAAGTGTGGAGTGACAGGAGACTTGTAAGAGTGGGAAAATGAGATACAGTATTTATCCCTAGTGCAAAATCTCTTTTATTATTGAAGACAGTGGGTTAACTAGGGATAGATTGAATACTTCAACTCTATTTTTATTGGATAATTAGTAGTGAGCAATCCCAACCCTGGGACAAGGACAGAAATCTGAAAATCAAGAAAGTTGTGAAAGGAGGGGAAAGAAAAGGAAAATAGGTATTATGGGGTTTTGCTTTCTATCTTTTTACAGAGTCAGCCACAATATAAAACTTTGCTGGTGCAGGTGGAGGGACAGATGGGGGAATGAAGAATAGCCCAACTTCCTGCCTGTCCATGAGATAAACCCTTGCAGGAAGATTTTCTGCATTTCCATTAAACACCTCACTCCTGACCAGCTTGTGCACTCCTAGGTCTGATGCGAGGAAGAATAAAGAAATGCATCAGCTGTGTAATGGTAAAGGTCTGTCTTAAGTTTTGTTTCCTAGATAAAAGCAGTTAGCAAGAACAAAGAATGTATGATGTGATTTTCAAAGAATGAGAGCAAGATCTAAATTCTGGGAGTGGAAGTTTGGAAAGGCTCTGGAGATGTTAAAAGTTGAGGGAGGGCAGACGGGATGCCAGCATTTGGGCAGTTGGAAATGTAAACCACCCTTCCTTAGGCTAATTGTGCAGAAAAAGAGCCTAGTACTGCAGTTTTCTCTGCAAAATGGGGTGATTGTGCAGCAGCACCAGCATTTACTGACTATGGAGTCTGCTTATTTCCCCCTATTTTTTATTATCAGCAAAACCTTAATTACAGCTTACCTACCACCTTCTGCCTACGTTTACAATTCAATAAATTTTCAGTCTCCCTATGCAATCTCTGTCTCAAACAGTGCTGGGCTCTGGCAATGGGCATTATTGATTCTTTGAAGAAATTATAACAGCATTTGTTCCAAGGAAGACGGGGATAGAGGGGTGTACAGGTGCTCATGCCAAGTATTAAAATGTCCCCTCTCACCACCAGCACTCACTTGTCTGTGCTGTATTGAGCAACACAATTCCAGGTTAGAAACCTGGTACAATTATTTTAATGTAATTGATGGGAGTCATGAGGAGCAGGAAGAGGAATTTGGACTGAATTTGATTCCTTACTTTCCAAACCCAGCCGTTTTTGTTTGGGTTTTTTTTCCCCTCTCTCGACTGTAGGACTATTTAAAATGGGATGCAGGAAAAGATGGTCATTTAATGGTTTAAAAAGTAAGTGAGAAATCACTTCGCAGCATTTAACTAATTTTTTCTGTTTGAGTATCAGGAGCAGATGTGGCTGTGAACAGTAATTAAAGGTGGAATTGATGGGCTCTTGGCTGTTGGGAAGTTAAAAATAGCTAGAAATGGAGTGACTGAATTATTTGAAAAATATTGCCTGTCAGATCACTGCTACCTTGAAAATAAGTACAACACAATTCATTAAAAGAGTCTGGAAATGAAAATTTGCTTCTTGTTTAAAGTTTGTGTTAATTTGTCATTAATATTCATTGACTTAATGAAAGCCATAACTGCTGCAGCATCTGGCTGACCTCAGATGAGTCTCTGTGTGCTCTAGTGCACTCTAAAGAGGTTTCCCAAATACTTCAATTTAATAAATATTATGGCCACGTTCTCATCTGATGTAAACTACAGTGAGATCAGTGCACTCATCGTGATTTAACATCCAGTCACGATTGTCTGGGATTAGAGAATGCTCAGCCCCGAGGTGTAAGCCAGCAGAGGCAGTGGTACATGTGGGAGCTTTCTGTTACTGCCCAGGGATGACAGAGCTAAAATGCTACAAGCAGAAGACTCAGCTGTTTGGGTGATGGGTGACATGCAAAGCCTGTGACTTCACTATTCTCATACAGTGATGAAGAGTTCAGTCAGGAGGGGGATGAGAGTCGTTCCGTCACCAAGTGCTGAAGGCAGAGCCATAGTTGTCTCACAGATCCTGCTCCTCCAAGGAATGAGCAGGACCCTGCACACAGGTGGTGGGAGAGGTATAAAGCTGCACCGATGTGCAGCTGTGTGCCAGGGATTGCATGACAGCTCCCAGGGGCTTGTCCTGAGCAAGAATAATGTCCCTGATCTTTTGTAGTGCCAACTATTGACTGTTGATAATGATGATTTATCTCTAGAGTTAAGCAGAAGGAATATTAAAAGATTGTGTATGGTGTGAGAACAAACCTGATTTTGAACATGCTGCATCTTATCCCCCTCCCTAAGAAAGGGAGAGAACTTCCTTAATTCTGTATCTCCTGTGTTTGTGTCCTTCTGTAAGCTCTCCCAAAGCAACATCCTACAACTTTTATCATAGAATAGTTTGGGTTGGAAGGAACCTTAAAGATTATCCAGTTCCCACCCCCTGCCATGGGCAGGGACACCTTGCACTATCCCAGGTTGCTCCAAGCCCCATCCAATCTGGCCTTGAGCACTCCCAGGGATGGGGCAGCCACAGCCTCTCTGGGCAACCTGTGCCAGGGCCTCACCACCCTCACAGTAAAGAGTAAAAGTAAAATGAACAAATAAATGAAAGTTTTATCATATAATACAGCTTTGTATTTATTTTTGTCTCATTCATACGGTATTTTCTGCTTTTGAACCTGTGTGATACTGTAAGGGTTAAATTTAAGGATTTTTTGAGGATTAAGTTTAAGAATTTTTCAGAATTCCCAGGTATTGCAGAGATAAGGCTGGGGATTTTGTTCTGTGCTTGATTTTTTTGTTTTGGTTCTTTTGCTGCTAATATAAGATGTGATTCTTGGCTGTGGCACTAGATGGTGTTTAACCAAGCAGGAGCGGGGAGATAAACTGGAATTCCAAACAGAAAGTCAGTGGAGTTGAATAAAAAGAATTATGGTTCAAGTGTTACCCAGGTGAATGAGCTATGCATTCTTGGCTCCAAAATTTGTTTGAAAAATTCAGGTTTCAGTACCACTTTTGTTTTGAAAAGCAATAGCACTGACATGAAACCTGTACTTAAAAACAAAAAGAAAAAAGAGAGTTTAGATTCTAGCTCAGCCCCATCCTCAGCCCTTATATAATCAATAATAATAAAAGAATAAATCTAACAACAAACCTTATGGATTCTGAGAAAATGAAAAATATCGTGCCTGGTTCCCTTGAGGAATTTCAATTTATACTAACTCTTAAACAGGAGGAAGATGTTTCTCAAAATGAATTATACTGTCCTTGTCTAAAAGGTTCCCCTCTGTGTGCATGGTATATTTGTGAGCATAAACCCTGCCATAAACCAGTGCTGGGTGGAGTGCAATTCCACCAGCCTGGCTCTCTGGGACAGGCTCTTACTTCCAGGTGAGACAGAAGTGGGATGCTGTGTCTTTATAGCAATAGTGAGGCAGCCAGGTGAGTAGATTTGGGGAAAAAAAGAATCCCAAATAATATCAAAGTCCCCCAAACTAACCGAAAAACCTCACCACCCATCCCCCCCTCCTGCCTCTCATGTTCTTAAAGTGCTTCAGAACTGTTAGGAAAATCGGGTAGAGTTACCTTAATACAGCCTACTTTATGTAATCACTTGGAGTATAATCTACAAATAACTTCTACAAGGTCTTATCTAGGAAAAACCATTCACAAAATTCCCACACAAAGTGTTTAATCTGGCAAGCCAAGTTTTTTTCCCATGTGTTGATGCTGTTTAACACCTTATATGCCAATGTAAGTACCAGGAAACTCTGCATTTGGTCAATCTCAAATTCTGAAGCTCTGATGAAAAAACAAAAAACCAATCACAATAATATTAAAAGGTTAGAAACAAATGAAGGGATCCTTCTGCAGCTGGATCTTACTTCTAAAATACATTCACAGTGATAGAATTGGCAGCTCTTATATTTTTACTTGGGTTTAGCATTGCTAAATGTTTTCAAACCCTGGCAAAAAAGGATGTAAGTGCAGCTGAGATTAGTCATGTCAGTACCTAGAAGTAGCACAATTTACCTCAAATGATTGTCATGGAGAAGTGTTTGCTACATGAGATTCATTCCATTTTCCTTGTCAAGCTGTGAATCAACAGAAAATAGCTGAAGACAGCGAAAAATAAAAAAAATTAAAAAAAAAAAAAATTCTGAACATCATCACCAGCAGCAAAGCTGTGGTGGCAGGAAGGGGCAGGTTGTGGTGCTGGAGCTGTGGTACCACCAGCCCTTTTCCTTTTTGGGACCTCTGCTCAGGACGTGTCACTGGGGCTGTGAGCAACAGCTGCTGCAACCTTATGGGTGCAGGAGCTGGAGATGTGGTCATCCTGAGCCATTCCACACAAACAGCAAATGCTGGTGGTCATGGGTGGGACACAGGTGGGTTCTAACACCCAATCAGCCAAAGTGACTTGATGCACTCTGAGTGCAGGTCAGGCATCACTACCACCTCCAGCATCCATCCTTTCACCTGCCTGCTTGGTTAGCCTCCATTTTTTTCCTTAATAATGTTCTTAGGAACACATTGCCCCAGCCCTGAGCTCAGCCCATGAGCTGGCAGACCTTGATGTGGGCAGTGGTTTGGGAAGATGCTGCTAAACTCTGGGACCAAAATAAATAGTCAACAGAAGTGTAAGGATCACCATGTGAGGTCAAGAACCTTTATCTTTTGTGGATTTTTCCAACAGCCCAGCTCTTTCTGTGCTGATGGAAACCAAACCCCAGCTTCAAAAGACCCTTTGTTTAATCAACTGATTTATCTTTTTTATTTTATTACTGGTTTACACCTTTATGGATGTTGTTTTGCATTACTTTTATCAAGCCAGTGTTTCTTCCCCTACAGCTAGAACACTTGAGTGATGTTTGAAATTTATAATGCTCTTTGATTAATATTAAATGTGGAGAACAAATACTTTTGGAAGGTCTTTATCCTCTGATAGACTTGATTGTTTGAGTTGCTGAGGCAGCTTGTGACAGCTCCTTGGGGACACGTGGAGTGTCTTCCTTGTTTTCCAAGCCTCATTATGATTGAGCAAATGTTCTCAATTTTCCTCAGTATACCTTTTTTTGTTGCATCTCTAATATTTTAGGTATTTCTTGGTTCTTTAATATCTTACACTTGTACTTCTTTTTGTAGTTTCTGCTTTTACTTTACTTTTATAATGAAAGGGTTTATAATTTTTAAGGTTCCATCCACTGTCCTCTTTGATACAACAGGAGAAAGGCTCCCTTATGTGTTGGAAGTCAAAGTTTGCTTTATGTGCAGTGTTGTATTAGCCAAAATTTTTCTCCAAATAGAAAACATGTATCTATTACAGCTCTGCTTTACTGTATTTGGAATTAATTTTATATTCAATTTAAAATTATTTTCATATATTAGGGAATGACAAATGTTAGGAGGAAAAAGGTATTTTTGTGAGTGAAAGAGATACTAAGTATCTATGAAAAGAAATGTAATGCTTGTGTAAGGTTCTGAAATCTGTTATTTTCTGGCCAGAAATCACTTCCTGCTGCTTACAAATTGAAGGCAATCAGTGGTATTACCACCAGTCATTACGTGTTTCTGCTATCTTTCATTGTTTCACAGCAATTTTGTGTCCAACTGTTTGCTCAGTGAGATAAGAAAAGTGGTATAGCTGTGAGTAAATATTCCAGGTTTTCAGGAAATCCTGAAGAGTTGTTGCAGAATGACACAACGGGGGATTTGGGAACAGAGCACACTTCTGCCAGCACTGACCACAGTCAGAGGTTATCAGAGATGAAGGAGAGGATGCTCAGAAGTGATAAGTGTGAATACTTCTGTATTCAACCTTAAGAGTTGGTGATAAGTAATAAGTGTGAATACTTCTATTTCAACCTTAGAGTTGGAGATGTTGGTTGTGGTGAATTAGTGGTGATTCCAAGGTGGGACTGACCTTGGACGTGTTTGTATGGTATTTGGTTTATACCCTTTTCCAAGGCAAGTGGGTAGGTCCATGTGTTGCTGGCTTATGCTTTCATTAAACTGTATTAACCATTAAAAACCAATCAAAACTAAATATTGACATAAAACCTGGGTGTGTTGGAGGGGTTGGGGAAGAGAAAACCTCCCTGTGCCATAAGGAAGTGCTGAAGGCAAAGACTGAAAGTCAGTGATGCTCCCACCCACCATTTCATGTAATACCCAGTGTTGGACACAAATTGGTGGAGCTTTCAGTAGGGCTCATAAAGTGAGCAGTATTATCTGTTACAGCAAATCTTCTCTTATCATTGCTTCACTCTGCAGGTTATTTGTAAAGAAAAGAGCCTTCTTTTTGCCTCTAATATAGTTACACAGACAAATTAGTGCTTAGGTCCTTTCCTTTGCTGTAGCCTCCTGCAATTGTCTCTGTGAAGTCTTCACATTGGATGGCCTCTCCAGAGGCTTAAAATGAATTGCAGAACAAAATGAAACCTGACCTTATGCTGTATGTATTTTTTATGACCAGAGCTTATCTTACCAGATACCAGAAAGAAACTCTGGCTGATGTTTCCTAGCAGAAATGAAGAGATGTTGTTTCTTCAGGGCTTGATGATACCATCAACCTTGCACATGCATTTCACTCAAGCATGACCTTGCTTAAGAATAAAGCCATTTCTGAGCTCTGTTTTAAGCGTGGTCTAGCAGAAGCCTGACTGCTGGGCGGCAGCTGAGCGTGGAGGGAAGGGGTGTTGTGACAGGGCTGACGGCGCCGCTGTTGCCACTTGGCTTTGACGGTAATCGGGTTGGGCAGATGTCTCCAACAGCTGTGGCTAATGGCCTGCCATGCTGGGCAGGGACCAGACCTCCACACTCTTCCTGCTCCACAGCAAATGCTTGGGTCTGCTCGCATGGAAAAATAAAACTTGTTCCTCATTTAGTTTTATTACTGAATTCTGCCCTCACTACTAAATCAACAAATTGTTGGTACTTTACACTTGGAAGTTGGACTTTTCTGTGTAAGGTTGGTTCTTTTCCTTTGTTGTGGTTTTTTTAATGTGTGTTTTTTTCTTCTATTTCATTTGTTTGAAATGGCTATTTAAATTATTGATAAGATCTTAAAACTGAGCTAATTCACTTCAATTTATCCAATAGACAAAACTATTTATAATTAAGGGAGAAGCAGAGGTCACTTCGGTGTGTAATAACTGCCAATCCAAATGAATAACAATTATGCAGTTTTTTATGCTAAGCTAAAAATTATGCAGGGACTACCTTCTGAATAGCCTTGAAATGATTAGCAAGAGGTTCACGTGGCAGGCTCTGGGGAAGGAGGAAAAAAAATCTTTGGGGGGGGTGTCTCAAAAACTGTGCACTTATTTATCTGATTAGACTCAGTATGTTGGCACTGGAAACGAACGATCTTTTAACATAAACCTTATCTTTAAATCATAGTGACAGCAGAAGCTATTGTGAGAACATGACCATACATAATTGAAAAGGACAAAGGGTGAGGGTTTTACATAAAAAGAATAGGATTTGAGTGGTTGCTTGCTTCGTCTGTCAGTGTTTGCTGGGCAGTTCCTAGGGCTGTTGGTGTGCTTGGTTCATGGGGAGACTACTGGGATCAGTCACATAACCTTTAGTTTTTCTGAACATTAAGGCAGGGAGAAAATGTCCCTAAAATGTCCCCACCACCTTGCTATAGGTTCCTCTGGAGCTTGCATGCTATTTGAGGAATCAAGAAATGAAGAAATGGCCTTGCTCATACACTGGCTGGGTAACGTGCTTTTGTTTGCACAGCATATTTTATTAGTGTGAAAGAAGGAACGGTTAAAAGAAAAAAAAATTGATGTAGGCTACAATTCTGAGTTATAGCACCAAAGCTGGAATGGGCGTAAAAAGTAGCAACAATTGCATAATGGAACGATAAAAAAGCTTCTCTCCTTTTCTTGCAGGACATAATACTAGTTCACAACACAGTATAATTAGATTGCCTCATCGCCCCTTGTAAAACCAGAAAGAAAAGAAATGTAGGGCTGCATTAAAACTCCTTTCATTTTCTAATGCCTTCAGAGAGATATTGGACATAGAGGACTCACTCTGGCAAAAAGCTCTAGTGAGCTATTAGGTTTTTAACTATTTTATAGGGTTTTTTTATTGTTGCCAGGCCTAGTTTTTCAGTACAATGACTTTGTCCTCTCTCCCCTTTCCAGCCTGTTGCACATTTATCAATCTTACAGATAACATTCACTATAAAGATAAGTCCAGGCTCTTATGAAGCACTGTGTCCTGCTGACATATCCTTCCCTCCCCCCACCTTTTCTTTAGTGAGTCTCACATGACTTCTTTTATCTGATGATCTTCTGATACAAATTTCTTGTGTCAGCTCCAGATCTCACAGACAACAGGAACAAAACCCTGTCATGCAAGAAGTGGACACCATCACCTTTGGGCCAGGTTTTAGTGGAACACAGCAGAGGAGAGCAGAGACTCTTCTAGCTCAGAAGATGACCTTTCCTAAACAGTTAACCATGAGCAAAGCCCACACTTTTTCCCCCCTATTAATTAATGTAAATGTTTTCTCTTCATAAAGACTGTAAAGCTAAAATGCAAGTGGTCAGAAAGGAAGCACTGAATATTGAAAAACAGCTTCATTTTGTCAGTGAAGCTGATGAAATTTACTTAAAAAAACCCCCAGCTTTTGCCAAGGACAAATGGATGCAAAAATCACTACATTGCCACAGGTTGATTAGAATTGTGTCTTTTCAAAGAAAAACAATATTGCTTATTAGTGGACCTGCCAAATTTTGTCCTGACTCAAATTTTTTAAAATCTGTGGAAATGTCAAGAGTTGCTATAAGCATGCACAGCTGACAGTGATAAGTTGTGTGCATCTCTAACCAAGAGTTTTAAAATGATGCATTGGGAGTGCAGTTGAATGAAATCTTGCAAACTGATACCAGCAAGAAAAATGTTCCTGCTTAATGCAGTGGAAAAATAGAAAGTTGCAACTTCCTTGTGTTTATCGTTTTTATGGGAGATGTAGGCTGAGCTGGGACTTAAGGATTGGTCATGAAAGTCACCATCCACGAGCCCTTCGAGGCTTCCCAGGCAGCTTGGGAGTGCAGTACCAACAGCACACTGAGCAACAGACAGGATGCTGACCCAGTAAGAGAATGTCTCCTGACATGTCCTGGTTCACCTCTTTCATGTTTAATCGGCTGTGACTGGTCTCCAAAGCAGTGTTC
Source organism: Gymnorhina tibicen (assembly GCA_013399875.1). Taxonomy (NCBI): domain Eukaryota; kingdom Metazoa; phylum Chordata; class Aves; order Passeriformes; family Artamidae; genus Gymnorhina; species Gymnorhina tibicen. The sequence goes on from VXAZ01001525.1 coordinate 919,018, forward strand.
TTGGATCCAGGATAAACTAATTCATGTTGCAGTAGAGAGAACAGGACAAGCCTATCTGGTTTCTTCCCTGTCCATCCATCCTGAGCACTGGCCCTTGGGAGCAGAGATGAGATTTGGTTCCAAGCCATTGCAGTGACTTCTGGGGCTAAGGCTGGGTTGTCACCTCTGCCAACTTCCTAGAAATGTTTCCATGACTTTTACTTGGTCTTAATAACAAAGTCAACAACATTGCTTTGGCACTAATGACCACCTCAGCTGAGCATTTCAGTTTATATCTGTGTTTTGAATTGGAGATTGAGAAGGATATACTCTTTGCTCACTAGGTTGAACTTCCATGAGCTACAGAGCTTTTAGCAGGTTGTTGAGCTGACAGAGTCAGCATGAACCACACAGTTCCAGAGACAAGACATTTCCAGCTGGCCTAGGCTGACATGATCCCTATATTTAATTAAATTTAATACCACAAATACCTGACAAGACAGCATGAGGCACCTCTATTAAACTGAAGCTTACACAGGTACTACACATGTATGAGTGTACATGCATGTATGACATATTTTTTATATACTGGTAAGTGTAATATATTTATGTGTTTCAATCACTTCTACTGTTGTTAAATATTATTTAAACCAGTGTGTTGACTCTTGCTGCCTGCAGAGGAGCAGTTGAGCAGAGCGTTGGTAAGCATATAGAAGATAATAAGAAAGATGACTAACAAGAAGTCATGTCAAGCCTATTCAGTTTTCATTTATAGCAGCAACAAACCTTGTGGGTAGCGAGCCAGTTTCAAATATCACTACCATAAGCAAATATTTAGAGGGTAAGTTCAAAAACAAGTGGAAAATTTTATTCCAACATTAGAATTTATCCTGCAAGTGTAGCCTGCTCTGCACAGAGGGGAGTGGATGAGCAGAAAGGCAAGAGGACAGGTTTTGTGCACAAAAAAAATTTGTTGTGAACAAAACCTGGACAAACCCAGTCCTAAAATAGAGTAGAATATTTCACATGGAGGGGACCTTCCAACTGAGAAGTTTTCATGTGGCTAAGACTAGAAAGGTTAAGCTTCAATTGAAATAAAGACAAATCAGTCTGGATAAGTAAAGAAAAAGAAAAACCCCAAAAAATCAGTAAACCAGAAGATCCAAAGCTATTGGACATCAGAGGGGTTTGCCCAGGCAGTGGGGACTGTTGCTGCAGACAGGTAAAGAAGATGCCTGATCTTCTCCATAGTGAAAAATAATGCCATTGGCCAATGAGGGGCTGGGGTCTTGCTCCTTTTTTTTCTCCTTTTACCTCTCCCTTTCACTAGACAAGGCCATCAAGGTCCCAGAGTGACCAAACACTGACAGATGAGTGGCCGCCAGGGCTCGGCAGTGTGGTGTTTGGGAGATGTGGGAATGGCCCCGGCTGCCTACAGGTTCCAGCAGGAGAGGGGATGCTCTGAGATGTAATGTAAGGACTGTGTAAATAAATGCCTGGGAATGGAGCCAGTATTTCTATAATGGCACTTGACACAAGAGCAAACACCAGAGAAAATCCAATGAAACTTTAAAGTGAAATGTCTCTTAATTGTTCAGCGGTCACAACCTCTCTCCATCAAACCCCTGCATAACGAGTTTCCCTTCAGCTCTATTTGGCCTTGTCTTTCCAAGCTAAAAATCTGAGCTTTCAAGCATGAGTGACAAAATTGTCAGTGTTGTCTAGATTTGTGCAAAAGGACATGGTTTTGCTGCATACAGCAGCTCCTATAAAGAGGAACTTACCCAAGTTTGGGTCAGTTTTTCTCTATGAAGCCATTTCAGCAGAATGGGAAATGGTTTCAGGAAAGCAGCTTAGAGAACAGGCATCAACACGTTAATTATTACAATCTTTCTGCACTAAATCACATAAGATTACCCAGACCATAAAGCCTAGTGCTGCTGGGTGATCAGCTTCCAGAAACAACTAAAGATGACTTTTTTATTTATGTTTGATGTTTCTTGCTAATTTAAATGTCACAGCTCATATCTATGTCTCTGTTACCTCAAGGGTAGGCTACTCAAATGTGAACTATAATAGTGCTGTATCTTAAACACACTTGAAAAGGTACGTCAATGTGGAATGCCTCTGTTTACATTAAAATGATGTATTATTATTTATTATTTATATTGCAGTAATATCCAGCAGCTTCAGACATCTATTAGGAAGCCTTTATGGTCAGTGCAAAGCAGACCATAAAGAAATGTCCCTACCCCTGCTAACTTTCATTTATAAGTAAATCCAGCCATGAATATATCAGCATGTTTTCACAGAAACCAGATATATCTGTATTGCAGCATTAAGGTATCAGTTAGTCATACAGCTGCCAGTGGACTGAGATTTTACTACACAACAGGCTCCATCTTCCTTCTTCCACGCCAAAGTAACCTCAGGCATTCAGGCTTGGGGCTGCTCAGGTTAATGAGACAGAAAGAAATTGAAAGAATATCTGACTTTTAAATTTTCCTTATTTGGTGCAAATAACAACTATTTGATAATAGGTAAGCCACCTTGCCAATGTCCTATGAGACTTTGGGGACATCACTGATGGAGGAGGATCATTTGGCTCTTATCTCTCTCTCCCTTTTTGTTTCCTGGAGCTGAAAGAATAGAAGCCCACACCACATGGAAACCTTTTAGGTCTGTTTACCAAGGGTTGTTTTTTTTTTTTTCTGCTACAGATGTGTACAGGCTGATTGGCTTTGACAGTGCCTTGTCTGATGAGAAAGGCCCTCTGCTAATAAGCTAATATTCTCAGTTGCACTCATAAATGATGCAGTGATCCTAACAGGCATTTCAGCTGCTACCGAAATGTCCCTGATCCATATGTTTAAGTGCACTCAGAAATGCTGCAGGGACAGGAAAGGTTTGCTATTCCAGTAAGGGAGCAGGTATGGCTGTTAACATGTGTTGCCCTTTTCCATTCTTCTACACATCTTTTGCTAGATGAGCTGTGCTTGTCTTCTGTCTTTTGTCATGGAAAAAAAAAGCCATAGTACTGCATGTGGAAAGATGTTATATCCGTTTTGCCTTGAACTAATGTTGTATTTCTGGGTACCTGGTGAATGAAAGGCAGGTTCTTTAATATCAATGCTCCCACATGAGAGGATGTGACACCCCAGTTCAGGTGGCAGTGTGTGAGATGTGAGGGGCTGAAGTCTTGGGGATGTTAGGCTGGGCCCCAAAATTGACTTGTGTTTCTGAGTATGTAGCTGTAAAATAAGTCATAGAAGATATATTGGATAGGCTTCTTTATATGGAGAAGTCAAAACTGTCATCCTTTCTTGTAAAACTTGCTAAGTGCCTGGTTAGGCTGCTTGCAGGAGCAGCCAAGAGTCCTTGTATTTCATAAATTAAGTCTTCACACAAATCTTATAGTTCGTGAACTTGTCAGCATCTCAAGCAAGTTGTGTTGTCTGCTGCCTCAGTTGGGCTCTTGTTCCTCCTTTGTATCATGTATTGTTTTTGTTTGTTTTTCTGCTAAGAAAAAAGCAAGTTATTTAAAACCAATAACTGAACCAGCTTTATTTAACATACATCAGTTCAATTTGCTCTTTTCCTGAAATTCCATTTGTTTTCTTTCCTTGACACAAAGACTTTTCCTTGACAAAAGCAAGACTCTGCTCAAGCTGTCGTGACCAGCCCAGATGTTCATCCTGCCCCAAGTCAAGGCTTGTGTCTCCAGCTTCCTACAAATCTGTGCAGAAGATGGAGAGCAAGAAATTCTTTGCATCCACAACATGAACTGGAAATATGGGAAGAATGGTGTCCCTATGTGTTCAACTTGCATACTCAACAGTTCACACCCACACCCATGCTAATCATCACAGGCATACAAACATAAGCACAAAATCTGCCTTTCCTCACTTTTTTTTTTCTGCCAAAATTATTATCTTCCCCTTGAGTCTTCCCTTCCTACCCTGAAAAAAAATCCCTGCTTGCTAGCCTGGAGCCCTCTGTTTTGTGTGTTTTTCTATTGACAAAAAGCTGTATTTTTCAGGGTAAATTGTTGGCTTTCTGCACTACTCCAAGAGCAGATCAAGGCATGGTTTATTCTTCTGTTCCCTTTCTGCCGCTTGAGCAAATGCCTTGTGTTTGAAAGCATTTGCCTGAATTGAACCCAGTAAATTCACTCACAGTATTTAAGAAAAGCTGTCAGTCGTGCTGTGTTCCTTGTATTTAATGCAATAAGTATCATGAATGTTCTGAAGTGCCGAGCTCAACACAAGATGTCTCTATGTACCTGTGGGCGTGCATCTGGCTATTTATCTTCTGTTTTTCTGACTACTGTTCAATGGCCCGGATGTTACTATGATCCTGTCAGTGATCAAAATTCCTTTTGTCACCCTGTACTCAGCAGAGTTGTGTTAAATAGCTTAATGTTACTGGAAGAAATTTGACCTGTAAGATGGTAAATATTCATTTTTTCACTCTGTAGTGATAACTGGTTGTTGTTATTGGTGTGGTGAAAAAAAATTGTCTTCAGGCCTTTCTTAAAAACATCTTTGAAATGGGAATAAGGCTGTTAATAATGATTGTTATAATGATGTCCTGATGGGGAGACACCTTTGTGGATAATGTCAGAGGAACATCTAGATGTCACCAATGCATAGTGTAGCCTAATTATTCCTTGATGTAATAGCTCACAGATTCTTATCTGTTGTAGTCCCCGAGCCACCAGCTGGGATGGCTGGGGAACCAGGGGGCTCAGCAGCTCGGTGGTGGGTGAATTCAGAGATCTAACACCCCCCACTAGTCAGCTGGCCAGGATCCCCTCACCTGGTCTTGTGACCTGTGTGAGGAGGGTCCCCCTGGTTGGTCAGCAGCCAGACAGTCACTCTAACCTTGGGTCACACCACATTGGCCTTCAGCTGTTGTCCCTCCCCTGTCTGTGTCCCTTGATAAAGAACTTGGTGGGCGGGGCCCGTCCTCTTGCTACCTGGCCTGCCCGCGTGCTGGTCAGAATAAACATCGGATTCCTGGCAAGGGCCATCTCTGGACTCTTTACTTCTGACACCACTAGAGCTAGCAGGCTCTGTGTGGGTTTGGCCGCGTGCCTCCATCGCACGGGTGAGAGAGAAGCTGTATGCGAGGTGCCCGGACACCGCCAGGAGTTCCTGAGCCAGGAATTCTTAGGGAAAAGCAACAGTTTCCTCCACCAGCCAGGCCACACAGCGGCACTTATCCAATAGTCCTTAAACCTACAGGAACAAGCGCTTTTCCCTACCTACATTTGTAGATTTCTTGGAGAAAATAATCTTTAACAAAGAGACATGAACAACTCAATTGAAATTAAAAGGAATAATAAGAAAGGTGAAATCCCCAGCTGATATTTTCTTCAGAAAGGCAAACCTGAGTGTGTAAGCAACTGGAGTAAGTAGCTCATGAGAGGGGCTGTGCCAAAGGTGGAAAACCTGCTAGTGGCAACCCTGCCCTGTATGTAAAACCATTGTACAAGCGTATATATATGTGCTTACTTTTTCTGTGGAGATGTAGGAAACTCAAAAGGGAAGGAAGAGTGAGGTTAATTATGAGCTTAGAAACTTGCAGCTGGGTTGGTGCTATAAGGCAAAAACTCATCAGCCAGAAATGTCTAATGAGGAGAAAGATTCTGGCGTGGTGTTTGATCACAGGGTAATTATGAACCACTAAAACAGTATGGCTGCATAAAAACCCAATGTACTGTGAGATTAAACAGCTGAATTATTTTCTCCATTTATACAGAGGCATTAATGTCTGAATACAGCACTGATCCCTTATAGTCAAAAGAGATGGATTCAAGCTGCAAAAAATGTAAAGCAAAGTGTAGAGAGTTTGATAATTAAGTGTGAGAAAGTATCATAAAGGATGAAACTCAATGAACCAAATCCATAGCTTATTTGGCCCAGCAAAATGAAAACTTTGAAGGTTGCTCTAGACAGATAGAGAGCAAGAGCAAGGGAAGAACTTCTTAACCCAAAGGGTGATACTGTGGTGATGGCAAATGAGTATAGATGAGCTGTAAATTAATGGGAGCAGCATGGTTCTGGGAAGCCCTTGCAGGACAAAAGAGAGAAGTCATTTAAGATGATATTTGTCCCAAGTGATGCAATTATTGGTTTCTTGGGGGACAAAGTGACCCTTTGTAAGGACAGTCCTTCCAGTCCCCTGTTTCTGACTTTTTTTTCCTCTTACTCTTCATCAAGTAGTAAGTACCTTTGCTTATTATTTGGATGACTTTGTCACTGTTTGCAAAGTAATTTAATTCAGCTATCTATTCAACAGCCACAAAAATATTCATGAATCCTGATTGTTTTGTAGATTTTAGTGCCATAATCAGTCAAAGAAGTTGTGCTAGACCTTGGTGACTAGACAGTAAAACACTAGTTCTGTGCTCCATATAAAGTGACAGAGATTTTAATTGCACGCTTGAAAGGTCTGAGGTTGTTTGTGAATGAATGAATGAATCTATTAGTGCCATTGTCTTTGACTATAAATGCTCTAGCATAATGACAAGGCAAAGCTATTACTTTGCCTTGCATGGAGCACTCCCACTCCTGTGTTGTTCAAATTGTTTTCTGTCAGTGGTCAACATTGCGTCGAAATTGTGATCTCAAAAAGCAAAGTGGACAACTAATGTGAAGTCCCATTGACCCCTTCAAAATTTAAATGATTTTCAGTTTATTAGATGGAGAAACCTTCACCTTATTCACATCTTGTTTCCTGTCTGTAGAGAGTGCAGCTTGCCTGGCTTTAATGTGAAGCCTTATTTATGCTGATAAATTTAATATACTAGTGGGATTGGTCAGCTTAAGGGATCAAAGCCATTTTCTCTCCTCAAAAATAAGGAATATATTTTATTTGACTATATCTAGTATGTTATCTTTGCAAAAGGCAATCCCTAATGCCCAAAATACTGGTGGAGGAAACCACTGGGAAGAGTTTTGTATCAAAACCAGAACTGTGTGCTTTATTACTGACAAAATATTATGTTGCCTGGTGGCTGCACGATTCTGAATCTTGTCTTAGCATCCACAGATGTCGTGGCAGGTGCTGATGGTGAGATGCCGCGACCTTCCCAAAAGTGTCTCCAGAAACAACTGGAAGTTGCTTGGTAGGGCCACCGCACACAGCACGCGCACACACACGCACACCATAGCTCAATAGGAAAGCCGACAGCAAGGAGTGCAGGAAGGGTCTTTGCTTGGGGTTCCACGGTGAAGTTTATTTCAGCCACGCAAAGAGGTCCAGACTCGAAGGCCCAGAAAAATGGAGGGTCCAGGGTTTAAGTATGGGGAAGAAGAGGGGTGGAGAGAGCATCAGGGCCAATCATCTGAGGGCATGGAGGCAGTACATAGGTGGGGCCAGGGCAGGGGAACCAATAGGGAAACACTGAGGGAACGGCAAAGGAACAAGAGCCAATGGGAGAGCGGGGAAAGGAGAACACTCTGGAACGGGGACATATAGAGTAAAAAGGGGTAGGGAAGCCAACAGGCCAATTGGGGAAACAGAACTGGGGTACATTAACAGAACAATGCACTGTGGGAGAGGCCTTTTCACTCACCTGAACCAGGAAGATCTCTTAGGGGCTGCCCCTCCAGGGGAGCATCTCAGTTCCTTTGTCAGTAGGCCCACCGGTCTCCATACACAGACTTTTAAGACATTTCTCTGCTGGTACAAAACCATGTGATACACGGAAATCCTGGCTGCAGGTGTTTCCGTGTGTGCTGGACAGCTTTGCTAAAATAGCTGGAATAAGCAAGAGTTTATCTTTGCTGCTAAAAAAGGTCCATTTCTCATCTTACAAATGAATGTTTAGCATAAAATATGTGTGAATTATGCCAGCACAAAAATCACCGTGAACTCTGGATGTATTAATTGCAGTGCTTTGACTAATACAAATTTATTTGTGGTAAAACTGAAGTGGTTTGCTCTTTTGGAGTCTGTGTGCTAAGTATTTTTAGGCTAAAAAGACACATTCTTTTTGTTCAGACATGACAAGCTCCTGCTGTAGCCTTAGTTAATGTCAACCAAAGAGTGCTTTGGGCACAGTTATTATTTATATCAATTCTGCAAATTGCCTCTTGCTGGGATACTGTATCTTAAGTGGGAATTTTATTGATACAAAATGCTGTGCTTCTATGTTATGCTTGATGGGAATGATTATAGAGCCAGGAGTTAAGTGTCCCAGTATGAGTGAGGGGTCTGCAGACTGGGTGAAATTATCCCAGGTCATGGGTTTACAGAGAAGGTGAGTCTTGGGCATTGAAGAAATGGGCAGAATTACTTCATCAAAGGTTGTTCCCCACTGTCCTGCACCAGGTCTGGATTCCTGCTGCTGAATCCAAGGTTTTCCTCCTCTTTGTGCCAGACTCCACAAGACACCACACAGTATTTCTATATGTTAACGCAAAACTCAGCAAGTGACTATCATAGACCATAGGTAGAGTGGAAAATAATGGTAAAAAGAAGCTATCTAAGGAAATATAATTATTTGCATGAAAAATCCTACAGCTGAGAATAATGGATGGGGAAAGGAGGGAGGGAGAGATTTCCATTTAATAATGATCTGTCTGGGTCAAAGGGACAGACAAAAATTTGGAATTAATCCTGGGCCTCTCTGAGTAGCTGTCTGCATATTTAGGAACCTTAAATCCGTAGATCCTGTTCCCATTAGTCAGATTTGTGGGCCTTCTGCTCTCATTTCTGCCTTGGTACTTATATACGCTGAGCAATAGAAAGCCTGAAGTTACATCTTTCATTCCTAACTGCACAAAACTCAGTAAGTCTAAATGACTGAAATAGAGCATTAGGAAACAAAGCCTTCCTCCTCCCTCATTTTCTTCCTCCATGACACAAGCCAATGACATGTCCACAGAATTATTATATAGAAAGATATCATCTATGAAAGAAAATCTGAGCATCACTTCTCTACTCTGTGACACAGGGAAGTGATATGTCCGTGGCACAAAATCAGTGCACCTGGGCTTGGAGTCAGATTCAAAATGTGTGATGATGTCTTATCTAATAGGATAAAATAACTCTTGCAAAAGAAAGCACCATGCTATTTGTCAAGGGTGTCAATAAATTTCCACCTATGTTTGCTCTTGTGAGCAGAAAGCAGACAACAAGAGAACTAACAAATGATCCCTCTCCCCCAATGTCTTAAACATCACTATAATGATGGGAAAACAATGGCAACTTCTATCACCATTATGAAACGAGGAATTTACTGTCATATTTCTCGTGGGACCTAATTTAAAGCAGTGTTCTTAGAGAAACTCAGGTCAAGAGTAAAGAAGAAAAAGTTGATGGAGATCTGGTTTGACAGCTGGAATATCACAGAGCATACCAGGTTAAATTCGGAGGGCTTTATGGAAAAGGACTTCTTACAGGGAACATGCATGAATCCCAGCCAACTGGAAATAAATAGCAAAGCTTTTCTGCTTCTTGGTATATAACTTCCCTTACAAATGCATGCTGGAAGTGCAGAGTTTTTTCAGAAATGTTTTCATGGATCTGCTCCTTTTGCAGCAGTCCTGGGCCATGCGTCTTACCTTTTTTTTAGGAAAAAGTCCAGGATTTTGCACTCGGGTCAGTGAATGGATGTGGCTGTACCTCTTAGAAGAAAATGCAGTCTTGAAGGCAGAGCATCCCTCCATCTGTTGGTGTTCATCTCTCACAAGGGTTTCTTGCCTCTTGCTTGTTGATAGATTCTGTAACTTACATGAATTAAGTCATAATCTTTGTGACCGGGGGGTTGTGGCTTTGGTCACCCAGCAATGGGTATTTAATCCATCTTCTTGACCTGGACTTCAATGAAATTGCCTAAATTAAGCAGAAACTGACATCTTCCTTTTAGGTTTCTGTGCACCGTGTAACATTCCTTCCACATGTGTTCTAGAACTAAATTTGGCGCAAGCATTTGTCAGAAGCACAACAGCTAATTTTCTTTTCCTAACTTTTCAGAAAGGAAGGGAAAAGAACATACCCTTTAGTTTTAGTCAATATTCTTAACTTCAGAGAGGCAAACAGGTATCCTTTAGCTGTCAATTCCTTGTAATTTGTTTTAAACTTTTGCAAAGGTCATGTAAGAGAAGGAGTGGGGGGTACCTGCAGGGAAATGTCTCTTTTTTACAGTAAAAGCAGGAACCCACAGCTAAGGCTATTTTTGTGGATTTTTGTAACAGAATAGGGTTTTTAAACTGCTTTTATATTCTGGATTTTTTTTTATTGCTAAAGGTAGCAGACCACTTTAGCAATATTAAAAAAAAACATCCCATAGGGTCTTTGAATTAAATGCTCCTTTTGGTTTAAATGGTTTGAGACTTTGAAATAAAGAATGGTGAGGCCTCCTATATTTGAAGGCTTTGCTGTTTGAAGCATCACTTTTGTTCTACCACCCAAAATGTCCTCTGGGATCCTAAGAACACTTTTACAAAGCATGAGTCCAAAAACCTGTTTATGGCAAAGCTGCTCTCCAGAGGAGGGGAATAAGTGAAACTCAAGTAATTCACCTCAGATAAAGATAAAAATAGACACAAATATTATTAAGCTTTAATAAACAATTAAATGTTACCAGGCTGGAGAGGAGGAGACCAGAGAGTAAGGAAGAGAATGGGGATCACAAGTAATAGGACAAGAGGAAATGGTCTTAGGTTGTGCCAGGGAAAGTTTGGGTTGGATATTAGGAACAATTTCTTCATGGAAAAGGTTTTCAAGCAACAAAACAGACTGCCCAGGCTGAGTCACCATTCCTAAAGGTATTTAAAAGATGTGTAGATGTGGCACTTGTGGACATGGGTTTGTGGTGGCCTTGGCAGTGCTGGGTTAATGGCTGAACTTGATCTCAGAGGGCTTTTCCAACCTAAATGATTCTGTGATTCTATGATGATTAAACAGCAGGATCTCATCCTGTAGGACGATCCTCCAGTTATTAATAGTGCCCATTTTAGAAGCAAAGTGTCAGCTGTGCAGGATGAGCCACCTCCTGCTCCCATACTCAGAGGTGCTGCCCCAAGGTGCAAATAAAGGTCAGGAACATCAGAGGCATTACCACTCTGTAATCAGGAATGACTGACTGTAATTGACCCAAATACAGGACAATACCTCAAACAAAGCTGATAGGGATCACCTGGTCATTACAACATAAACCTCTGCCAAGCCTTGTAGCAGCAATAATGTAAAAGATAAACAATATTGGGTTAAAAAGAAAGGTCAGGACAGTACTATAAAATAATTGGAAACTGAGCACGCTCCTTGTGAAGATTTGCAGTCTTCATTTTTCTAAGAGAAACTCTATAAAGGTGGTGCCAAACCTCATGTTTTCTATGAACTGCATGTCTCTGAGAAATATTGTTGTGTGGCATATTTGCTTAGAAATACCAATTTTCACGGGTTCTAATCAACAAATTCAGGAACTAATGCATGCTGCTGAGTTTTCCCAGACCCTGGCCATATTGTGTTTTCTCTAAACAAACCTGTGCTCAAGAGCAATCACAAGCTGGTAAAGCTAAAAGCAGTGTGTCTACAGCAAAACACAATTATGCTGTCTTTATTTTTGCAATTTGAGTAGCAAGAGATGATCTGCATGACCCAAATTTTCTCTTGTTTAAGTGGGCCGACAGGAGATGGTTCTGCTCTACAGAGCAATAGCTCAAGGCAGGGCAGAGGGAGATGCTCTCAGCCATTAATAAAGCCAAGCTTCATCACCACTCATCAGGTCTTTGCTTGGAGTTCAGGCAGAGGACATTTGCTTTGGCATGCATAGTTTAAAAATAGTTCATTTGATCCACACTGGGAGAGGGACATCGAAACCCAAGGACACGGAATAACCCTGCACGTCTTCTCCTGGAGCGTCCTTTCTCAGGTCACCAGGAGTCCTTCATTTTGACCTCCTCTGTGGGCTCTGCTCTTGCATCTCATTGTATATAAAGTGCATTTTTCACATAAAGAAACCCATATTGTAACATAAAAGTATATTTTTCCAAAAAAACATTTTTGGCACCCTGACAAAGGTCATCTACACATGCCAGCTCTTCTTTTAAAACCTCAAATTCTCCAGTGCAGTAATGATGTTGAAATATGTTTCCATGCTCTAGAAACTTGTTTATTGGGTGTTTTAGTTTGGCTGCTACAGAATGAAAAAGATTACCTTTGAATTGGTTTAAGGTCTTAGAAAAAGTCTCCTTCAATATACAGGTTTGTTAATGTGGTGAGTTTGGGAATTTTCAGGCTTTTAATCTGTGAATGTGAATTTTAAAAATCTGGAGCACTGGAGTAATATATAAATGGGTTAAATGAAAAAAATAAAATTAGATTTTTTGGAAGAAGGATATAAACCACAGCAACTATTCAAAATTTATCCTTATCATTATTTATCAGGACAAAAATAATCCTGTTTTGTATTATAACTGCAATGTAAAGGAAAAGGTTACACCCGAAATGGACACTTGGCTTTGCAGTTTTGACTCAAGGCCTCTGTTGGAAGACTCAGTCCCAGCAGCTGATCTCCTGCCTTACTACCATGCAGAACAACAGCTGGATTGAATGCATCCCAGGGAGTGCAGTAATTCTGATGTGCCAATCACCCTATGAAAAGCCAAATTAAAATGTACCAACTAATAAGACCTAATTTCATCATCCTTTAGTGCTAGAGATGAATGAGCAGTGTAATTAGATGAACGCTGTCAGTGGTCTTCCAAGAATTGTTTTTAAGAAAAGCTAACAGAACCTGACTAAGAAAACAATTGGATTTATGGGATTTGGGATGTCGAATGGATAGCACTTTTTGGTGAAATGACTACTGATAAACAGTGGGGTCCCATGAGGGATCAGATGTAGAAGGGCTTGAAAGCAAGATTAGATTAGATATTCGGAAGAAATTCTTTCCTGTGGGGGTGGTGAGGCCCTGGCACAGGTTGCCCCTCGAAGCTGTAGTTTCTTCATCCCTGGAAGCATTCAAGGCCAGGTTGGATGGGGTTTGGAGCAACCTGGTCTAGTGGAAGGTGTCCCTACCCATGGCAGGGGGTTGGAACTGGATGACCTTCAAGGTCCCTTCCAACCCAAACCACCCTGTAATTCCATGAAGCTGTTCAGCACTGTACAGCTGCTTTATGGAAGCCAGAGACATCTGACCTTACTGCTGTCTCTTCTTGAGAAGCACCTGCATCATTAGTCCAAATTTTACTGTGATTTTCATACCCTGATCACTTAAGAATAAATTTAACCTTAAAGTTAGAAATATGCAGGTCTATTCAAGGATCTGTTAGCTCAGGTGGATCACGTTGACCTGGTCCTTCAGTACCTTTTGCCACTTGCCTGGTACATATGTGCAACAGCTCCTCCTCCAAAAAAGTTTTTTGCAAATTAACTTAATTAGCAAATGACCTACCATGAAAGTACAATGCTATTTTGCACCCAAGGAATTTTACTGACAGGTCTCAAGGTACTGGAACATTTTTATCTACAAATCAATAGCCAAGCTCCCCAACACTTGTACTATCAGATGATCAAAGCTGTGATAGCACAGCAATCAGTCATAGCCACAAGAGCACAATACTGGCTTCTAATGACATGAGTGTTATCTGAGATTTGCAGGACCTGATCAATTGAACGAGACAGTAGATGGCAATCAATACTTTTCTATCATTATAGCAACCCCATTCATACTGCTGGAGTAAGAGGTTTGTCAGAATTTAATTTCACACATTTTTTTCTGGGGTTTTATCCACTCAGGTGTTTGAACTCAAACTCGATTTACCAGAGGTGTGCTTTGAAGCTGGCTTTGCTTACACTGAGGTAGCTGAGTGATTTGTTTTGGTAATTGCTTTTTATCGAAATTTTTTTTTCTGCGTATCCAAAAGAAGGGAAGGCTAATGAACAATTGCCTTCATAGAATGGTTTAGATTGTAAGGGACCTTAAGGATCATCCAGTTCCAACTCCTCTGCCATGGACACCTTCCACTAGACCAGGTTGTTCTGAGCCCCATCCAACCTGGCCTTGGACAACACATGGGGGAGAGTCGCAGAGGGGGTAAGGCTGCCTGAGGGCCACAACTGCTGTTGTCACTATCAGAAAATGGGGCAAGGTGGCCCATGTTCCATAAAATTGCAACCACCTCAGTTGCTGCTCCATCTGTCTCCCGTATCTATTGGTGTCCTTAGCTCAGTATTGGAGTACAAAGCTTAAAACCTTGAATTCTGGCACTTATTTTATGAATACTCCTGTGCAAGTAGAGCATGACATGAAAGTCTTCTCAGTCAATATTTTTCAAAAACAGAAGCCAAAATCTGTCTCCTAAATCTGTAACCGGCTCTTAAAAGGAATATCTGATTTTCTCAGTGCTAAACCCCAGCTTGCTCCTATTAATTTGATACTCTGCAGTCTTGAAATCAACAATTTATGATCTGAATGGTGCATTTAAGAGCTTAACTTTTGGTTTCTTTTTCTGTTGCGGTGGCCAGGGTCACCATTGGCGGAACCGCAAGGCCCAAAAGCAGGCCTGGTCCGTTGGTGGGCCGTTGCAAAAATTTAGAGCTATGATTGGCTCGTTGGCATGCCACTCTCCTCTTTTCTCTAGAAAGTTCTCCCCTCATTGGCTCCCCTCTCCTAATCCCTCCCTCTCTGTACCCCGATTGGTTCCCTCACCCTTGCTTTACCCCTCGGTCCTTACCTCATTGGTTCAAATGCTTTGCCCGCCCCTTCTGCCTCATATATCAGTCCTGTACCCCGTCCTCCATTTTGTCTTGAGTCTCTGGATCTGTTGGCGTCTGGTTGCCTCAATAAACCCGACTGCTGAACCCCATACTGAGGACCCTTCCTGCCTCCTTTGCTGACCGCTGCTGCCATGCTTCTCACTGTGTGTGTGTACACCCAGCTCCACCGGGAGTAGGTCCGCTGTCGCCTTCGTCTGGCCACCTGCGCCGAAGCGGTTTCCCCAGGCTGGGGGCCCTTCCTGAAGGCTGCTGCGACTTACCACCTCCACACACTGCGGCATTTTTCCATCAGCCCAGTTGTTGTTATGCTTGTATTTTAAATCTCGTGTTCTGGTCATGCTGAGTGTCTGGTTGACAGACTCAGCCCATCTGCAGCAAGCACATGCAGTTTCACCCTGGGTTAGCAGCTCTGAGGTCACTCCAACTCTTCTTACAGATGGTGGGCTGAGCAAGGGGCCATTGTTTTGCCCTCCTGCTCCAAATAGCCTGAACACTGCCTTGGAGTGAGGCTTTGATGACAGCAGCTCTGCCAGGACCAGCTTCTCCATTAAATTTAGGTGATTTAAAAGTTATTTAAAAGTGATTTAAAGTGATTTAATTTAAGAGCAGGTATAATATTCTTGTGCCTTGGAAGTGCTCTGTGCCTTTGTTTGGTGTTGGCTTGTTAGCTGAGGTCTTTTAACATGACCACTGGTCCAAAGGAACCCAAAACTTTCATCTGGGAGAGCACCAGTGCTTGGGACTTGCTGTCTAACAGAAATAATACGCCCCAGCAGAGAAGGAGACCCCAAGGCCAGCAGGCACCTGCAGGGCAGGGCAGGACCCATAAGTTACTTCAGCTCCAAAGAAGCTTTTTTGCTCAGCACACAAGCTATCAGCTGTGTTCAGACCAATGGAAAAAGGGGTTCTTATTACAGTGTCATATACTTGTCCTTGCTCATTGAAAAAAACAACAGGGTCTTAGGATCAGGTTCCCAGCTTTGTCTGGAAGCTAAACTGCTGACCGTGAGGAAAGCTCAGTGCACTGCTTTCATTCATTATTTTTTTGGGTAAATAATTCAGTTTAATACTTCCTTGTGATCTCTTGCCATTTTTGCAGTTTGCTTATGCACACAGCCGTCAATTTAATCACATATTACAGCTGGATTTGGGTATCTAGGTTGCTGGCTGGTTATTATTTTTGGACTCACAGACGGGAGCATATCTCTTTATAATTTCTTTGTCATATTTCTAGAGAAATATATTATCTCATTTAAATGTAATTAACTTAGTCACTACACAATTAGTTTATAGGATTTATTAATGCAACTATTAAAGCCAGCTAACAACCTCTGGCAATCCCTCTGTGGATTTTAAACCACAATACAGGCGAGCATAATAATAAAAGGGAAACATTTTAATGTTCTCCTGTGGGTGGAATCCTGGATTCTCTACATGTTTTACACTATCTTCAAATTAAAGTGCCTGCCAGTAGTTCCAACCCTGAGGTCTTCACTCAGTTTTTACTTTGGCTGCTTTAGGCAAGTTCCTTGCCCTTTTTTACCTTTTATAGTTTTTGTTGGGTTGATTGGGTTTTTGGTTGTTGTTGTTTGTTGTTGTGTTTAGGGCTTTTTGTAGATATTTTCTGTATTTATAAGGGTGGTATTTGAGAAAAACATTTCTGATTGGACTTTTAATGTGTTTAAGATGACATGATTAAGGAAAGATAATTATTTTTAAAATTGCATTTGATCCTGGCTGTTGCCTTAGCAGAGGCCAGTACACCTTGAAAGGAAAATTAGGACTGTGATAATTTAATGAGTACAGACTCAGAGCGTGGAAACATTTATAATTCCTCTGTTCTGTTTGAAAGATTTGTTCTTGTTATGGGTTTATGTATTCATAGCAGTTTATATATATGTATGATTGATTAAAAAAAAAAGATTAAAAAACAATAATATAAATTTTAAAAACCCAAATCAAACCCTAAAGCCAAAGGTTCTACATACCACATTTTTTATTAATGAGGAAATTAGAAAATGGTGCCTTTTTATCTTCAAGATTCCCACTTGAAGTAAAATGACAAAATGAGGTTTTCATTGCAAGGTTGTTAGATTTGGCTTTATGTGGATTCAGCTTGTAAGAATTAAAGAAATTTTAACTGTGCACCTTGCCGTGCTGCTGTGGCTTTCATGGCAGAGAGAGATGTGAATTTTGGCCCAGAATGAACAACCATGCCCTTGGACAAAATATAAAATTATGTAGACACAGGTGCCATAAAGGCTGCGTGGTCTGATCCAGCAAACGGGCACCTATGTGCAGGGGGACAATGCCCACAGCTGCAGTGACCCCAGTCCTGTGGTCATCATCCCCCTGGACAGTGCAGAGCTGCAGACCATGACTGGAGCAGGTGAAATTATTGTAATTAAATCATGGGGTGTGTAATGCCTCTGGAAGCAGCAGTGCCTTGGCAAACCACGGGATGTGCTGCTGGCCTTGGCTTGTATACATTGAAAATGTGTCTGAACATTGAAAGGTCTGAGTGCTGTTCATCTCCTGCTGTGAAATTTTTAGATGAGGAATGGTGCAAATGGAAAACATAGAGTGAAGTTGTTTGCTACCAAGTGTAGAGTGTATTGATGGCCAGGTTGAACATGGCTTCTGGTCTAGTGGAAGCCGTTCCTGCCCATGGCAGGGGGGTTGTATAGATGAGTTTTGAGATCCTACCTACCCAAATCATTCTATGATTCTACATATCTGATTATCCACTCAAAAAAACCCAGATTTCGTGTTTGCCACACTAAGACCATGCCGTTTTTAAGAGCCTGGCCACTCCAAATCTCTGTTTCACACAGACTGAGCTTCTTCTCTTGCTTGTAGCTTACTCTGCCCTTGGACTTGAGTAAGAAATTAACCCAGGAGTCCATGGATGTCTCCAGGAGGCCCAGGTTTTCCCTGAGAGCAGAGGGTATCTATAGGGGTTGTTGAGTTTACGGAGCTGTGCACCTTCTTTGAGGTCAGGAGCTGTGATTTCCCTAATTTAGATGTGTTTGCTCTCCTTCAAAGCCTCTTACACAGATTTGTCATGTGAGAATGGGTGCTCCCAGCAGTGTTGGAGCTGCTTTGCCATATGTCGTGATTTGAGATTTCTGACTTGACTCCAGGTGAAGCATCAAATTGATTTACATTTTCTGTTGAAAGACTGAAGTTATTTTCAGAATAAATTTTTTCTCTTTTCTCTTTGCTGGATAGTTATTTTCACAAAAAAGATAGAGGAGAAAGCATTACTGGAAAAATAAGTTCTATCTTTAAATAGGAAAATGATGTATGTTTACATAAATAAACATAGAGGGTAAGTAGGCCATTATTTAGAAATTTCAGGTTTTGAATGAGCATACATTGAAGAAATGACTAAAGTTATAAGCATTAAACCTAAATAACAATAATTCCATTTTCATAAGCCCAGGTCATTCTGCTTTAAAGCTTCAGGTTTAGCTATAAAGGCTAGAATTTTGGCTGTGCTGAACTTAAAGACAGCTTTGTCATTACTTCCATGTGGCCAGAATTTCATCCTGAGAAAAGCTGCTGCGAGAGAACAAGATGATTTTCTGTGGTGAATTCCCGTTTTCCTCTCATTAGAATACTCACTTCAGAGCAGAGTAATAAATGAGGATTTCAGCTATTTGAATGCCTGGAAAGTGGTGAGAATGGTTTCCTTTCTCCCAGACCTGCCACCTGGAAGCAAATTCTCAGCTGTACAAGGGGCAGAGAGAAAAATCAGTAGTAAATTCTGACTTGGAACAGTTTATGTAGAGCAACAATCATATAGAAGTGACAAAACATCTGAGACATGCACAGTACAAGAGAGGCTGATTCCCAATGGATAATAAAATTTAAATATTTATTATTATAGAGTTATATTTTTCCAAGTTTTGCCAAGCTCAGGTTTTATTCAATGTCAGTGCCATTAAAACGGCTCACTTTGCTTCTTTCTTTTCTCCTTATACTGAACAATTATATTTGCTCTTTGATGGAAACTTACATCATTCATTGCTCCCTTCAAAAATATTTTCCTTGAAAGTGAGTTAAGCTTAGTAAAATAGACTGACTTAATTCTGAAAGAAACTCTCACTTTAGGGTTGTAATGCTGTTAATTTACCCATTCGCATGGTTTTCTTAGTTAACTCAGAGGATCTTCTGTGAGTGACCGAGACACAGACCCAGACCAGCAGGGAATCTGAGTCATTTATTGAAAGAAATGAGCTGGTTTTATACACTTCTTCAAGACACAGTATTTTCTTATGTGGTATTTTTCACTAAGCAGCCTCTCACACGTTGCCACATCAGCAGCACTTTCTCAGTGTCCTCATGTGGGGGTGATGAGGCGCTGCCCACCCATCCGGCAGGCTCCGGCAGGCTCCTCTCCGCAGGGCTCTGCCGGGTGGCATCTCCTTCCCCCAGGGTCAGGCAGAGACAAGCTTCTCTGTGCTGCCATGGCGTTCTGCAGGCGTGTCCCACAGCCTGTAGCCCAATTCTAGTTTACCTCTCCCCACAATCTTCCTTGAGGAGCTCATTCTGGTTTGAATGGTTTTGAAGAGAGAAGTTGCACTAAGCCAGGCTCATGGAAGGTGGTATTTTTTCTCTATCATAAAGGGGATAAAAAGGTTGTAGGGAGAGTATAACAAACTTTGCCCCAGTGTGGGCTGCCAGGACCAGGCAGGCATGTTCACTGCTGCCTCTTGAGCTCTGGCCTACCTTCAGTCACGTTTGTGATGGCTGTGACACACATCTGCATGTGGCTCAGCGAAGGACACGAAGCTGGAGATGAGTCTCAGCAGGGCTGGGAACAAGATGTTCTTAGCCAAGCTGCTTAGGTGTAAAATTAATTGCTGGAGTAATCTGGGTGGAGACAAACTCTGTTACGATGTGCCTATCTGTGAGGTGAGGAGACTCTTCCACAAGTGAAAAGGTGTAAAAGGGAAAAATAAAAAGCTATCACCAAGAGAGTTTCCCAGTCTCCAGAGTGAAGGATGATGTTATCAAAACACTCTGCAGGTTTGGCGTCACAGATCTGGATTACTGGGATGTGCCTGGTGACTGGGCTGATCTTCCTTTTAACTGAATGGTCATTGAGCAGTAAGCAAAGTGACTTGCCCAAAATGTAAGTAAAGACAAAAATTCACCAAATAGCATTTTTGTTGTATGTTGTACACAGGGGCAGGGATAAAGAGTGGGGTGGCACTTCAGCTCACTGGGAACCCAGTGCTTTGCTGTGGTTTCTAATTCAGAGATGTATCCGAAAGATTCTGATGGTTATTGCAGTCTTCTCATTTTCTGTGGGATTTGATAGGATCTGTAATTTTGAAAAGAAGCCATTTCTTGAAAGGCAGAAGCACCTTTATGTTGTAAGCATGGTTTCCCTGAGAGCACCTGGAAGACTCTTCAGTGCATTAGCAGCCAGGACACCTCTGTGACCTTATCACAGAACCACAGCATGGTCTGGGCTTGGGGGAACTTTAAAGTTCATCTCGTTCCCACTCCCTGCCACAGGCAGGGACACCTTCCACTATCCCAGGTTGCTCCAAGCCCCATCCAACCTGGCCTTGAACACTTCCAGGGATGGGGCAGCCACAATTTCTCTGGGCGACCTGTGCCAGGGCCTCACAAACCTCTAGTCAAGAACTTCTTCGTAATACTGAAATTAAAATAGAGCTTGTCCTGAACCCCCTACTCACAGCTACATCATTCCCCTTTCTGCAGCTGTTTGGCTTCACCTGCTCTGTGCATTTCTAAAACTGCCTGTAACAAAGCCACATCTCTAAAGAAAACAATTGCTTCTCTGGACAGAGAGCTGTCATCACATCCCGTAAACCACATTTGCAGCTGGGTTGTGTTTACATGGCCAGTTTATCATTATTCTGTTTACTGGACAAACATTGAACTGTCTTTCATGTGTATTGTCTTTGGTCTTAAGTGATCCTATCAAATTTTAAATGATCTACATCTATTACGGTTTTGGCAGCATCTTTTTACATTATATGTGGTGAGCCTATTAACCCTCTCTAAATGCAGCTATCATCTCTCTTAATTTCCTGAGTCAAACATCATTATAAAATCACAGACCTGTATGAAGTTAAAAGCCAGAAAATCAGGGTTTTTTTTTCCACATCAAATGATATTAGGAGAGATTTGTATTGTATTTGCACTGACATTTACTTATACACTTCTGCATCAATGAGTTGTGATAGTTTGCTTTTTTATATTGAAACAAAAATTGCTGCAGGCTAATGCAATGAAAAAACCTTATTCCTTGACTTCTTTTCTGCTTATCTGACTTCTTTTTTAAACTGAAATCTTCTAATGTAAACTCTAAATCCTGTCCTGAAAATAGCCTATACTACTCCCAAATCCAGTTTAATATGCACAACTGAGCAGTTTTGTAAATGCACATGAAGGAGATGAGTTGAAGCCCCTTTGGAAAACATTGTGCTCTAAGATAGAGAAGATTAAAAGTTAGATTTCCATGTCATTTTCCTCACCTACATCTTCAGGAACTTGGAATCCATTTACTTAAACATATAAACCATAACCAGGTCTAGTGGGAGGTGTTCCTGCCCGTGGCAGGGAGTGGGAACGAGATGAACTTTAAAGTTCCCCCAAGCCCCCAAGCCCAAGTGGTCTTTAAGATCCCTCCCAACCCAAACCATTCTATGATTCTACAATTTTTCAGGCCATGTGTTCCAATGGAGATTTTCCAGGCATAAACAGACAGCAGTTCCAGCTGGCCTTGGTGGGGACATTGCTGACAGCCAGGCACTGTCTGTGTAATTCCAATCATAATATTTGACATTGCGTCTCTTTAGCTAATACCTTCTTTCACATGTCTGTTGCTCAGAAAATAGACTTCCTACTGTACAGGTGTGACACAAGCTTGCACTGACATCCAGGTGAGACAGGCAGCACTGGGAGAAGAAAATTGTTATCGAGTCCATTTTAGAGCAGAAGAGCTGAGAACAGAGTGAACTGATGCCTTATCTGAAAATAGAGTGGAAGACAACAGTAGAGCTGAAAGGGGACCTTGATAATTTAAAAGCAGTACGTAAGTCCTAACTGCACATCTGTCTTTTCTCCTGCTTCTCTTGGGATGTCGGAGGTGTTTTCTGTGGTTTCATCATCAATATTTGCAAAGTCATCCTGAAGTGCCCAGTTTGATGCAGTGTAGTTTAACTTTTCTCTTTGGTTTTACTCTGAGCATCTCACACAGAGGTCCCTTAACATCTGGGCTTCCAGGTGTAAGACTTTCACCTTGCTCCCCCTCTCCCACACTGGCTGCTGAACCTGGGGTGTTTTATGACAAGATGATGACAGCCATGCCTGTTAACAGCTGATTTGTTCTGACTACCAAGACTAAAGGTTTAGGTTTCCCACTGTCATGGTTTGACACTGGCCAAATGCCAGGCACCCATGAAAGTCACTCATTCACCCTCCCCTGCCACAGCTGGGCAGAGGAGAGAAAAAAATTTAGCAAAGGGCTTATGAGTTGAGATAAGGACCAGGAGAAAACACTCCAATGGCAAAACAGGCTCAACTTAGAGGGACAAAGTGAATTTATTACTAACAAAATCAGAGGAGGATAATGAGAAGTAAAATAAGCCCTTAAAAACATCTTTTCTTCCCCGAACCCCTCCCTTCTTCCCACCGACAGTGCAGGGAGACAGGGCATGGGGGCTTGGTCAGTTCGTCACCTGAGGTTTTCTTCCGCTGCTCAGGGAGAGAGTCCTTCCCCTGTGAGACTGTAGGGTCCTTTCCCACAGGAGAAAGTTCTCCAGTGTGGTTCCAATCTCACAAGCATCAGTCCTCCCAAAACTGCTGCGACATGGGTGAGTCCTCCACAGGGTGCAGTCCTCCAAGGACAGGCTGCTCCAGCCTGGAAGCAGGGTTCCCTCTCTCTCTGCTGGGTCTTCCACTGGATCACAGCCTCCTCCAGGCATCCACCTGCTCCGGCATGGGCACCTCCCCCACGGGCTGTGGGTGGATCTCTGCATCCCCCGTGGACTCATGGGCTGCAGGGGCACAGCTGCTTCACCATGGTCTTCCCCATGGCCCGCGGAGGAAGCTCGGCTCTGCTGCCTGGAGCACCTCCTGCCCCTCCTTCTTCACTGACCTTGGTGCTGCCATGTTGTTTCCCTCACATGTTCTCACCTCCTCCTCTTCTCTGACTAGAAAAAAACCTGTGCTCCACTTTGTTTTGATTTTCTTCTGTTTTGATTTTCTTCTTAAATATGTCATCACAGAGGAGTTACCAACCCCTCTCATTGGCCCAGTTTTGGTGAGCAGCATGTCCATCTTCAGAGCCATCAGCCATTGGCTCTGCCAGACATGGTGGAAGCTTCCAGCAGCTTCTCACAGAAGCCACCTCTGTGGCCCCCTGCTACAAAAAACCAGGCCGAGCAAAACCAATGCACCGACACTGGAAATATCCCTTGGTATCTTTTAAAATGTGCACTAGTGTTCAGTTTCCTTCTAGTACACTTCCTACTTAGAGCACAAGTGTAGGATTTCTTTTCAACACCATATTTAGCATGTAACTCCCCTTTGTGTGTTCTTGTATCAAAAATCTCCTTGGCTAGTTACTAGATTAGGCAATATGAATTTATTTTCCTTCTAATCTTCCTCCTGTACTTGAACTTTTGCTTCACCCACATTCTTAAAGTTTTCCCAGTCTTTTAAATGTAGGGGTAAGAACAGATTCCTGGATATTCCTTATTTGTCTTTGATTCAAACACGAATAAAGAGTCGTATTTTATATTCTGAACATAAGGGAAATCTAATAGAGCTTGAAAATTAAAACATCAATTTAAAATCAAATTTCAGTCTTTAATTAATCTGGTAATTGATGAATTGGAGCCAGATTGCTGCATGACATCAAGGTGCACAACTGCTGAGCTCTTGCAGTTCTGGGTTAGAGTTTGGTTGAAGGACCTCTGTCCCCAGCACTGCTGCCTTTGTGAGGTGAAACATCCCCCTGCTAATGCAAGTGTGAGTGGCTGCTTGTTAGAATTTGAGGTTTAAAATCTGCTAAATTCCCTTTGTCTTTTCTCCTGAACAAGAAGAGTCATGGGTTCTGTGTCACTTGCCAGGTGGTGAGTGCTTCACAGGTTCTCCCCTCTGAGGGCAGCTAAAAAAAAGTGAAGGAGCCTTTCAGGATAAAACGTGGAGATTTACGTAGTTGTCAACACCAGCCAGTGCTGCAGAGCACAACCAAATTCTCAAAGCAGAATTTTCCTTTGGAATTTCACTGGCAGATGAAATCCATGGGGTTTTTGGGTAACTTGTTTCCAGTGTTGCAGATATGTTGGTGAGGTGTTGAGCATTTGTGTGTTATTCAGTGCACTTTGTATGGCCTCTGTAAATGTGTGTAAGTTGTATGGCTCTTGCATTTCTACCAGGTCAATCATGGTGGGATTATTTTAGCTCATATGCTCTCCAAAGAACATGATTCCCATGTGGGATCCCAGCAGGAGCTTGTGTCAGGCTTCCTCCTGCACCCCAGCACAGCAGTGGCTATTCCAAAGTGGGGAGCTGGGCAGTAACACAGACTGTAATCTTAACTCCAGCCCCCTGAGGATGTGACACTGATTTCTGACCTCTAGGGCAGCCTTTGGATAAAAAGGATTCCAATGGGAAAGCCAAAACCACTGCTGATGTACAAGTGCATAACCCTCTCCATTTTGACATTTGCACACACAGAAACTTCTGTCAAAAAGGAAGCTGTCATCCAAGCTCAGATTGGTAATCTCAGATCTCAGGGAAGAATAGAGATTTCTCCATAAAGAAAAGGTTCTCTGCCCAGATGTTCACAGCTGCTTTCAAAATGATTATTCTTCCTGATGCCTAACGCGCAGGTGCCCTTTGTGTGCTCGGTCATTGAGCTGATCCCTGTCTGGTTCTCCTCTCTGCGCATAGGTACAAATATCTGCTCCTACCTTGTACACAACCATTGCGATCCCATTTCCCACACTGATTGCTAACCCTTGGCTGCTCCACAATGGGATAGCTGTTTTTGCCAAGCTACTCCCCCTGCATTCATGTGTTCACTCACTCCCCATCCAGATTCATCCTTAAGGATTCAAGTAACTTTATCCATCAGTTCCAGGAAGAAATAAGGCAGGATGAGATGGCATGGTTTTTTATTATTATTCATTATCTTGAGTGATTTGAGTGCTTTTCAGTAGCGTTAGGTGAAAGAAAATGGAAAGGAATTGGATGGCTGCATTTCTGTGGGAAAACATATGGTCCATTTTCTTTACATTATCTGCTCTGAGGTCATGAAAGGATGATGAAATAGGCCCCATGGGATGTGTTTGAAGTAATTACATTCCCAGGTTATTTAGTGAGTGGGATTTCCTTTTACTTACAGCACTGCTATTTATAATTAAATAAATAATTTGCTTTAATATTAGTCTCCAATCATTGTATGAATTATTTTTGTTGTGCATAATGAGAAAATTGCACTGTGCAATTTTAATGTGTATGTTGGTGTATTCATCATTGGGCTGGTTTATGTTTAAAGAAGTAATTGATTATCTAAAAATATGTTTAAATTATATTTGAAATTTTTTCTGATGGCTTAGCACCTAAAACAAGACTCCAATCCCCTTCTCTCTCTGATAAGTAGAGAAGACCTGTGGTGGCTTGAGGGTGATGAGGATGGGGCTGGTTTTTCTTGGCTACTGTTTATCTGCTCAGTTTAACCGTGTGTGTTTCAGTATGGCTCAGTTCATGATGATAAACTAGAAGGATAGGGAATAGTTTATAAAAACATATTTTAGTAGTAATGCCCCCTGTGGAGGGAGGTTAAGGCAGCAGCCAGGCATGTGAGCAGAAAACAGGAGCGACTGAATGCAGTTCTGGAGCTGGCATTAGAGATGGTGAGAGAAGGAAGGAAGGTTGAGAATAATAAAAAGGAAAAAAAAAGGGAAGAAATCCATGAGGCAATGGAGGATACTGTGCACAGCTGTAAAGGATTGAGCTGAGAATACCAGCCTAGAAATGGGAATTCATGTCACTTTAAAATAGCTGCATTCATGTCCTCAGGCTGGTCATCATTCACAGAATGTAACATATCAATGGTGACAGGATGGGTTTCATTGGGAGCTCTGGCTGTGATGCTGCAGCTTTGTGTCACAGCTGGGGATGCGGCGTTTCCCCGGCCTCGTGGGGCTGCTGGGTTGGCCCACACTGCACACCTCTGTCCCCCAACCAGCCCAGGTTCTGTGCAGGGGATCAACTCCCTGCAAGTTCCTTTCCGTCAGTCCCTAGCCAGCACATTGAGGGAAACCTTAAAGAAGGAATATCTTAATTATAATTAATATCTTCCTCAGTTCAGAAGGAAAGTTATTAATCCATTCTTTCCCCTCCAGCCCCAGCATATTCCTGGCAAAAGTGAGGCTTAGGTAGTTCTCAACCTTCAGAACTATGAAATTGGTAAAAGCCAAAAGTATTAGGGAATGAACCTTTTCCACTATGTGAAATTTTCCCCCCATTACTGAGCACATGATGCCAGGCAAGGAGAGATCCATTCCACTTCCTCCTGCACTTGTGCAGATAGCAGAGTATCTCCTTGGATCATTTCACATAAAAAGATCTAAAAAAATCAATTTTTCTCTTTATTGAACTGATTGTTAGCCTGGACCACTCTAATGTGGGATAATATGGGCTGCTTTTCCAGGCTTGAGGGTGAGAGGTTTACATCCCCTGTCCTCCTCTTCCTATCACAGCTGTATAGGCAGAAGTGCTGCAGTCTCACTCACATCCTGGGTAAGTTTTATTTCCAAAAGGGAAGAAAGATTTAAGGTTTGATCTCTATGGGAAAGAAATCAGGAGATGCAAATCTAATAGAGAATGATCATTTAGCTTTAAAAATCTCCCATCTCTTGAGCATGTGGATTAATGCAGAAATTGCTTTATTAATCTAATAGAAATGTCTTATGATGTCTAAAAAGGTTTGAATCAGTGGGCTTGTGGAAATCCAAAAAAATTTCTTTTAAGCCCTCACTGAACTCTCTGGAGAAGCTGATCTGCTCACTGAGGTGGGGGCTCTGCCCATCCCATCCGATTCTGACACACAAGAATATAATTTTCTGTTCAGCTGTGCATTACGTAGGCCAAAAGCTGCAATGTTCTATCCATAGAACTTCTGTTTAAAAGCTGTCCCAGAGGTTAATAATTGTACCTCTGGGGTTCTAAGGTTAAGGATGTGATTTTTCTGTCAGTATAATAGAGTCTGCTTAAATTCATGGATACAGCTCTGCATTGGGATCAGCAGAGAATATTCCCAGGTGCATAATGAGCAAAACCAGTCAATAGAAATCAATATAATTTTCAAGTTTTGAAAGACAACTCTTTTGCCTTCATATGCTTTGTAGGTCTGTCACTTCTTCCTACACACAGTGAATTTAGATTTTTTACTTTACTTTTTATAAGATAGATAAACAAAAGGTAAAGCTTTGGTTATTTAACCATGGACAGTCCAGTGAGAGCACGTCCCACTCTTTAAGAGTGAACACTGTTCTAAAACTGTGTGTGTAAGCTTCTATGTAGGCTTGCCATGCTTCTATATCTCTGGCAAACTGAATGAAGAGAAAGAGGTTGTAATTTTCCAGGATACACTTGGATTCATTGTTTTCCTCCTATAAAATTACTGGATGGTTAAATGACCCTGCTGGGGATTTTTCCCCATCTAAGCTGATTTAAGCTCACCTGCTGCAAGCTGAGACCTGGCATCCCACAGTGCTCACCACATCTGACTCATCCCAGGGTCTGCAGGGTGGATGTGTCAGGCAGGGGCGGAGATTTCCCCATCACCCAGGATTCCGGTGTTTGTGAAAGCCTCTGTTTACCTGCTTCAGATTGTGTCTACCTGGAGTTGCTTATTTGCCTGTACATGAAGACAAAACCAGTATTAATTTAGTTTTCTTGCCCTTAGAACATTACTGATTTTTTGCATTTGTGCCATCTCTTAGCATTGATTATCTGTGGCTGTGCTGACTGTGCAAAGTGAGATGCTGTGGGGTATCTGGGGTGTCTGGGGAGTCAGAAGGGCTGGGAAAAGAGGTATAAGAGGGACAAGGAGGTCAAAGGCATTCCTGGCAAGCATACAGTAAACTATTAAGACCATAATTAATTTCTAGGACTAATAGAGGGCTATTAAAGGGGGCTAGTCATTCTCTGCCTGTGAGTGTATATTGTGATCTGGTCTGAGAAATGTACTTCCTGGTATCCATGGGCTTAGGGAAAATGAGAGGCAATGGAATAGAACTTCCTTGGGTGTGTTATGAACATGGAAATGTGCCACTATCCTACCTCACAGGTCTCTGAACTCTTGTAGCCTGGAGCAGGAGGAAAATGATTCCTGTGTCCATCACAACAGTGAGGAGCCAAAGCAAGGGTCATGTACACTATTGCATGACCTGGCTCATTGAGAATTTCTGTTCATGTCTCCTGCAAGGGACTGAGGCCACAAACTAAATATGTCCTACTGGTACAAGGGTTTTCAGCTTGTGACTGGAAAAATGACCTTTTGGATCCAGGGCTTCATTGTGAAGGATTGCTCATTGGTCCAGCATTACTGGTGTTTTCAGCACTGCGGGATGCAGGATGCTATGAATATAATTCTGCGCTGAAAAGAAATAAGGAAAAAAGAGAAGCACAACAGTGAACGTTCCAGTAAAATACAGATGTCAGTCTTAACGGTAGAATGTGTATGTACACTGTATTATTTATTAGAACTACCTAAAATTTAGCACCTCTCTTCTATAGGAGATTGATATGTCAAAGTTAATTGAAAACTTAGAAATTGCAAATGTATTTGAAAAAAACCCCAAATGTTTCCATGCAACTAAAACACTTTTTTGTCAATGAAGATAAAATATTTCATTTTGATTTTGGTGTATTAGTATTCCATACTTTTGTTTTACCTGGAATTCTAAGCTGTTGTACTGAGACACACTTTAAGTGGTCTACTTGGAGTTGGTAACCTAATAATAACTTATTTTATAATTTTAAATTGAAATTCTAATTAATTGCTCTTGTCATTAGTATTTTAATTGGATTGGCAACTAGTTCTTGTTTTCCATGTGTGATTGGTATTCAAAGTGTCCTTTATAACTGTTACCGAATCCTCTGATGGAAGACAGGGACTATGGTTTGGGGGTTTGTTCCTGTTTAGATGCTGAGTTTAGCAACTGAAGAGAGCAAAAACAGAGTTTCAGGCTCTCTTTTTTAGATTCATTTTAACTTTCTTTCTTCTTTTCTAGTCTGAATTTGTTCTCACAGTATGGTATTAGAAGAGGGACTATGCTTAAATGACACCTAGAAAATAGTCACCTCTCTCACAGTTTAATCACTTTTTTTCTATCCAGATTAAGTCATTACAACAAAATATATTTCACCACCCCCTGTTGCAATAATATTTAAATAACCCCTTGAATTAATTGCAGTTACTTCTTTTTTTATGCCAAAAATTATAAAATAGCAGGAGGATCTTGCTGCTTTGAGTAAGAAGAGCCCTTACTGAAATACTTTATGCTGTGCTTGGTTTCAAGCCTCTGTAATAAAATGGAACAGGACCTGGCTATGAACCTGAATTCAAGCAGACATTTCCCTCTCGAGGGGCACAGGCTGTGCTGATGTGTGTTGTTTTAACCTTTAATACAAGTTTTTGCTTCAATGGTAGACATTCAGCTTTGAGTGGAACATGATGGAGATTAGCTCCTTCTGGATGAGGTCTGGCAGAGGCTGGATGTAATGCACAGTCCAGGTTGATCTCATTTGGGAAAAAGTACCTTTGTGGAACAGACTTCTGGGATAGTCCATGAGAATGGCAGATGCTGGTGTGGCTGGAGAAGGTACTGTAATAGTGTGGGGTCAAAAATCTTTACCAAAAGCAACTTGCAGTCCTTTTATTTGTCTATTTTGATTAATGTAATGAACTTGAAAAATTCAAGTTTAAAAAGTGCACATCACATAAATAGCATTTTCTTCCCTCCTTCTGCAACTGCTATTGATGAATTCCAGCTGAGTGGATAGAGATGACAGACAAATTCTTATGTTGAGGTTGCAGGGGAAGATTTTGGTCAGGATTACACCTGTGTAACACCATTAGTGCTCTGTGTATGCCAGAGAGGGTGGGAATTCAGCTGCAGCATCTTTCTCATTGGGAATGAGTAGAATGCCAAGAATAATTGAGCTGGATTTTTGAATTCCAGGTTGAGATTGAAGGTTTTTTATAAGGACTTGTCGTGAAACTCCAGTGTTATCCTTAGAGCAAAGCCTCAGACTTGCACTACCCTTTCAGAGACAAAATTTCATGTCTTCCTTTTTCTCACATTGGAGTTAAAGATTTGTAAACTTTCCCAACTGTGAGAAGTCAAATGCATAAAACTGTGTGCTTTCATGAATTTTTATGGATCTGTGAAAAACCATCGCAGATGAAAACGGTATTTACTGTTCTGCAGAGCAGCCCTACGTGATGGAGCCAGGTGGTTCCATGACCATTAGCAGTCCATGGAGTGAATGTACAGAGTTGCTAAGCAACACCCAGGAATGCATCCCTATCTTAGAACATAGACATCCATCCCACTACATTTTTCATGTATACCCAAGCCGTTGAGTTAGATTCCACCACTCTATCCAGGCAGTGCCAGATGCCAGCCCATGTGCAGAAGCAGGGCCCTACCTCCTGAAAGAACCAGTGCTTTAGGAGGGGGTGGTGGGTTGCAGCCCATGGCCCCTGTGATGTTGCCCAGGTGTCCCCATGGTGCTCCTAGGGTGCAGTTTTCCTCCCTAAAATCCTTTCATCAGTGAATGTTAAGTGGCTCATTGGTTTCTGGTGTCCTCAGCTTGAGGGTAGAACAAGGGGTGCACAAGGGGAGGGAACCCAATTCCATTTCACTAATAGGTTCAGAGGTTCCCAGCATAATCATTTTGTACTCTATGATCTTTGGCTGAAAATTACTGACTAAATGCCAGTCTGTATCAGCTTCTGCAGATCTTTGCAAATGCATAAATGTTACTGTTTAATATGTTGCTTATTCTGAAGTCTATTGTAAGTTTCTATTTTAAGGCTATTGAAATCAAACTTGATTAGCTAAAATTTAGACTACTGAGACAACTAAAAGAATGTTTTATTATCAGTTATTACTGTAGCACTGAGCTTTTAAGATTCAATTATTGTTTTACTTTGCTGCTGACAGCTCCTACATCCTTCACCCATTGTGATTCAACTTTGTTGGTGTTCGTCCCTTTTGGTTTTCCTTGTCTGCCATGTATAGTTTCATAAATACTGAAGACAAGAGCTTTCTTTCAGCAGGTAGACAATAAGTGGAAGGAAACCCTTGGGAACTGATCAAGTTAAAACCACAGAAATATAAGGGAATTATTAGCATTTTGATTATGTACTAGGAAGCATGCACATTGGCATATCAAAAATTTGTTAATTAATTCAGGCAAAGAATATAGGTTGGAAAGGACTTATTTGAAAATGCTGAGCTTGATTTGCTATGTGTTCTACCAGCTACAAACCTGATAGCATGTCTATGTCTGCAGGACATACCCCTTGCACACCTGCCTGTTATTATTGACTTGTTTGGGCCTTCCTGACCTTCCCTGAAGCTCTGTGCTGTGAAGGATAAATAACTGAGTATATTTAAAACAACCGAAAGAAAGGAAACTCATAATACAGTTTGTTCCATGTTCTTCCTGGTTTGTCTGGCAATAATCAGGGTTAAAAAAACTTTCATCCTGGCTGTTCTAATAACTATGATTTTTATGTAAATAAAGAACAAAGACATCAAGGTCCAGACAGTATTCAAATCTGCTTGACCTCATCCTTTAACTTTGCCAGGATTCATGCTGGAATGCAGCAAGTACAAGGAAAGGAACCATGGCTGATGATAACCATCACAGAAAATTCTCCAGGAGCCAATTCATCATAAGGCATGAGTTTCACCCCAGTGCCAAGTGTTACTGCAAGCCCTATTCATCATTTATGTCTCAAAAAACTGTATTTGGAGGAGGCGAGTGGTGCGTGGGCATTTTGCTGGCTTGTTTCTCAGGATGAATTTTGACCTACATGGTCGGAGTTACTCTAAGGAAGCAGAGTAGGAAGTGAATGTATCCAGCCCTGAGAAAGGAGCTTCCGAGGGGACAGTTCGCAGTGATGAACAGTGCAAACTGAAAACAACTAAAGATTAATTAAAAACAGAATTAACATTCTGCCCTATTTCATAATGCTGACATTCTCCTTGAAATATATACAACATCTGCATGCTACAGTTCAGCCAGGCAACAAGACATCAATATCTGCTTAAAAAAATAGAGCTTCTTGATAAATATTGCATTAAAGAAGACGATGCTGGTGTCTGCTCAGTATCTGTTGGGTAGCCTGGCAAGACAATATTGAAATTATGTGCTGTGCTCTCTGCATGTGTTGCATCAATTAGGGCTCAGTCCATCTCCTGTTGAAGTCACTGCTTTTTCATTACTGTGGCTGAAGCACCCTTTGCTTTTACCATCTCCCTCTGTGTGATTTTCATCATGAAAGGAGCCCAGAACAGCCTTCTAGAAAATAACACTTTCTTGCCAATTTTGCAAGTGTTATTTCTATCAATATCAAATGAATTAAAACCTCAGTGATCGATATTCCCGCCCATCTATTAGTTTCTCTTATCTATTTAAACATGTGTTCTTGCTCTGTCTCTTCCATTTGCCCAACAGGTCTTAATTAAAGATTAACAAATCAGCTGGAATCAAATAAGAACAACTGAGACAAAGTGAAAATATGAACTTGTAAAAACCGTAATGCAAGCTTGGAAAAATTATGTGGGTTTTTTTTTTTTTTTAGACAACTTAAAAACAGCTCTTCATCTCATCTCTGTGGTGCCCTGTAGCACAGGGGGTAGAAGCTCATCAGTGCTGAGAGGCTACTCCTGTGTGTTTCTTCTGATGCAAATAATGGCATTGAGAGTGCTGTGGCTACCGGGATTTGTACAGGAAAATACTTCCCTGTTTATTTCAGTGAAGTGAATCTCTGAATGTAAGAAGTGATTTGTTTTGATTTAACAAGGTTGTCACAAATTCAAGCGTATCCATAGTGCCTGTCAGTACCACACAGAGATGGGAAAAAGAACCTCAAACACCAAGACAGGCGTGGAAAGGGGAGCAGAGATGGGGAGGTCATGAGAGAAGAGCTGTGGGCGTAGAGAGAAGTGTGTCATATCAAGGGACTGCTAAATTAGCATTAATTAATGAATGGGAAACATGAATGTTTGCTTCTGCTGAAGTTTCTTAGCATGACTCAGCAATTAATTGCTGTGATTACTATCTCTGAATACTCCCAAAGGATTTTGAAAACTGAAAAAACCCTCTTTGTATCTGTTAGACAAGTCCAAGGCAAAGGCCAGTGCTTCAAAACTGCCCGCCAAGCTATTTGGGATGTGAACCTAATTCTCAGTTTTTCCCATAGCCTTGGTGGTGCCTCATGTTGCACATATAGCAGAGGTTTAACCTGTAATGAGCATAAGAGCAGTTTTGATGAGGCTAGGAGCTGTTCTCTCTGAGCCATGCAAGATTTTGGTGGCTTCCCAAGCCGCGACCTAGACCTTGAACTTACAGAGATCTCTGCCCTGCAGGACAGCCACTACCTTTATAATTGGGGGTGGAGATGTTTCCAGCTGGAGCCAGCACAGGTGGGAGATGGGCAAAATCTGCATCTGGGTTTTATCCAGCATGAAGGGCTGATCCATGCAAATGCTCCCATTTTATTTACCCCTTTATTTGAAGAATCAGATCACTTGGCAGGTGACAATGTTTCCCTCTCCAGCTACACAGATATAGTGCCTACAGTGAAGCTTCTCCTCCTCCTGCTCCTTTTTTAACTAGGTTTTTTTTTTTACTTCTTTGACTGAAAGCAGCAAACGTATAAATGTGTTGACAAGCAGTAGCTCAGCAGAGAACAAAAGTGGGAAAGAACAGCTTGAAAGAGGTAATCTTCTGCTTGAGATGCACATGCACGTGGGAGTGAGAGATGAGAAGGTAATAAAGGGACTTTTGCCTTTAATGCATCCAGCCTCTGGTAAGCAAGCAGAAATGAAATGAGAGAGAAGCTGTTTCTTACCCAGACAGAACAAATGCCTGACAGCATGGACTGCATCCATGCAGCACTGCTGGGTCTGCCATGGGTTTTCTCACTATCAAACCCATTCTGAGTTATCAACAACGGGAGATAGATGGAAGCCTTGGGTTTGGTTTTTTTTTTTTTTCTTTTTGTAGCAGGTATATAATACTATGAAAAATTTGCAATAAAACTTGCAGCAATAAAGCAGAGAAAAGATACAGATCACACCACCAAGTGGTGTGATCTGTATCTTGTTACACACACAACAGAGACAGGATTCCTCATAATTGGTGGTTTTTTGCTTCCTGAGATGAACCATTGGGATTTAGAGACTGTATTCATCCACCACCATCATCCATAACTTCTCTGCTATCTGCTCCTTCTCTTTCACCCTTCTTTCCTCTCCACTTCTCTTTCACCCTTAGAGAAAGGGAGATAGAAATGAGTCTTATGGGGATTTCCACATTAGTTTGTGCTGAGTTTGTGTCCTGCTTAAATCAGAAGGTGGTTCCAGTATGCTCATGAGAGGAAGCAGAGGGTCAGCACCAATCTCTTCACTCTTGTGACCAGAGACAGGAGTCCAGGAAATGACTGGAGCTGAGTCAGAGGTGGTTTAAGCTGGGTATCAGGAAAAGGTTCTTCATCTAGAGGTTGGTTGGCCACTGGAACAGGCTCCCCAGGGAAGTTGTCACAGCACCAAGCCTGACAGAGTTCAAGAAGTGTTTAGACAATGCTCTCAGGCACAGGATGGGATTCTTGTGGAGTCCTGCGCAGTGTCAGGAGTTGGATTCGATGATCCTGATGAGTCTCTTCTAACTCAGCATATTTGGTGATTCTATAATTCTGTGCTTGTGGGCACAAGTAAAAATGAATACTAGTAGTCAAGCAAACCCAAAACCTCTGGGAGAAATACCAGCTGAAATATCAACATTTAAAGAAAAATTGGTATTAGATGTCTCTGTCCACTGTGGCTTGCACCAATACACAAGCCAAGTGTGTTTCGAAGTGACAGTGTCTAGGTCTAGCCCTGTGTACCCCTGAGTTTTCTCTAAACCCAATTGCTTCTCTAACCCATCCCTGCCTTTTTTTAATCAAATCTGCTTCTCTTGCTGCTCTTTGTCACCCACTTTCCCTCCATACCTGTTCAATGTCCTGCAGTTTTCTGAGCTGACAGGTAAGAAAACCATTCTCACACATTAGCTTTTTCCTCCTCTATTTCATTTGGTTTCTAAAGAGACTAAATTTCCTGCCCCATATTTCCAGTTTCCATTGGAAATACCTCTTTCAAACTACCCATAAACATAAATAACAATGCACAGAGACTGGAAATATATATGGAAACTCTAAGATGTACATTCACAAAAGTGTAACAAAAGGGATTTTTTAAAAAACCCATAAAACATAATGTGATCTTGCTGTTGATTTAGAATTATGCCACCCCTTCTCCAAAGCCCACTAGGCAAAGTTAACATGTACAAGTCTAGTAAATGTTCATGAAAATAAATAATTGCTTTTAGAGTTACCTGTTCTGTGCCTCCTGCTTCCTTTCCACAGGACAAGTGTGGCAGGTAGGTGTGGTGAGTGCTCTCCTGTTGGCATTGAGCTGTTGTGAAAAGGACGTACACCAAGACTTTGCTGTTAATAAGATTCAATATATAGTGGCTTAGAACTATCACTCAGATATGGATAAACAGTTTGTTACAGGTAAATATAACATTTCCAAGCAGTTTCAGCTGTCTTGCTGAAAACCTGAGGAGCAGTCTGAAGAGTGGCCAGGAATGAAGTTTCATCTCAGCTGGTGGCAAGGGGCAGCAGCAGCACCTCTGGAGAGGTCAGCAGTATCTGTACAAGATCAAGACTGGGACTTTCCTATTTTCAAAGGCACCGAAAACATGATGCAGTTCTGTGGGGGCAGCTCTTGAAGCTCTTCTAATCCCAGCAGAGGTGGAAACCTGGGTTGTTTTCATCTGCACTTTCTTCTCATCTTCATTATATTGCAGTCTTCCAGTGCCTCAAGGGGCTACAGGAGAGCAGGAGAGGGACTTGAGACAAGGGCCTAGAGTGGCAGGACAAGGGGGAATGGCTTCAAATAGACAAAGGGCAGGATTAGATTGGATATTAGGAAAAAATCCTTCCCTGTGAGGGTGGTGAGGCCCTGGCACAGGTTGCCAGAGAAGCTGTGGCTGCCCCTGGATCCCTGAACGTGTTCAAGGCCAGGTTGGACGGGGCTTGGAGCAACCTGGTCTAGTGGAAGGTGTCCCTGCTCATGGCAGCAGGTTGGAACAAGATGGTCTGTGGCCTGGGGTGACTGTATGATACTGTATTCCCTATCGTCTGCCCTATGCCAGACATGAATCCTGTGCCTTCCTGTGTCTTTAAGCTGGGTCCAATAGAAAGGAAAAAAAAAAAGAGCCGAGAGGTTTTGTGTTCAAGGACACACACTCTCCTGTGTTCCTGCGGCATCTTCCTGCTTTTAGCCAGCTCTCAGCTCCTTTTCTTGGGAGTGAGACAGAGAGTTAAAACTCTTTGCTTTTTAGCTAGCTTCTTGTTCATAGCTAGAACAAGGAGTTTCCTGGGATTTCGGCTTCTTCTTCTTCTCTTCTGGACTTTTCAGCAACACCAGAACAACACTGGGAGGCTTTACACTCTGGCCCAGGGGGCCCAAGCTGCACCCCAGCTCCGGAGAGAGCAGTGCCATCACCTACAAAGAACTCTGAAACTACTCAGGTTTTCTTCACAGTGAGAGGTTTTATTATTTCTTATTTCTGTGCCTGCGTGCACTTTGCTTGTTAAATAAATAGGTTTTTTCACTTTCCTCCAAGGAATTTCTTTCCGAACCTGGTGAGGGAGGGGCTGCTGAAATCTGCCTTCTAACAGAGGGATGTTCATTTCAGATGTTCCTCCAAATCTGTCTCAAACCAAGACAGTCTGTGAGGTCATCTATAGAATTATGGATTCATAGTATCATCATAAAATCAATGATTCTATGGCCATCCCTTGAAGATTTCTGCTACACAGGAGAGCCTAGGCTACAACCAGTGCATACGTGAGAGTTGTGAAACAAATTGCTAGCTTGCCCTGATTTTGAGGGTAGTTCAGATGTATGAAAGTTTTCTGAAGGTTTAGGTATCTCTTGTCCATGAACCAAATGGAAGTGCAACCTAGGAGGTCAGAAGGATGAAGCCAGCCATTCAGCTTGCCATACTATGATTTTGTCACACTCATCCTATTTTGGAGAAAGCCTGTGCAGTGCCTTGTTCAGAAGACCCTTGCACAGCTTATCTGCCCTTCAAGCCTTTAAAATAGGGCATGAGTAGAACTCATACAGTTCATGGACATTTGCCCAAGGGGGAACGTCACACCAGTGGCATTCAAATCTCTCTCTCTCTTCTTGGCTGGGCCTTTAGATTTTTTTCTGCTTAATAGCATTGGTGAAGAGCCAAGGAAATAATAAAAAAATCTATCTGGGTACAGAATCAGCAAAACCGGTAATGGATATAAGGCTTATTTCCCCCCTCTAGACCTTGCATGTAAAAGGAACATCAGCAGTTTGCGTAGGCTGAGGACCTGAGTCAAGCAGTATGACCCAAGATCAGTTATCCCTTTGCACTGCATGTGTTGTCTACTGAGAATTATGTATTTAAGCAGATTGAAATTTTTAAAAATAGTATATAATAAACAGATTTTATCTTTTTTAATGTTTGATAGGGTAGTGGACTTAAGCCCTTAGTAATTTTCAGTGTCTTAAATCTTTTTTGCTACTGCCCAGGAAAGCAAAGCTCTTGGCTCTGTACAAAATTTGACAGGTGCTCCTGAGTCTGAGCACACTGACAGCAGGTCTGCGTGTTACAGGCAGCTTCCTGGTTAAGAATCAATACAAATCTCAAACTGATAGGGAGAGGTAAAACCAGCAAGTTTTGTCAAAAGTACTTAACAAAAATCTTGAATGAAATCTGGAAGTAATAAAAAGAAGTGTTTATAAGCTTAAACAGGATCCTGTGAAATGGTGGTAAGTATTGTGTGGTTTCTGCTAGATTGAGGGGTGGGTTTGTGCTGGCTTAGAGATATTATTCATCTTTATTTGTGCTACAGCTTGGATAGAATGAGCTTAAAAGGTAAGATACATATGAGCTGTGTTCAGTCTCCAGTAGCAATGACAGTTTGATTTTATCACTGCCAAATGCAGTATGCAGTCTTGTGCTCAGTAACCCTCCAGAAATCAAGATGCATTTTAAATGTAGGTGTAAAGCATTCTTTTTTTTTTTTTTTTCCCATAACAAGCAGAAAAGCACCTGCTAAATGCTCTGTATTTTACACAACTTGGTCATTACTTGGTGGAGCAGCTGCAGGTGGGATTTGTGTTTCTCTGTATAGATGACTTTGGGAAATGCAGAATTGTGGTCTCTAGTCCATTGGCTATGGGAGCTAAAATCTAACTTAGCGGAGCATGTATCCTTGGATTACTGTTGTACAGCCTTTTGGTTGTATCAAAGCAGCTGTTGTGCAGATAATAGTCACTGTCATGGGTCTGAATGGGTTATTGA
Source organism: Gymnorhina tibicen (assembly GCA_013399875.1). Lineage (NCBI taxonomy): Eukaryota > Metazoa > Chordata > Aves > Passeriformes > Artamidae > Gymnorhina > Gymnorhina tibicen. The sequence goes on from VXAZ01001525.1 coordinate 957,433, forward strand.
ATCGGTGCAAGCTACTATAAATTGCAGTGAGCATGGCTTTTCAGAGAGCCTAAGAGGGAAGGCAATAACAGAGCTGAATCTTCCTGCTGTTAGAGCACGTGCACATATCTGTGGGGAGGAAATAAACATGTTCCCATCCAGTTCCCTTAAAACTAAAACCTTCCTCTTGCTGGCTTTGAAATAGGTAAAGGCACCATGTACTCCTGAGAGAGAGACACATTAGGAATTGCCAAGAGAACTGCTCTGAGATAAAACATGGGCCTCTTTCAGAACCTAACATTGCAAATGAAGCAATTTTGATTCTATTCTTGACTCTGGCCCAAACATTCAATTATAGAAAAGTTATTGGAAACCCAGTAAAATTTCCTTTATTTCATTTTCATGATACACAAAATGGGAATAAGTGCACAGGTTCTTTGATACTATTTTAAATATTAAGTGACAACATTATTATAGTAAGTCACTGATATGTGAGGCATGAGAAAATCTTTGAATATATAGCTGTGTTTTTGCCAGGTGCTAGGTAATGTTGATGCATAAGTAAAGCAGAAGTAAATGAAGAAATAAAGAAAGGGAAATAACAACTTTGTAAGTTGCTGTTGCTGATATTTGGTTTCCATGATTTTTTTAGGTAATATAGCTCAGAGTTTGGATTTCTGGGAGTAAATATAGCCTAACTCTGCAGTGCCTGATTTGTGCAGGTATTTCTAGGAAACAAACAAGATTTGAAATATACCCTGATAAAAATGAAATCTACAGTATCACAAATATCTCCAGCAAGGCAGCCACCATATGTACATGCAAATATACAGAACTTTGCAAATGGAAATACTGTTCAACCCTCTGTTGGTTTAATGACTTGTGACCTGACAAGTGGTGTAATATTTTGCATATTGCAGTGACGTCAGAAAATTACATTTCACAACTTTTCCTACAAGAAAAATATATTACATGCTTATGTGAATTGAGAGGTTTTCCTTAGGGAAGGCCAGGTATGGGGTAGATAATATGTGCTGGAGTGTCTCTTGAACTATCATTATGTCTTTAGAGCAAAGGTTTGGGCAGAGAAACTTATTTAGTGTCAAGGCCAAAAAAATGCTGTTTAAGTTGGGTATGGTTAAATACCATTGAAATGGGTAGGAAGAACTTGATTTGAAAGAGCCCAGGGAGTTCACTTGCTGACAGCTTTAGAGAGAAACGCTTTTTGACATTTTAGTTAAACAGAGTCCAAAACATCAGGTTTGTTAGTATGATTACTCTTGGTGAACCTTCCTTCAACCTTGAAGGTTAGACTTGATGGTCTTAGAGATTTTTTCTAAACTTAATGACGCTATGGTTCAAAAATTGCAACATTTTCCCACAGCCTTTTGGCCTTTTCATCCTCTTATGTCTTGGAGCGTTTTTGATGGTGAAGCCATGGAGTTTGCCGTTTTCTCTCTCCCTTCTGGGTAGTTATGTATGATGAGCATAGGATCACAGTTCATGTAGCTGATTCCTCGCCTCCTTCCTCTGCCCTCTATCACCTCACATCTAGATTTCACTCTTTTTTGGGAATCTCATTTACAAAAATATGCTTTTCTTATGAAACATTATTTGCAGGCCTGCTATTAAAATCTCACTGCATTTATATTTTTGACAGTGTGAACCAAATTGCTCATAATTCCATTACGCTCTGTATATCACTGAGTTGGGAGAGTAATTCTGGCATATGCTAATACCCCTTGGTTTACACACATAAAATGCCATTCTGGTAACAAAGTAGTGAGTATATTTTATAATGGGATATATATCATTATAAATGGAACACTGGTTTTACAAAATATTTTAAGAGGAAAGTAAATTAGATCATGAAAAGTGCATAAGGGCTATAAATTATGCAGTAGCCTAAAGAATTATTATAAAGAGATTTGGTTGTGGCCTGATCCCATGAAACCTTTAACTGTGGCCATTAAAATAAACCATATCAACTGCTCACAGACACAGAAGATTTATTACATCCCATGGAATGGTCACCTGAAACTTCAAAATTGCATACAGCATGAAAATAATGGTTCCCCTGAATTCTTGATGCAGATGTTTTTAATGACTGATATTAAAAGGGAAATGGTGGCAGTTTCAACTGGAGTTTTTATAGTACTCTCTCTTGACATTCAAAACATTTTTCCCTGAAGAGGTGCCTAGCATTTTTAGAGGGGAAAAGCTTTAATATCTGATTTGGCTTGTGAAAGGGTCTTGGGGGTGACAGACAGAAATACTTGACATGGAGCAATGTATTCAGAACCATCCTTGGGTGTCGAGAAAAAGCCTTCAGTTTCCCTCCTGTCTAAATCAGACTTTTCTTCATCTTTTTCTCTACTTGTTCTTCTTCTTCCTAACTTATGTTCTGTTTCTTTACATCACCATGTTTGTCTTTATGCCTTCTTCAAGCTTATGCAGCCAAATCCTTCTCTCGGAAGGATTTCCTTTGGAGTCCAATCATACACCTCCCTGAAAACATCTTGGTTAGGTGTCACATTACAGCAGGGGGACAGGAATAGTCTTTAAATGAAATTCTTGGAGAATTAGCAGCACTTTCATGCCCTTCTCACTGCTAAAATAAGGCAGAAGATCAATGTCCCAACCATACTAACACATATGCGTCCCCAGTAACTGAGCTGGGATCATGCAGAGATACTAGTGGACTCATCACACAGGGGGTCTGTACTATAAAAAAATTCTATGCTGATGAGAGATTGTAGTTCATGATTAGCTCCCATTAGTTATTGATTTGCTGCTTCAAAGAAACATAGTGCTCAAGTCTATGTTAGTGCTTTGGCACCTGGGCTGAAATTTGGAGCCACTTCTCTAGATAGCACAGTAAGGAAGCACTACTTAGGAAAAATCAGGGGAAAGGATAAAATTAAGTATCTTTGAAAGAAATTAAATTAAATAATGATTAGGCATTAACCAGGTCATTAATTTCTGGGCTATTTTAGGGAAGGAGAAGCCCTGCAGAAACGTGTGGAGGAGTTGCACTTAGCAGTCCAGATCTCTCAGAGATTCCTAAATTCTCTTGTTCCTATTCCCAACCTGGGATCAGCAGTCACTGACTTTCTGGGGGGTCCAAGCTTCCCTTGTGTCTCTGTATGTCTGTGAAGTTGAATCATTAAGACCCTGTAAGTTTCCATTAGTCACTAAAAATTGCTACTTCTGTAACTCCGCTATGTGGCTTTTTGTCAATGTACAGAGGCTTTAATATTGCTTCTTGATCATCATCCCAGCAGTAGATAACATTATTATTTTTAAAGATGTATGTAATTTCAGTGAGGTTGAATTAGTGCAGAAATGGATCACAAATGAGCAGGCTCTGGAAGGCAGAGGCCCAGCAGCCTCCTGGGCTCAGCAGAGGCATGTTCTCACAAGCATCCAGAGAGGGTCAACAATTTGGACATCCTGTTGAGAAACTGAGTATGTCCGAGGACTCTGAGCATCCCAAATGACAGTGACTCCAGAGTGTGTCTGCAGACCCTGGCCCCAAGCAGGCTAATTCTCACACAGATGAGATGTGTTGGGTACAACTAGTGTGAGCTGTAGAGAACTATAAATATTACTTTTGGAGGCAGCTACTCACCATGGTACTGTGCCATTTTAAACACAACAGCATGAATACTCTGTCATTTCAAGGAGGGAAACACTTATGTTAATTTCTACTACTATATTTCACTTTTAGTAAAAATTTTTTCTCCTGAGTACATGTGGTAAAATCTCATCATTTCAACTATTTTGTTTATAGTGCTACAAAAAGGAATGAGGGGCAATCTGGCTTTATGAGGCTGCTGCACTTATTCTCCTTCCTTGGACCCTCAGAAATTTATGGGGAGAATGATGAAAAATTAACACTACTGCCCATCTACTGCTGTTCTTAGTGCATTAGTATCAACAAGAAATCAGTCCTTGTGCTTGTAAAAGACATGTTTTCTGCATGTTACATACCCAGTGACAGTCTGCACAAACTTTCATTTGAATGCATTTGGTTGTTTGTGCTATGTGACAGCATTGTCAGCTCCAGGGATTTTATCATTAGTCTCCTGACAGGATTTGGAGTTTGGTTTTGGTTTTGGTTTTTTTTAAATTCTGACAACAGTGCTATGAGGCTTTTGTCAGGTTAGTCTAGTTTGATGCTGGTTGACAATAATTACACTAGTAATTAACCATACTTTTATAAGATGGCTGTAATTTCTCTGTAATTACAGCTGGAATGACAGAAATACTTCCCTATTTTTAAAGGAAAGTAAAATTTTAACCTTCATAGTGCCAGGGAAAAGAGCTTGGAAATGTTATTTTCAAAAGATTAAAAGCTGGAGGGCTAAAATTAAGCCTTCAATTATATTAAAGCGTAATCTTGTGATACTAAATCCTTTTTTATGTTTTGGGCATCTGACCTGTGATTTTTGTGTGTCTGGGGCTGGCAGTATCAATTACATTACAGCAACCCATTAAGCCAGTGACCTTTGGGCATTGACTTTTTAATCTCTAATGGTAAAGGGATTTATGCAGCCTGAGTTTGAGATGAGTGTGATTGTTTGCTTTCTCATTTTTCACAGGCTGGCACCAACATAGTTTCTAGTATTTTCTGGGTATTTTGTCTCATGCTGATGGCACACTGTGGGTCCTGTAAGCTCTTTCCTAACATCCCTTTGCTGTTTGGCAATGACACCATGCAGCAACTTGTCTGTATTTCAAACTTAGTAGGTGCAAGGCTTTATAGAATCAGGGTGTTTTGTCCTCATAATTTGCCAGCTCTGGTGTACAGTATTGGGTGGGTGGGGAGACCTCTGGTTTTTAAGTCTGTAAAGTGCCTAAAGTCTGTAAAGTCTAAAGCCTGTGGAAGCTGCTGGATTACCATAAATGTTGTTGGAGTAAGGCAACAACAGAGGTGAAGGCTTTCAGTGATTTTTTATTTTTGTGAATTGTATGAAAATGTCTGAACAAAACATCCTATTTAATTTTTAAATTAAAGGAAAAATCCTATTTAATTTTTAAATTTAAAAAATATTTTTATTAATATATTTTGTGTGCCTTATAATCCAGAAATTTTTGATGGAAATTTTTAAGCTTTACCCTTAGGTAGACTTAACTGTTTGCTTCACCTGGTGAGTCCTCATGTGTTTTCTGATTGGTTATTTGGTATTTATCCATTCTGAGCTGGAAAACATGTTCCTTTTGTGGGTAATTTGTTTTACCCAGTCCACATGACTAGAAAATGAGCTCAAATGCCTCAGAGGAACAATTTTTCTTAATGTATATATTGGGTGTCATGTATTTCTCCTTTACTCTTTGGAAATTTACCGTCTAGTCTTATACAGGGCAATGCCGTAAGTAGAAGAATTCTAATAAATGTACCATTAAGCAGAAGAAAAGCCTCCAGCTAGTCTTAGTGGGAATTTAATTAATTATGAGCTGCACAAATTCTATGTGCATTTAGTCATTCTTCCTTCATAGCAATTATGTGTGTTATGAGCCTTTATTCCTGCTTTTTGCATATGGATCAACAAATACCTGCTTAATTTAACATTAATTATGTATGTATTAACCCTTAGTATATTCTTAAGTATAAATCAGCTAATTAGAGCTGTAGATGGAGTCCAGATGTTCCTTGCTCCCCCTCTCTCAAAACTTTGCTCATGTCTCCCTCCCGACAGTGATAAGAGGTTGAAGCTGGTCCAGCCTCCAACTTCCCATTCCCATCACCATCAGGTGATGCACCATCATGGAGCACCATCACCATCAGGTTTTCAGGTGCCTGCCTTTCCTTCATCCCTGTCTCTGCCTTGCCATGTCCTCTGAACAGCTTGATACTCATCTCTTTGAAGTCCTGGCAATCTGGGGATGTGTGATCTGGCCGTATATGACCAGATTGTGCATTCATGCAGGTTTTTATTAGTTTTTCTTCCTCCATATGGTGAATATACCTTCGTTTAGAAGCTCAGGGGACAGACACGTGACTGTAGGGTTAACTGGTAGCCAAGCTAACTCTAGCTCAGCCCATCCAACCAGCAAGCCCCCGTAGATCCTGAGACCCTACACTAACCCCAAATCTAACCCTAACCTAGAAATTCCTGTAGATATTGGAACAAACCATGAAATCCCTAATTTCCCATATGCAACCAGAGCAGAGACACTGGCTGGCCCCTGACCTAGCTTTAAGAGTTGGTAAGCAGTCTGGGACAAAGCAGTCTGCAACGCATCTTTATAAATTTACCTGTCTGGCAATTCCAAGGGAGTCACAGTTGCTCTTTCAAGTGCTGGAGCTGGGAATATGATGTTGGCCACTGCTGACACTTGTCAAATGTGATTTTCTCTAGCTGGTCTTCCAGTATCCATGGAGTAGGTCACGTATCTGTAGGGAAAATGAATTACCTGGTTCCTGAGCTCTGAGGGAGGCAGCAGCTCAACCATGAGCTTCCAGCCACCTTAAAAAAATCATGTAGGAAAAGGTCTGAAGTAAAATATCAGAGCAGAGAGGTAGTCTGGCACATCTGGAGGAGAAGACCTAGTTGTATCCTGGAAGGTGTAACTTAACCTGCCCTGATCTCCCCTACAAGGGAGAGGGAGCAACTTGGATTGCAAAGGGTGGATGGGTGAAGGTCACCTACATCTACAAGGGTTTGGCAGCTCTTGATTTGCCTTTGCCAGGGCCAGAGTTTTACAGCCCAGGGAGTAAAAACAAGGGTGATAGAAGGATGAGTGGAGCCCTTTGCAGCTGTGGTGAGGGGACAGTGTCTCTGCAGGTGTTCTCAGGGTGTGTGCTGGGCTCTCACTGATGTGACTATGGCACCAAGTGAACATGTTGCACACTTTTTATGGCAAGCACCCATGAGTGTTTTAGAGACACAGCCAGCCTGGGTCTTTCTGACCCACATTCCCTAAACAAGAGCCAGCTCCAGACTGTCAGATATCTTTGGGGAACTTCATAAATGGATTGAAGCTTTTGGTATTTCATTTGCATACACATAAACTGAACATGAGGAAAACTTTCTGTGAATTTGAAATTTTTAGCAGACTTCTCAGCTTTGGCCCTTTGATGTTGGTGTCTGCCTCAATCTGAGCAATCAATATGTTTCTGATAAAGAAAATCAGGCTCCCATGTGAGATGGGGCTGCGCTTGGGCACCTTCCAACCCAGAGACTATAATGTCACGTAGGAGCTCTCAAAAGCAACGTGTTAGAAAGGATTTGGGACAGGACAGTCTCTGTCCTGTAATTTCCAGAAGACTGTCTTTTAGGCTTTCCCCTGTTTATAAATATTTCTAAAGTCTTAAAGACTACTCTGAAAAGAAAATCATGGAGGAAAGGGGTAATTGAAATTTCCCAGAGGGAATGCTTTAAAGTGACAACAACTCAATGGTTGGCCAACACTGTTACGAGGCTTCCCATCCTGCTGTCAAAGCTGGTTAAACTAAAAGGCTTTCTCCCATTGTGGACTGTCAGGCTGAATTTGTCGTGTAGCATGAGAGTGAATCAATGAACTGATTAGCAGTGGTTGAGAGGGGTAGTTTAGGAATTAGCACTGGTATGATTTCTGTGGCTTGCTTTTTGTTTTTGAATGTAAAAGATCATGATCAGGCCAGGTATAAATAGGAATAATTCCTGTAATTTGAATTCCCGGATTTGTCCCAGGGAAGGTTTTGGCAGTAGAGGAGACATCAGAGGAGAAGGTGTTGATCAACTACCCTTCCTTCCTGTATTCCTTTCACTTCTTTGCTATAATATTATTGGTGAAGTGACCAATATGGTATCTGGGCATATCTGAGAAATTAATGAAAAAGTAAATCTTAAAAAAAAAATAAAATCACCTGTCCTGCAGTATAAATTCAAATGTGACCTGGTTTTGCTGCACTGTGTATATATTGCACGAGTACCTGGCTGTCAAGAGATATATTTAGCTTTATTTCTTTCAAAAAAAAAGCTAATATCTTAAGAGAGGAAGAGGCTGTTAATTTTAGTTTTTCCAGCAAAGGTTCTAAAGACAAGCTCCCTTTATTAGAACTCTTCTGAACTTTTGAGTCCTCCAAGGACTTCAAAGAGCTTCCTAATTGCTTTCAGTTAGGTAACAGTTTAAGCAGCTTTATTTAGATTTCCTTTCTCTCTGTTCTTCCTAAGCTTTGTTCTCTTTTTTGATTGTATCTTTCAGACCATTGTATGTTATCTTTTACTTGATGAGATAAACTTTTTTCCACTGAATATTTCTGTATGAATGGACATACATATGTCTTACTATCTGTGTGTCTTATTACCTGTCCATTAATGGACAGGTTGACCCCTGCCACATCCAATCTCCCTCTGATTGCTGCCCAGGCTTTTTTCTTCTCACATCTGTCTCCTCTGCCCGTGCATGGCTGACAGCATTGCCCATCTTTTCCCACCCTGAACTTCAGCTGCTATTTCCACACTTTCTGACTGTTAGCTCTAAGCTCAGGTCATGAGGATTTACACAAACCACGAAGGGGAAGTTTCATATAAAATACAACAAAATTTAGAAGATCTGCTGTGACTCCCACTGCCGTTGGAATTGCATTGGTGAGGTCTCAGAGCCCACATGGAAATGTGTATTTTCCATATTTATTATTGATGTACAGATGTGCACAGCAGCACAATTGTAAATCCCTGCTTAGGCAGCACTGCTCAAAGAGTGTGTTCTTCACATGAGGGACTTTGACGAATATGTACTGCTTTGATCAAACCTTCATGTTTTAGGGGGCACCAAGGGGTACAAAACAAGTCCTGGCTGATGGAAGGGAACTGGCCAGTGATGGCTGAAAGGCTGTAGTTTTAAGTGTACAGGGACTGTGGTCTCTGCTTGTTCAAAACAGGCTCTGCATGTGGGGAGGAGCTGTCTCAGCCTGGTGACTCCACTAAAAGGGGGATATATTGCATTTTACAAAATAGCAAGTACACATCACAAGAGATTCTGATGCTGGCCCCGTGCAAGAGTGGGACACAAACCTGTCATCATTTCTCCTTTGCCCACTCTTCCTGACAGACAAAACAAAGCACAGAAGCAACTTGTCCAGAGTTACCCAGTGGCAGGAGCCAAAGTCAGGTCTTCTGAGTGCAAGGGCAGTATTCTGTTCACCAGTCCCACTCTCTACAGGGATATGACAGCAGAGTTTAGAAGCACTGTAATTTATTATGTCTTGCTACGTGTTCTACATTACAGTGAGGCTGACCAAGTTTGTAATTTTCGTGTGTATGATCAACATGCTGCTCATTTTTCCATTTTCAGGGAAGTCTATAATTCATCTCCCTCATTTGTGTCTCATACTGGAGCATTTCATTTCCATGACTGTGAATTATCAGCATCCAATCCTTGAAGGTATCATTGGAGATAATAGCCTAAAATTTCACAGGTGAATGATTCCTTCAGTTGTCCAGTTTGTGACACCTTTGAGGGCCTTGCTTTCCCCTGCAGAGGAAAGTGTTCAGCATTTTCTGAAGACCATGACCTTCTACAAATCTGTTTTGTTTGAACTCTTATTTGTGTAAAGACTTGTCGCTTTGGCCACTGGCCGCCCGGAGGCCTTGGCAGGCGACAAGGTCCGGTGTCCCGGTCGACGGGAGAGAAAGCACCTGCCCTGTCAGCAGCTGTTGGCTCCCTGCAGGAGACCCACAAGCAGGCAGGCTGCAGCACCGCTGTTGCCGAGCAACTGAGAGGCGATAAAGGGCTGAGGGACCTCTTTCTTGTGCTCTAAGTTCCAACTTTATTGTCCCGCGAGGGAGAAACAAGGTAACAGGCGAACTCGTTGAAGGACGAGCGGCAAGAAAAAGGCGAGAGGCGGGGCCCGAAGCCTCTTTTTAAGGGGTACCAAAAGGGGAGGAACAAGGGGTACAGACCAATAGGGAATTGATGGGGAATGACAGATAACAAATCAGGGGAATACAAAGGAGGGACTTACAAACAGAAACCAATCGACAACCGAAGAGAAAAGAACTTTCCAGCCCAGAATGCATATGCAACGAAGGTAATGAATAAACATGACAGGCAACTAATAGAAAATGCGGAACAGAAGAAGGGTCTGGAAAGGAGGGAGGAGATGTCGCAGGGGTGACACCCAGTGGGTGGCGGCTCTACTCCCCCGACCCGCCCCCCGGGTCGGAGTCATAGGCGGGGAAATCCACCCACTGAATGTTGTCCAGCCGCGAAGTGGGCTGAGCCACCGCAACAAAGACTGTTTATTATGTGTCCTCAGTTTAGTTCTCCCACTCAGACTCCAAAATCTAATAAATATATGGCAGAAAAATGAATATGCTTTGTGCTACCAGCCTTTTTTTTTTTTTAACAGGTTTCTGTAAATAATTTTGAAATAAGGTTTTGCAAAACTACCCAAATTACTCTGGAGCATAAGCTTGGGAGCCGAACTTCTTCATTAGGATTTGTTTAAAAGTCCTGGCTTTGTTGTCTGGCACTCACTATTTACAACAGTCAGCACAAAACTATCAGTCTGGTATTTGAAGGCATTAAGGCAATTAATTTCTCATTTCACACTCAAAAGGAATCAGACACTGTTAATGAAACCCATTTCTATTTTCAAAACTCTCCTCTGGCATGGAGACATGGTATTTGGTGCAAATGTCTGTCCCAATTCTACTGTATATATAGTGCAATGCCTACCTGAGGCAACCTGTGCATGAATCCAGCCTCTCCAGGACTTTTGACACAGCAGCATCCCCTAAATAAGTGGTTACTCTGGATATCCTTGTTACAAATCAGATTTACCCTGAGTGCAGAGCCCCAGATGATGCCTGCAGGACTTGGTGACATGCTGAAATACCATAAACCTTGTTCTTGCATCTGCTGATTGTTACCCCAGCTGTTCTTGGTCCACCTTACACAAAATTGGAATTTGGTCCAGAGAAGCGGAAGGCCAGGCTAATTTCTACCAAGCACATATTGTAAAGGGTTTGTTTTATCTTCTCAGCCTGTGTGAGTTTCAAAAGAACAAGTTGTGAGTTTTAGGGGTCCTCTAAAAGAACTCTGTGAGGTGTTGATGAAGAACATATTGATATGTTGAACACATGGAGAGTGTCTCTTTTCTGATATACATTGCATGTGTTACTGTGTTTTCAGAGACTTCATCCCTTACGTATGCAAGCCATGAGCTGCTCTACTGGCCACTAGCATGGAAAATTTCTAGGTGGCTGTTGTTTTGTATGCACAACTCCATGCCTACAGTTAAAAAATTGGGCAGAGTTTTAATACATCAACAAATACAATGACCCGTACTGAGCCATCCACAAGCTCTTCCTCCTGTCGGTACAGATAGCGGCAAGCACAGTATTTCCCTGGATGGACAATTTGCATGGTCTGTCATCTGTGAAAGTGAGACGATTTAAAATGCTCCATAGTAAATTATTGGAAAACTCAGGCATTGATGGTGTGGGACTGCTGGGACTTGTGCAGGGTGTAGTTGATCTCTGCTTCACTTATCTTCCCAGGTACATCTGCTCAAAATTCATTTCTTCTGACTGTACATTTTTGTTCCGTGACTTGTCAGATTCACTGATGTTGATCACTTACTTCCATTAATGTCACGCAACATCTATTGACATAACTGGACAGACACGTCACTGCAGTTGGTCAAACCATCTCAGAAATACAGGCATTTTTCTAGAAGTGTTCTAATAAAATATTATTCAGGTTTGCTCAAGAAAGTAGAAACAAGAACACCATTTACCTTGATCTTGCAGAAATTTTTACTAAGGGTTATCATTAGGGTTAAGAAAAGTGATTAACTACAAAGATTTATTCACTGTGGCATTTCAGTACTTAAAAAGAGGGTTATAACAAAGAGAGTGACTTTTTACACAGGATGATAGTGATAGGACAGTGGGGAACAGTTTAAAAACTAAAAGGAGATTTATATTAGATTTTAAGAGGAAATTCTTGACTGTGGGGATGGTGAGGCCCTGGCACAGGCTGCCCAGAGAAGCTGTGGCTGCCCCGTCCCTGGAAGTGTTCAAGGCCAGGCTGGATGGGGCCTGGAGCAACCTGGTCCAGTGGAAGGTGTCCCTGCCCAGCAGGGGGCTGGGACTTGATGGTCTTTAATGTCCCTTCCTACCCAAACAGTTCTGTGCTATACTTTATTACAAGATGTTAAGGATTTTTTTTTAATAAATTTTTTAATACTTCAGGTTTTATTGGTTTTCTGTGAAGTTCTTTGTTTGTGAGATACATATACTTCTGAGATATTCTAAAACTTGAAGAAGTGCACTTGCTATTGTTGCCTTTCCCTGGGCTTAGAATTAAAAGCCAAACACGGTTAGAGGGGAAAAAAGGGTTTTACCTTGATATTTATTTAAGGATCCTCTAGTGCATCACATCCAGGTAGAAAGCACCCCCAAGTGCACACCGAGAATGCACACCCGAAAGTGCCCACCAAGATGCCCACCCCAAGAATGCACCAGGGTGCACCCCCCAAACAATGCACACACACGATGATTCGCGTATACAATTANTGCTTAGCAAACAATAACAAGGCTGTTTAACAAACAAAGACCATTCAGGTAATAAAACAATTAGCTATATAAGCAAAAGTATAGTTGCTACATATTATCCACAACTTCTTCCTGGTACAGTCTCAATGTTCCATAACAAGGACATCCTCTCCTTGTGTCCAGAACATCCTCTCTCATTGATTATCTCCTTGGCCTTCTCCGTGGGTTTCACTGAAGCTGCAAGATTTTCACTGTAAAACTCTTATGGATAAATTCTGATCAGTTTCAGGTCTGACTCTGTGAGGCCCCCAGACCAGCTGTCAGCCTCATCATGGGCCTATCTTGGTTTACAGACTGTGTTCTGGAGAGGACCTTGGTGTCTGGGGCTTTCTGACCCAGCTGTGAGGTTTCCAAGATGTTTGGTCTCTGGCTTAACGGAACTTTGGGTCTAAGCTAGTTATCAAACTTAGGGAATTACAAGTATGTGGGCGAAAAGCACCAAGGATACATAAAAACTGTATAAAAGGGTATATGAAAGGTTATATAAGAGGGGTATATGAAAAAGCAAAAAATCATCATGGCATCACTATGCCATGGCTAAATGCTTGTACTGCTAATCAAAACAACATGGATGTTTTACTGATTATAGTTCATGCTTTAGGAAGCAGGGAGCAGCTCTGACACCACAGAGTGTCATGCTTTGGGTGTGAGGGTGATGCTGGGGCTAAAGTATAGTAAAGGTGCAATGAAAATCCTTTTCTGTTGGGGACATGACCATGGAAAGCTGAATAGAGCCTAGAAACTCCTCTTAATGCTCTGCAAATAATCATCGCTTATAATAGTTTTTTATTACAGACCTATGGACTAAAATTTTCAAAAGCAAGTCAGGCTCTTGAACCTGTGCCCTGATGGGTCACTTGGATATAGTCTCCATAATTCTCAAGGGCCATGACTTTAAAGGAGTGAAGTCAGTGGAAAACTGGCACATAAATTCTTATAAAACTCTGGCCTAGCACCGGTTTTGAAAACACTCGAGTGCTGGAGTGGATTATACTGATACACTGACAGGCAACACAGGTCTGCCTCCCATCCCCACCCACACAATAAAGAGAGCTGTTAATTTTCATATGCCAATTTGTGAGCTGTGGTCTCCTGGGAGCACAAAGCCATGGGGCGGGTAGGGTGGAGAGTGAGCAGCAGGAGTTGGCTCAGCCCTTGCAGTAAAATCGTCCACCATACCTGAACCCACACCAGAATATTGTTTAGCCTATGCCCTGGACTGCAAACAAATGTGTGAGCTCTCCTATTGCATCCCAAAGCACTCCCTTTCTTGGCTAGTTTTAGTACTTGATGTTTTAATTATATTTTTGCAGTTTCCTTCTATCCCAAATAGCCACACCATCATTACTGCAATAAATGGAAACAAGCATGCCCAAAGTTGTATGCTTTTTAATCAATATTTGAAGTCACTTCTACTTGCAAAAATACGTTTTTTTGTCAAGAGCTAAGCCAGCAATCCATGATTATAATGGAAAGACTAACTATAATAATTGGGCATTGTATCACATTGTATGGCTTTCATTTAGAAAAACAAGCAGCAATTCAGTGATATAGATGCTGGAGTTGCTTTGAAACACTTTCATGCCTGAAGGATAAGTAAATATCTCAAAAGAATAATGAATTACTTCACTTGCAATACCTACAACAAAAGAAGGAGCAAAAAAAGGCTGTGGTTTAAAAAAGCCTGGTACTTGGTCAGGGAAGGCATCCTACACCACCTGGGAGAGTTGTGGTGTGATGCAGAATGGACAGACTGTGGCAATATCCCAGCAGAGTTCACATTATTGCACTTGCTATATTCTTCTGTAACAAGCCTTTGGAAAAAAGCATTATTAAAAAGTGCTGCGGAAAAGTGTTGTGAGCAGCACTATGCTGTTATTTCCCTAGCAAACCTGGGTCCTCGATTTGGTATCCAGTGTGGGCACTGGTATTAAAGCCACTTTGTGCAGGCTCTACATTGTGGATTGCACCATGTTCATGGTTTGGGTTGGAAGGGACCTTGAAGACTGATTCATTCCAACCCCCCTGCCCTGGACAGAGACACCTTCCACTAGACCATGTTGTTTCAAGCTCCGTCCAACCTGGCCTTGGACATTTCCTGGAATGAAATGTGATCAACTCCTTCACCCCTGTGAAAGAACAGACAAATAGCATGGAATTTAAGGTAGCTTTGCTACCTTGGAGAGATGAATGTTGAGATCTACAGTGCAGCTGTTATGGCCCAGCATGTTGGTTTTTTTACTGGCACATTCTTTCTTCTTAGTGAAAAGACTCATAATATTTGGTGAAGGGATGAGGTTAAAATCTGACGCATTTTCTAATAGTTGCTACATACATAAGAACAGGGTGAGAGGGAAGAGGAAGGGGTTTGTTTTACTTAAGTATTTAAGGGAATTTATATTGGGGTGGGGGGAGTTTCAGCAGATGAAAATGGAAACTGAAGTCTAAGAAGGTCCAGCTTAGCCAGCAAGTTATCATAAACTTCTCTCACAAACATGGCACAGCAGCCACATCACTGTCACTGCCTGTTTCTGCCGCACTGCATCACTGCCCTCACCCATGGATATCATCCCCATGCACCCAAGAGCAGCAAATTCCCTCCACCGACGCTTCCTCCATGGGCTGAAATGAGGAGGAAAGGCTGTGAAGCTCCGAGGGATACACTGCATGAACAAAGCTTGATATAATTAAATTAACCTCCATGTTGCTTGAATTAATGATGCTCTTGATGGTGACAAGCCAAGGTAAACTGGGAAAGTTCACCTTTCCTGAACAGGAGCTCACATCGTGCTTTTTAGATCTGTGAACTGGAAAATTATTGTGAGGTTTTACAATCTCCTGTTGTACCTGGAAGTAGAGGGCTGTGATATGCTTCTCAGAAATACAGATTTTTAAAATTATACTTTTAAAGTACTGATTTCTTCAAAAGAACTCTTTACGTCATATTAATGATTTTTGCTATACACTTTATGTAAGTTTATAAATAATGTTTACAGAATTATAGGATATTTTATAATGTCATATATAGGCCAGAATTCCCCAAAAGCATCTTCAGAGCAGTGGGAAAATTATTATTACTATATGAGCTCTTCACTTGTACATATAAATCTACCTTCCAGGTGGGTTTTTCATACCCTGATGGGCTGCTGATGCATTTAATTTTTCTCAGTCTCAATGTACCTTAATTTTAATCGGGAATAATAAATTATCATGGTAATTTTGAGTTATTCTCAGGTACAGATTTACAAATAGCAGGAGGTGATCAACATTGTTTGTTCCTCACGCTGGAAAGAGACCTGGGATGATGATGGTGTGAGGAAACTTGAAGAAAAGCAACGTATATCCTGTGTGTGAATTGGAGATGTGAAAGCCAGGAAAAAACCTTATAAGAGCATTTGCTTTTTTCAAGGAAGGTAAATATGACACAGACACACAAAGTTGAGAGGAAAATGACAAGCAGAAGCTTGTCTATGTCCTCCCCTGCTTACCATTACTTTCTCCAATGGCTTCCTGTATGATTTTGTTCTTTCACTAGTGACTATTTCAGTGACTTTCAGGCCTAAATCTAAAGACATTTTTCTGTCTTCAGTGGGGGGAAAAAATGTAAATCTTTGTCCCAGTTTTTTCTGATCTGTGCTTCCCTCTGCATTTCTAACATTATTAATAATTGTTACCCTGCAAAAATATCCACAGTTTAATGACTTGGTGTGAAAAAGAAAGGCCCAATAGCCCATTGTTAATGATACCTAGTCTGTTATTCCACTGTCTACCTAAAGGGTTTATATCTCCACCTGTTCCCCCATTCTACCTTCTATTTCTGCTGCTATGAGACTAGAAGGGGAGGTAAAACTTTCAGCATTCTCCATTGACTTTTGAATAACAGTTATGTTGGGTTTGTTTGCTGTTCTTAGAGTTGTGCACATTCTGTACTGTTTTCAAGGAAATTTTTTTCCACCTCTTTTTAGCCCTCCCTTATATCACCCAGCATTCACTGTCCACTTGCTTCTTGTATGCAGAAAATGAGAAGTCTGCCTTGATGTCTGCTAGATTGTGGGTTACCAGTTTTCTTCTTCCAGTAATTTTCTAATGAACAGAGATGCAGGTGCTGGAAGAGCTTTGCTTGACTCCAGTTGCTGTCTCTTAGAGCAGTCAGGATCTCCAAAAAGGTTTGCTATTCTCACTATCTCCTGAGATAATCCGCATTTAGCCTTTATCTTCTGGAGGCAATTTTGTTGAGACTATCAATGGCTTTTTCAAAGTCGATAAAGTTAATGATGATGGGTGCACAATTCTCCTCTGAAACCTTCTTGTTTTCTTTCTAGCTGCTTGTGTGTCTCTGATTTCACCTGCGATAAAATTAGCCTCTAAACAAGTTTTTTCTGATGCTGACAGTAAGTCTGTGCTGTGCCAATGGGTACAATCTGTCAGATTACAGTAATTTGGCAGTTTGGCAATTAAAGCCATTTTCCAATTGTTTGTTGCTTTCTTGCCTCTCCGGGTTTACTCGCGCTGGTTTAACAGCCCCACAGTTGTTTTCCTACATCCTCTTTTTAAGTGCTATTTTGCCAGCCCCTAAATGGTTTCTGCTGCAGCCTCTGCCTTCCTGACTGTGAAGAAACTCTTGAAAATACTCTTCCTTCTTTGCTAGTCCCTTATCCCAAATGTTGGCATATACCACGGAAATCCTTCACTGGCAGTTTTTCCTCCATCCACAACATTTTCTTAGTCTCTCTATTAATTTCGTGAGGGTTCTTTTGAGGGTTTTTTTTTGTTTGTTTGGTTTTGTGTGTGTGTTTTTCCCTTGTTTTTTTAATTTTTATTTTTCGTACTTGGTTTATTTTATTGGTGGCTCACAGAGATCTCTCTCATCTCAGTGTTCCTCTGAAGAAGAGACACTGAGCTGCCTTCTCAGCCTGGCATGGGAGGACATCAGTCCCCACAGGATGACCACTGCTGTGGCATCTTCTTCGACAAAACAGACTTCATTCTGCTGAACTAAGACAGAACAGGCAATAATCAAGGGGGGCAGGGTAAGGAAGGAAATCACAGAATCATAGAATGGTTTGGGTTGGGAGGAACATTAAAGATTATCCAGTTCCAACTCCCTGCCATGGGTAGGGACACCCATGACCAGGTTGCTCCAAGCCCCCTCCAACCTGGCCTGGAACACTTCCAGGGACGAGACATCCACAGGTTCTCTGGGTAACCTGTGCCAGGGCCTCATCACCATAAATTTCCTGCTTTCTGCATCAGCTCTTATCTGATTAACACATTAAAGAAAGAGACAGAAATAGGGGAAAGGTTTCCTGAGTACAGGGAGAAGTTCTCTCAATGCAGCATTTTTGTCCTACATCAAAAAGTACAAGAAAAGATTTCTGCGTTCCTGTCACTGGATGTTTTGCTTTCTTAACATTTGCTTCATCCCTGGAATCCATACAAGGATAAGCTTTACTCCTATTATGCTGAAAAACTTTGTCCATCCTAAATAACATTCACATTTCTCAGGAGGCTGCTGAGAGCTGAGGCTTTCTCCTCCTCCCTCTGCTCCCTGGCCTCAGTTGTGACTGTCTCTTCTGGGTGTCTATGCTGCAGCACTGGTGATTTTCCCATTAATCTGAGATTTAGGCAAGTGGTTATAGCCCTTCTGCCTGGGGTCAATGGTATGGCTTTGTTCTGTGTGATTTTTTTATTGATGTAAATAAGTAATGTGGGTCCTTGTAAGTAGGACCCATGCTTACGTATTCACTGACTATAAAATGGAGGCCAGATCTTACCTCATTTCATGAATTTAGCACATGCCTGATGCTTCAGATGGTCAAAAATCACTCATAAAATTCAAGCTGGAATTTCCTTCCTATTTTAGACTTGTAGTAATATTTCTTTAATTGCTGTTCTGGAGACCTGTGACTGCAAACGGGCAGTTAGCAATTTTGGTGCTTAACACATGCTGGTCTACTAATGTCATGCAAATTGTTAAATTTGCATGGGAAGATTAAACAAATAGTAGGAGATGTATTTTTATATGCTGTGTATTGTGCTTGATTTTTTGAAAAAACAAATATCCCTACTGGGAGAACTGCAATATTTGAAATTCCTTTTTAATTCTTTTTTGAATACTTGAGAAAGAATGTTTTGGTGTATCACTCACAGTAACTATGTCAAGGATGACGTAGGATCACTGTTAGACAGGAATACAGGCTGGTTTGAATGCAGAAACTCTACTGGATACAATTCTAAAATATGACCAGATTATGTTTATTCTGGGATGAAAAGTGAGAAAGGAAGAAACACATCTACAAAATGCTTGGCATGGTAGAGAGAGCAGTTTTGGAAACAGCAATGATAGGAATGACTTAGAAATCTGTGCAGAGAGCTTAAATAATAGGAGGTGTGGTGGCAGGACTGTGCAGAGTATCTTGGTCATGTAGAAATCATTGTCACTTATTATTCTGTTAGTTTTTAAAACAAGTTCTTTCCCATGTCATATTTTGATCTTGTATTAGTAAGGCGACTAAGCTCCTGAGGAATTTAGAATTTAATTATAAACTTTGGTTTCAAAGCTGTGGATATAAACACACAGGCACACACCCATCTAAACCTCACATTTCCAACAGCTAAGGCACATATACAGAGAGAATTTCAGTAGCTTCACAAAAATCCTGGTAGAAATTGTTCAAAGGAAGCAAAAATATAATTTTTCTTCTGAAAAACATGTAGCATGCTGGTATCTAGGCATTTGTTTAAAAATCTAGGTATTTGTTTAAAAATCAGACGAAAAATATAGATGGTAAGTCCTTAGAATATTTGAAGCCCTGGCTTGTGGCAGCTGATCTGTGAGCAGGGAAGGGAGCTGCTTGTTTGTCCTTTGACTCAAGGGCTTTCTGCTGCAAGTGATGAGGGCTTAAATGTGACTGAGGATGAGATTTTGTCCAAAGTAGGTCAAGGGAAGAAAATCTTTCCTGTTTGCCCACAGCCAATCTCATCCCTGGAACAGGAGAGACCAATGAGAACCACCAGCTTGTGGCCCAACAAACACAATTATTGTGCACTGTGTCTTCATTTGGATGCCACGCTCAGTTAATAACCAGATCTCCACCATACTTCTTTATTGCTTAGGCTGAAGGAGAAAGTAATTAAACTTAATAGGTATTGCCCTTTCTTTAAGGCCACTATACATTTTAAACTGCCAGCAAAAGTAATTAATACTAATAGAAGTCATGAGTCCTATGTGAAAACATTTGTATGCCAAGTAATCTACAACATGTACTTTTGGGAATAAATTATTTTTATTCTTATGTATGCTTATGACCGTAAACTTGCTGCTTCATGGGGTTTATTCTTTCTCCAATTTTTAGTGAATTTTCTTTTTTGTGTTTGTCTCTGAATGTCACTTCTTCCCCAGGGTTTCTTAAGAAAACCTGTCAGTTCACCATAATTAAAAAAAAAAAATTAACAGCTTTGTATTTTAATGCAAGCAGGAATTTAAAATACATATTTTGTATTGCAAGTTCTAGTAATGCTGGGTAAGCATTGGGCATAGCTAATAGACCATATGGTTCTTTGATATCCACATGGGGGAACATTTGTATTATCATTAGAAATATGATGATGTCAACATCTTAATGCGGCTCAGTAAAGAGGTGGGTACAGCCAGGTGAATTCCTCAAGAAAGCTGTCAGTACATGTTCAGATGTGGCTATATGATCTTTGACTCATGATAGACAAGGTTTTGCTTAGAATTAGTGTCCTGTTTTCCTATCATAAATCATTTTCTACTTACCTGCCAGACTTCGCTTGGTTGGCTGCTGCATGGGAACAGATCAATTTTTGCATAGAAGGAAGACAGAAATTGCTTCTAATTGTTTTCTGGGGGAGCCATTAGATCATCCAAGTGAAACCTTGGTGTATTTCCATGAACAACCCATTTCAATACTTTAATGACCCAATTATTTCAGTTCTTGAAAAAATGAACAAGTAACTTCAACTCTTGCCAGCTTCCCAAGGACAAAAAGCCAAGTACCACACGTTCTCTCCGTTCTGTCAGAATGATGCCAAAATACCACTCTGCTGGTTGCAGAACTCCCCGCAGAGCTTTGCTTGCTCGTGCTGAGCAGAAGAGAATCAGCACAGCACTGAGTTGTGCAGAGAGGAGAGGAAAACTCTTCTCTGCACCTCTGAAGCTTAAAAATTCTTAAGTGGCAGAAAGTTAAACACCTGCCTTGGGTTACAAACTTTAATCAGTGCCAGGGAGCTGTAGTTTTCTTTTGAGGTTGAGTTTGTCCAACTTCCAACACTAAATTCTCATTATACCTTTTCCTTAATGTCAAATATTCCCTAATACCAAACATTCCTCTGTGTGTTTGTTACTACTCTGTGCTGCCCTTAGGCCAACTCAATGAGCTCAGCTCTAGGAGCTTTACACAGAAATAAAGATGTGCTTTATTTTTCTGCCACTGGGTACATTCTGAGTCCTTCTTGTAGTCTTTGGGTGTTTCTTGTAGTCTCTTCCCCAGGCAAGATTGGACAGGGCTTGGAGCAACCTGGTCTAGTAGAAGGTTCCTGCCCACGGGAGGGGTTTGGAATGAGATGAGCTTTAAAGTCCCTTCCAACCCAATCCATTTTGAGATTCATTGATCTGTGAATCCTTCCATGTCCTTCTTGAAATGTGAACTCAGAAACTGAACACATTTCACAGCAATGTTGCTGTGTTGCTAATGTTGCTTTAGGAGGCAATATTACCAGTACGTGATGCTTCCTGCCTGTTGAGATTTTCAGGGAACTGGGTAAGGACAGTCAGTCCCTACTGGCAAAAGACTTAATGACAAATGCCCCTAATGTTGTTTTAGGTAATATGTTTTCTCTGTAAGGATATTGACCAAAAGGCCATTAAAAATTGCTAGGCATCAAGAAGGTTGCTGAAGGAAAACAAAGATCTATTGATTTCTTGCTTTAAAAATATGCTACTTACCCTATTTAGCAGTTGCAGTTTTGCAGCAATATCTCTTGTAAAGGCAATTATCAAACTTGTGACATTAGTTATGTGGCCAGGAAAATTCTATGGAGATGTGTATGAGCAGAGGGAAGGAAGGCAGGGAGCAGGCCTGTGGCTGCTGAGGAGTGTCTCTTCCTTCTGGCTGTGTGGAAATCATCTGTCTCTGGTGGTGGTGCTGGGCTCCATTGTCTCCCTTTGATGTCTGAGTGCTGGATTCAGAGCTATTACTGTGAAAGCCCCTGCTCAAAGGTTTGCAACAGAGTGTTCTCATTTACCATGCACTTGTAAGTGGGTGTGTGTACATGCATACATGTACCCTCAGGCTTTATGAAAACAACAAACATGACTTTGAAGAAGACCCTTCCAAGCAGGACAAGATGTCATCTTTGTTTTGCTCTTTTAATTTAAGAGCATCACAGTGGAGCCTGTTCTTGGTTTTGTCTCGATGTCTTTTCTTCTGTAGACTAACAATGAAGCTCAGTTTAGGATTGTCTTTGCAGTACACTTCTCTTTTTCTTTCTTTCTTTCTTTCTTTCTTTCTTTCTTTCTTCCTTTCTTCCTTTCTTCCTTCCTTCCTTCCTTCCTTCCTTCCTTCCTTCCTTCCTTCCTTCCTTCC